>BOPP01000407.1:98665-119387 GCA_017312745.1 Gryllus bimaculatus
TGAATGTTCCTGACTTTGTGACCAAGTTCCTCAAGTTCACTTTGAATACTCTCTGCTTCAACAGATTCAGAAATTAAAAACTAAATAATTCAGAAACTATTACTGATAGAAATAATCTAAACACGGATCTGAATTCAGCTTATAAATGTCTGTAAGAATTAAAAAAAAATTATCCAGAAAAAATATACTTCAAATTTCGTGTGTGAGCACCGTGTTGCAATGTCCAGAAAGCTTTAGTAATTCTCCACCAGAAAAATTGTATTTCTTAATTGAACTTTATAAGAGCCTTCACAATTTAACACGACTTGTTTTGGTTTTCTAAAATGAAAAAAAATATTACTACAAATGCTTTTCTGTATCTCATTTTCTTACTGGACATTTCTGGCACGTCAAATGTGGCGGAAGTATCAACTAATTATTGAAAAATGTTGAAAATTGGCATTCTTTTACAATGTCACGATATTGAATGTACTTCCTACGGAGTAAAGAGAAAGCAAATAATCGATTGAATGTATTTTAATACTGCGAAAAATCGATCGAAAGTTTGACGAAAATTCACGTTTGGGGAATCTCTGGTTCTGAAAGTGTAGTTTCCAAAAACGTCTATCTGTCTGTCTGGCTAGGATCACAAAAAATAAGGATAAAACTACTGGATACACTTGAAAACATTTGAACGGGCCACCTATCAGAGACGGCGTTGACCTTGAGAAAAAAAATGCACGAAAGGAACTGCCTTCACAAATATTCTCCAACAGCATTGTACATTCTCGTTTTGTTTGTAAATATAGCTGTTGAAATTCCCGTTGTGGATTTGTAGGTTGGTTAGCAGCTGTATTGGGAGATGGGCTGCTGAAGGTTAGATCGTTCGTTTCACATTTGCATAATTTGCAAAAAGAGTGGATACTCCCAGAACAAAATTGATAGTAAATAATAAATTCAATAAAATTTGTATTCAGCATAATAACACACGCAGAAGTAATTCATATGTAACTTACACAAGGGAAATACGGACCATTTGAGAGTTTAAACAAAAAAAACTGGCCTCAAACTAACCTTTTTAGTCGATGAAGTGTATCACTAGTACCCACAAACGCTATTCTCACGCTCCCTAATGTTTTGGCCCACTGTACACTCCCGGGGCTGCCCCGTCCCCGGCCCCGTCACCGCCCCCTGCGCTTCCCCCTCTCTTTCCGACCAACCTCCTCCTCCTCCTCCGCCGCCGCCGCCGCCGCCGCGCTTCAAAGCGACAGTGAGGCGGTCTGCGCGACGCGAACCAGTCGTTGCCAGCCCGCGGACGCCGATAGACGCGATCGCAGTGATTGGCGGCAGGCGCTCTCCACCGCCGCTTGGCTCCATCGCAGGGACCGACGAGGGACTCGTTCCAATGGAGCAGGACACCAGGTGAGCGTCGTGGCGGAAACAAAAGAATGACCGCGCAGGTTAGGAAGTGTGAGAATCCATTGTTTTCAAAGCCTGCTTCGGCACAAGAGGTAAAACTGATCTAAGCAACTTAAAGAACCTTTTCTGGATGTGTATGTGGCACTTGTGATTTCAATTTAATTTTGCGATTAAACTCCAAACAAAGCACTCTTTGCCTCTTTGAAAAAATACTTTTCTCTATGGCATAAACATGAGCCACTGGTATAATCATTAAGTTTGAAAGCACTTGACAAACTATAACAACATGTAGTACCTTCGGTAGCTTCAACATCTACGGCCTTCCGAAACTAAGAAATTAAAATGCAGAATTTTACTAAGAACGTTATTGGTAATATATTTTCAAGTAATCGACACCTACGCTATCTTCGTTCATTTCAACATGTATTTAAAACCAAATTACTCATTCAACGGCGTTGATCCAAAATATAAAATACAATATGGGTGATGTGTTAAATCGTGGTTCAAATACGAAAACGTTCTATAAATAACACTTTTCAAAAAATGTGTATATGTTGTCCTACACATTCGTTGTTTAGATAAGCGAATCGCCATTTTTCGGCGAAAGTTTATTTTGCTCGTGTGACTCTATTCAGAATGCTGCATTGCTTCGCAGTGTGCAGACAATCATATGTCTCCATTCCGATGAGAGTTACTAATTGTCACTAAATATAACAGGGAGATCAAACAAATTTCCTCGTGATTTCTAGTACTTTTAAGCTAATTCTACAAGTATTTGTGTTGGTGATTCCAAAACTGCTGTGTGATTTCATCTAGCACTTTCATTTTCGATAATTTTTAAAAGGGATTATTTTTTAATTCAATTCCCATCGTTGTTTATTGTCAGTACACAGTTTACACCCGCTGTTTATAATTGTTATTACTCATGTTCTCGTGTAAAATGTTTCCAACAAGAACGTCCACAAACAATCTCATAAATAGACTCTCTTAATTTATACTATTACTCTTACTTTCAGACTATGAGAAAGTCGAGGCATCCTTATTGTATCACCCAACCGTTGGCAGCATGGTCAGTACATAAGTTTCAAAATTGGCTAGTCTACAATTGTGTAAATTAGCGGCTTTAAAAGGTGCGGTATTAGCGACTCCGATTTGGGTGCAAGGAAGATAGGCGATGAGGGTGCAGCCCCAAAAGCCTCCTCTCGTGAGCTCAACCGGCGGTCTTCATTTTCAATCCAGAACGGAGGAATCCATTGCGTGAGAAACGCTTTGTAAGCGAGGAAGATTCAACTGCGCCTCAACAGCACGCTTTACGTATTGACGTCTTTATGTTGTTTCAGAGCAAATAATGCACGTGGTTGAATTTCCTAAAGCTGGTAAGAGCAACGATTTTAAGCAAATAGTTCCATTAATTGTGATAAGGGGCCGTAAATTACGTAAAGAAAATTTGGATTATTCTGAATACCACCTCACCCTTCGTCACGTACCTGTAACGCGCGATTGACGCCCCCCCCCCCACCACCACCACTCCTATGTAAATGCTAAGTGAAAATAAATTATAGTTCAGTGCAAAGTTTTCATTTCATCCATTCAGTAACAACTTATAACTTAAAATAATTTGGTTTTAAAACCATTTAATTACATTTTCATGTTTTAGTGTGACAAAAAAAGGAATTTCTACAAATGCTAAAAAAATGTTAACAAAATGTTAAATATCACTAATGGATACCCTCTACCCCTATGTAACGCAACCTCAACCCGCCCTCCCCCCTCTAGCGTTACGTAATTTGAATTGAATTTAATTAACTGAATTAATGCCTTCTCGGGCCATGGGGCTCGCTCTTCCGTGTGACCACGCAAATTTTCTTTATGCTCCTTTACTAATAGCAGAGAAAAGAGGTATTTGTTAGGCGCGAAAAAAGCGATTTGAATTTAGCTCAGAGGCGTCCTTTAGGCTTGAGGATCTTTTACATGTAAGTAAATCTACTAAAATGGGACAGCCGGCTTTACTTCCCCTCCGAAGGAAGGCGAACGAAGGATTTTTTCAACCGTAAAATCCACTTAAAATCCAAAATTCGATCGGGTTTGAACCCGTCAACTTGTTTATAACAGTCCGATACGCTAACCATTACACCATGACATTGGTGCTAACACTAGTCACTATCTAGGTTTCACGTGAATTTTGCGTCAAAATTATCTTCATGCAGAGTGTCGATTAAATAAACTTTCTCTTTAAATATAAATTGTTTAAAGCTTAGTGAACCTTTTTTTCCCCAATCACAATTTGGCAGGAATAAGAATTTTTTTAACTGATAAAATTGGTTTGAATTAGTTTTCACTCTCGTTCACATAGTTAAAAAATCTGGAATAAAATATGTGATAGAATGCTATGAGACTCATTCTACGGGAAAAAAACTGAGATGGTACGTTATCACGTCGAAAATCTGTTTCATAAATTTAGAAATTTTTTTCAGTTTTAATTTGGCGCTCATCTTGGTAGACAAAAATACTTTCAAATTCAAGTATTTTTCCCAGTCTCTCCATTTTTACTTACACTTACTGACGTAAGAAGAGAAAGTGCTGTAATTGTGCGCCGGAAAACGGCGGATTTTCGACACAAAATCTCTTATTGCCCTGGGCCCTGCTAAGGAAAAAGTGCATAAATACAGTTGCTAAATATAGACATTGGGGAAATCCTCTTAACACGTGGTGTAGCCAGAATGCACGTTTTGTGCGTCCTTCATATCTGCATCTGTCTATCCGTCTTGTCTGTTCATATTGCTACAGCATAAACCGTTCATCTGATTCATCGTTCTGGCTGATGACGCGGCACCTGGAATTTGAAACCGATATTTTAATTTTGGAGGGGAATTTTTTGACTTAATTTTGTTGTTGCAAAAGACGTTTTAGAAAATTGTGTAAATCTCATATTCGTTGAAATCCCTGATTTTCGAAAATTGTAATAAAAAAATTAAAACTACAAAATTAAAGATAGATATTTTTATCTCAAAGTCTGTTAGTCAAACTTAGCTCTTTAAAACAAGTCTAGTACAAATTGTGTGAAAAACGAGTAGTTTTGCGTAATATGCGCTTGAAATTTACGATTTTTTTTCTTAAAAACCACTCCAATTTTTTCTCTCTAAATTATCTCCACTTATGTAATTAGGGACAGTAAGAAATATGACGCTAATCACATTGTCAGATATTGCTCGTCTTTTTTCGAAAATTGCAAAAGAATCAAAACTACAAAATTGAATATTTTTGCCTCACACAAACTCTGTTGTGCAAAATTAGTTTTTTTAAAAAAAAGGTTTTAAACGATTATTTGAAAAAAAGTTTTGCGTAAGTTCAGGATGAATTACAGATCCAGACTTCACGGAAGATGATGCTCTAAATGAACCTCACACCATTTATAACACAGAAGAAGGATGTTTAAGTAAAACCAAGACAGGATTGAAAGGATGGAAGCTACTGCAGGGTGACGCCAAAGTAAGATTTTTCCGTCAACGCCAAAAGGAATTTGAGCGTTTATTTTCTTAAGAGTTAACCTACTTTTCTGCAATGACGTTGAAAATTTGTTCCAGTTACTGGATGTTGAGCATAAATCTGAGGATTGGCGTTTGTTCATAGTCTCCTCCCTGTCCATAGAAAACAAGTTTGTAAGGAGTTACTTCGTAATGGAAACAAACACTATGTGTTTGAAAGTATCCGGACACGTCCAAAAACATACGTTTTTCATTTTAGGTGCATTAAGCTGCCACCTACTGCCAGGTACTTCATATCAGCAACCGCAGTAGTCATTAGAAGGCAGAAGGGTGCGCTCGGTGGAACTCTGACTTCGAACGTGGTCAGGTGATTGGGAGTCACATGTGTCAGAAGCTTGTACGCGAGATTTCCATACTCCTCAACATCCCTAGGGCCATTGTTGCTGATTCTATAGGGAAGTGGATCCGTGAAGTACCCCGTCTGTTGGGACTGACAAAGGACCTCCGAACCGTTGGGAGTGGGGTCGTTAAAGGTGCAATAGGCAACACATAGCCAGACCGGTCACACAGGAAATTTCGAAACTGCACCAATATCCATGCCGAGTACTATGAGAGTTAGGCGGGAGGTGAGGAAGCTAGGATTTCGTGGTCGAGCGGCTGGTTGGAAGCCACACACCTCGCAGGCAAATCTCAAACGACGCCTCGCTTGGCGCCAAGGAGCGCACACCTCGGACGATTGAACAGTGGAAAAACGAGGTGCGGAGTGACGATCTCGGTCCGATGGCAGATGTGCGGATGGGGCGAATGCCGGTGAACGTCACTGCCTGCGTGAGTAGTGCCAACAGTGAAATTCGAAGGCGTCGGTGTTATGGTTTGGTCGTGTTTATATGAAGGAGGATTGCACCCTTGTTGTTTGAGTGGCACTATCATAGCATAGATCTACGTTCATGTTTTAACCCTTTTTTACTTCCTACTGTTGAAGAGCAATTCGGGAATGGCGATTGCGTCTTTCAACACGCGATCGAGCACGCATTTCATACTCCATGGCCTGCAGGGAGTGCGTTCCACGACAATAACATCCCCGTAATGCACTGGCCTGCACAAGGTTTTGGCTTGAATTATATCGAACACCTTTGGGATGCTTTGGAACGCCGACGTCGTGCCAGGCCTCACCCTCCTACATCGATACCTCTCCTCAGTACAGCACTCCGTGAAGAATGGGATGCCATTCCCCAAGAAACCTTCCAGCATCTGCTTGAAAGTGTGCCTGCGAGAGTGGAAGCTGTCATCAAGCCTAACGATGGGCCAACACACTATTGAATTCCAGCATTACTGAAGGAGAGTGCCACGAACTGCTAACTCATTTTCAGCCACGGGTCCGGATACTTTTGATCACCTAGTTTATATAAATCCGTTCCTTTAGCCCATGCAGTTGGTTTGAAGGAAAACTATGAAAATATGAAACTCTTACTATCCGCTATCAAGAATGACGAGTTTTTGGGAGATATGTGGAGATATGAAACTTATAGCCGTCTTACTAGCTTGGGTATACAAAATTTTATTGCTTCTTGTTTAAGTGAAATAGCAGATATAAATGTAATTATTATGTTAAAAAGAACTAGCCGAAAGGAGAGGCACTTAATCCAGGTCATGAAAATGTTCTTCAGCAACCACCAGTACGTTCTGAAAAAATCTTATTGCCTCCACTACACATCAAATTGAAGATTGATTAAGAATTTCGTGTAAGATATGGATCGTGATAGCAGTGCATTCTTTTTCCAGAAAAATAAAATCCCAAGGTTCAGTGATGCTAAACTAAAGGAAGGAACATTTGTCCCTCAAATACGGGAACTGATGAACGATCCGCAATTTGAATGCAAGAAGCAGCTGTGTGGCAATCTTTCAAAAACGTTGTGAAAAACTTTCTAGGAAACTGCAGGTCTGATAAGTACAGAGGACTTGCCAGTGGGATGATTTAGAATACAAGATAATGGGATGTAATATGTAATTGAAAATACTTTCTGTAGCATCTCGATTTCTTTCTTCAAACCCTAGGGGGCGTGAGCGACGACCACGAGGAGCGTTTCCACTAGGGCATCGCGGGAAAGGAAAGGCGCTTCCATGGTGAATGGTGCATGTGGGAAGAGCTTATTTGTTTGCGCAACAATGCCGCAACCGATATTTGAGAAGCTCATGGTTGTTGAACGTTGACATGGATTTGATAAGATGCAGCTGCTTTATTTAGTCGAGCATGTGTTTCAAAATAACTTTTTAAAAATGATTCGAAACCTATTTGATTATCCATATTTTTGTCCCTGTTTTCTCTCGTGCAGTAAGAAAAAAATTCTAGCAATAGCATGATTTGTGCAGCGTAACTCCTAGGCCAAGAGCCAGTACTTCCGTTTGCAATGAGTTTCTCAGCAGTTTTTGATAAATTACTCCCCAGAATGCCCGGTAAGGTACATCACCTGAATGAAACGTTCAGAAATAATTAGCAGAAGGACAAATCTAAACGTGAACGCATTACACAAAATGCTGATATATTTATTTGTTATATTTTATAAACATTGTTTGTATTCACCAGTTCAGATTTTAAAATCAAGACATCCATAGTCACAATTACAAACGTAGATGCCAAGTTGGTTTATTTTTACGTAAGTAGACGTAGTATTCAAAATTATGTATTAGGCCATTTTTACGTTTATTAATAATAAAGTATAAATACTTATTTTAAATCAATGTAGATTTTAGTTTAAAATAACCTCAAAATAATGTGATTTGGAAAAATGCCATTTTGTAAGTGGATACTCTTTTTAAGTGTTAGGTACAATGCTATTTTACAAAACATAACTACCATGCTATTTGAAACGCTCCGGACATTAAACATTTTCTCAGAAACGGCTCCAAATTTTTTCTTTAAATTTCTTGAAAGAATAGAGTAACATACAGTTACATAGGTGCAATAGGTCCGATTATCACGGTTAACTCTGTATTTTTGAATATTGCAAAAGTTTGATTTCTTTCGGGTTCTTTCTACAACTACAGTTTGTTGCTCATAAATTAGTTCATTCATTACTATCATGTACATTTTGTTGAAAGTTTTAATTGTTTTCGCGCAATATTGCGTTAAATATGTGCAATTAAAAAACAACATAAACGAAATTTTCTCAGAAACTGCTCCAAATTTTTCTTTTAACTTTTGGTAGAGAAAATGACAAAAATGTAGTTTGGGCGGCGATAGATGACAGCTGAGAGGTGGATGTGGCCTGTCCGAATAGCTAGTAGAGACCTAAGGAAATAGAAAACTAATACGGGAAAGTCTGTGCCATTCTTTGTCACTACTATTTACTTTAATTGTGGCTTATGTATTTAATATTTCACTTAAATATTACAATTATGGCATTGTACGTTGCTTGTGAAAATCGTTATAATTGCTTAATTTATGGGTACTTCCCCGAGTTGAAAACTGCTGCATTATTTCCATGTTCTGATTTTTCACACAGCTTTGGTAATTGCGCCATTATAAATATTGTCTATCGCGACTTTGTACATCCGATCTCATTTAGCGATTCTACTTTCTTTCTAACAGAACATTAATTCATTACTTGTAAGTATCTATTCCGTTATCGCCTAGCCACTTCTGAATTCGCTGGGAGGTTTTACGAATCGTATCCATCTGGCAGTTATTCATCTGTCCTCTCTTGCGATACAACCCATAGAGGAGAGATACAATATATCTGTACTCTATGATACAACCACGTCTCCATTGTTTCACTAGCATATTCGATGCTATTCGATGTCTTTCCCCCACTGCACTACATTAAGTTCTTTTATTCCTTCTCGACAATGCCTTATTATTAAATTATTTCATTTAAATAGCCGTGTATTATAAATACATAAATTAAATTCATAATATTTTAAATGGGCGACGTCTATCCTAACGCCCCGTTTAGTCTTGTATTTTCACGTGGCTGCACGAACCTCTCGTCGTATTTCGCCAATATACTTTAATTATTTTAAAATAAATATCATTGAGATATTATAACTCCTCTCAATATGCTTATGTACAAGAATCACTGCACCAATTTAAGTCCATGTAGTTAACGAAATTTGCACATATCCTATTCCAGCCACCTCCAACCTCCTCTGTGTTGTGACCGTTTAGACCAGAGTGGACTTTCTGCTTTGTGTAGGCTGTCGGTCCATCTGGTCTGCGTTCTGCCTGGATCCCTCTATCTATCCATTTCGTTCTTTACATTCAATAAACATTACATTGTATTGTTTAGCCACATATGAGAGGTATGTGTGTTTTAATAATAGCTCGTTAAAGTCGAATAATTAAAAATGGAAACAGGACGGAAAAATACCATTTTTATATGATAAGTGAAACATCGATATTAGTGTCGATGTTTTTACCGTCGGTGAAGTACTGAAATGTCAACGTAACGATATTTTGGAAACAATTGCCACCAGTAGCTGTATCGGCAACGCTGCGCTCTGCGCGCACCACCCGACGCACGTGGCGAGCGCAGGCGAGCGCATGCGCCGTGTGCGTTGACCGCCCACGCGAGTGCAGATCTCTTATCTAAGAGCGGCGGCGGCGGCGGCGGCGATGTGCAGGTGGTGTGGGTTGCGCAGGCGGCAGTCGCGCGGCGCTGGCGCACAGGGGCCTTCGGACAGTGCGCATCCGGCCAGCCGAGAGGTCTCAGCGTTGTTGACCGCGAGGGCTGAGGTGGCCTTTTACCACCACCCAAACTGTTTCCAGTTCAACAATATTTCTGCACTAATATGGAGACATTAAAATGTTTTCTTGGCATCCTCCACAACATTAGTAGAGCGAGTGACAATTATTTGAGTTTTGCAAGTAACCACAACGTGGTTGCTCAGGCGACATAAGAGTGCGAGCAGCCCTGGGGTCTGTTCTAATCACATACACGACGGCCGTCTATGGCGAGTGCTTCGCCCAAAGGCGTCGACTGCCGCTTCCGCTGTCGGGTTCCGGTTGGCTGCGCTAGCAACCGTGGACAGATTTACTCCGCCATCTTTCTAGTTGTTCGTTTGCAGCGATCTTCGAGGAAGGATCGTACGTTGTTGGAAAGTTTATGAGGTGATCTGCCTTTATAATTGCAGTCATCTCTCTCATTTTTTTTCATTTTGAATTATTATTATTATTAATATTATTATTATTACTATTATTAATATTATTATACAACATTGTTTTTCTTGTTATTCACCTGGGTTTTTTCTACTGTGTCCGGTTAATAACCAAGACACAAGTTAATTTATGTTTCGTCGTAATTTAGGAATTCAGCAACTCTGTTTCGCCAAACAGATCACCACATTTTAGTCAAGTGCTTGAGGCTTCTGCAGTCTACGTGATGTTGTTCGAGATTATTTGCATGGCGTCCTTGGACTTCCTTTCTTGATCACATGTCTTTTTGCAGTTGTTTGTAACGCTGCCGGAATGACATGTCCAGCTGTTTCGTTGCTAAAGGTAGTGAGGCATTGATTTTAGTTTCCGCTTGGAATTATATACAGCGTGTGGGTTTTGAGATTGCCTGTTACTCATAATAAATTTTTTCAGTTTTCATTCTATCCGCGGAGAGATATTAACGTGTGTTGGCTGGGCCTAGTCCGGACAAGCCGCGTCGAAGTTCATGGTTGGCCACCATGACTTCGACGCGGCTTGTCCGGATAGCGCAGCCAACATAAACTCCGGCCGCGGAAGCCTTACGCAACCAGAATATTAACGTGTGCCATTACGAGAGTTACGTGCCAGTACGAATAGGGTCCACTGTTTCAACCTAGCCTGAACTTTCAAACGCAGCGTAACATCAGTAAGTATTATAAACATTAGTAAATTAATACATTTTATTATGATCTTAGGAGTTCAAAAATACTATATTAGAAAGACTATTAGTAATTGGGGGCAACTTAAGAATAAAATGGAAACTTTGGTGAATTTTAAAATATTGTAGCTCAGGTCCTATTTTCTTGAATATATATTATATATATATATATAATATATATAGTATATATATATATATAATATATATATATATAAAGCAAATTTTATAGATTTTATTGACATCTAAGAACTAACATAAACTATTTGTGGGTGGCTAAAAGATCAACCATTAAAGTTACTACGAAAAAGTTGTTACGCAAAAACCAAAAAAATGCTTGAAACTTTTTTTAGTGTTTTGGCTGTCCGAACTTTTTCTGTAGTATTTCGAGGTGAAAAACTTATTGATTTCTTACTAATAACTAAGCTGCGGTTTTTTCTTTTTTTTCTCCAATGAAAAATGCAATAATTTAGTAAACTTATTCATTTTGGGCCAATATGACTATTTTATGAGAATTATATAATGCCTATAAATGCCTATTTTACTAACAGAGGCCAATTTTGTGTTTAAATGCCTAAATGTCTAATCTCATATTTATTGATCAAAATTCAATTATCCTTAATCAAAAATTTTAAAAATTTGTACGTATTTTCTTTTTTATCTTGCAATTGTAACTTGAAATTAACTTCTCCTCCTAACATGTCACACACAGTTTGTAACTGTTTTTGACCTAAATAAATAAACTCGAGGCACTATCAGTGCATCTGGTGCCGCAGTACGCGGATTTCGTATTATGAAACGTTCGCAAAATCGGTGGTTGTTATTTTTTACTATGAACTTTTAAACAATTTTTTTTACTAAAACACGGCTCTACATTTTTCCTTAAAATTTTCTCTTCGTATGTATCAAAGGCAGGTACAAAATTTGGTACCGGTTCCATTTTTTGCAAAACCGGTATTTTCGAAAAAATTGCAAAAAGATTAAAGTTGCAAACGTACAATATTGAATACATATATGTTTGTCTTAAATGAAATATGTTCTTAAAATCAATCTCTGAAAGCGACCATGCTTCAATAGATGGAACAAGGGACACTTAAGAGAACGGCGCAGGTCCCATTTCCGTTGAACTCTCTGAATTTTTTAATTGCAAATTTTGAAATATATTTTAGATATAATGAGAGAAACTATGTGCTGTTGTAAACTACTAGTTGCCGCATTTGTATTATGCATAGCAATTAAAACAAACCATATATATTTTCACTTATGTTTAAAGTAAAAGGTGAGAGATAATACTCTGCAGCATTAGATATCAGCGTACTTAATGAAAAGCAAAAGGTGGCATCTTATATTCAGCCTTTTTTGTCCGAATTTGTCAACAACGAAAAGAAGGGTTTCTACGAGGATTCTCAAAACAATGATGAAACAAACATTTCGTTTCTATATTAGGTTTACATCTGAAATTTTCTACACAAGAACATTGTTGGTATTGACCGCCAAATTACTTCAAATTTGGCACCTTGATTTTTAACAGGGCATTTTGATGTTCTTAGAAGGCGTTTTAGAGGCAAGGATTATTCATGTCAAACTTGGAGCTCCGGAGATTCTTAATTTTCCCCCCAAAGCCGCGCGAATTTCTTCTCTGTTGACCAAACACTCATTTCTTTCGTACAAAATTCCTTGACGTCGATTGTCATCTGCTTTCTATTAGTTCGGATCGTCATCGAAAGATCGCGTTAGCTCCTGGGCAGTTCTTCGTTCGAACTAGAGAGTATATATCGTTCAAACCATGTGGCATTGTTATAATTCGGAGAATCCGCGAGCGACGCCACTGGCTCGCATGGTCCTCACAAGCTAATGCAGAAAGCTGAGTAAAAAACACGAAATTCGTAAGGAAGGGTTTAATTTCGTTTGGACAGAGGTAACTTCTTCAATACTCGTTAAGTCTTTCTCCAAGTAGCAATCTTTGTCAATTGTGTGTCTTCTTCTCTTCTAGAACTCTCTTGTCTGACAAAAAACTACTGATAGAATTGATCATGTTTCGTTGTTGGGAAAGCATTTTAACTTCTGTTAAAATGCTTTCCCAACTTTTCTGCAACTATTTCGCCGCCTAAACAAACATAAATGAGTATAAGAAAAATATATAATGCCTTTTTAAATGCCTATTTTACACTTTTAAATGCCTAATGTATATTTTTAAATGCCTATAAATCCTCAGCTTGCTGCTACATGAACGTAACGACTTTCATTACACGGATTACAAAAGGCCTATTTCGTCGCACGAGATTATACTTCCTTTCGCCGTTAGTTGGTGAAAGAGAAGCAGCGAAATCTGCGTGGAACAGAAGAGCGGCTCTGATGCCACTTATTTGAATAATGCATTAAGTAACTAACTAATCTCCTCAGATAAGTACGAGTAATGAGCATTCCCCTTACCTTAAGCACCCCAGATTTCAAGAAGTATATACTCGTAGCTAGTATATCAAGCTTCGTGTGAAAAGGGCTCCAGCAGCAAGTTTTCTGTCAAGTAGTGGCGCTAGAACCGCATGTACTTTCTCGCGTTATTGGAAACAGCTTCGTAATATTGAAGTATTATATTTTCTGGGCTACTAATACCTAAGCCAATACTTGAAAACGTTCATTAAAAAAAGCGATTCTGATGCATTTATTTCGATAGTCAAGAGCAGCACAAATTCTTACTTTGATGAAACAAGCAGGAATACATTTGATTGATACAGGTTATACAGAAGAGAGAAACGCACTGTTGCAGCGCAGCGTTGTCGAATGTATGTGCATTCGCATGGCGAATAATAATTCTTTGCAAAAACGCTCATTTCCATCTGAATTCAAATTACAACTTGTTTATCGGTTCATTGTTGTAAATCATACACAGTTGATAAGATAGTAAAACGATTTTGACGGTAAATACATGACTGTAAACAAAATTTTGTCCTTACCGGCCTGATTTTTTAATAAAAGACGTCTAAATAGTACAGGCTCTTAGCGATCATCCATAAATTACGTAACGCAAATTTAGAGTATTTTGAAAACCCCTCCTCCTGTATCGCATCCTTGAACCCCCCTCTACTAATTACGTAATGCTTTCGGCAAGATCCCCCCTCCAGTTGCAATTAGTAAAACTCAATTATAAAGCAGCAACGAGTTGCATTGCTTTTGTGTTATAATTAACGTGAGAATCAGTTGACGATGCGAGAGAGCCCGGCGGGGCTGCGTCCCACACGTGGAGTCGAGAACCCCTTGGACCCGATTGGATATTTTCTTCGTAATCTAAAATATTCTATCAATATGTCATTGATGAAAAATATTTCATTTATTGTAACAACTTGTTGAATGTAGCTCCTATTTAATACATTTTATTTTAATTTGTTAATATGAAAATATTTTATTATAAGACTGAATAAAAGGAATTATGTGAGCTAATGTTGAATGTACGGTTAATGTCTTTTATTCAATATGTAGTAATTTTTTAGGGATCATATTATATTAAAAAGCATATAACATACCTCACCGAGCGTTCTGGGGAGTAATTTATAATAAACTGCGACAACATTCATCGCAAACGGAAGTACTGGCTCATACTTTCACATACATTGTATAATTGTAGCACTATTTACTCATTTCTAGACCGCGGAACTTCATGCAGTAGCATGTTTTAACTGGGTGTGCATATTGAAAGTAAATGCATATAACTCCACCCTACCACCCAAAATAAAACAAAAGTTTATTTTTCATAATGCAACTGGTATTTTTTCTTTTACTTCATATTGTTATTTATGTGGCATATTTGAGGGCCTTATATTGCAGGTTTTTGCATAGAAGTGGGCTGAAGCGAGACATTTTCGTTGCTGAATAACTTTTTGGTTTATTGTAATGTTTGAAAAATATTTTTATTATTTTTGTACTTTTATTATTTTGTACTACAGTGTAAAATAAAGGTTTATACAAAGCAATTTTATCTGTAACTCACTATATTTTAACGCATATTCTGAGTTTTGAGCGCGTATGTTGGCTCTTTTGCTTCGAGGTCTTTCTTGCACGAACCACATTAGTTGCATTTGACGCAAGTTGGAAGACTCAAACAGTGTTGTTTACGTTCGGGCTGTTTACAGACTTTTTCTACCTTGGAAAATTTCTGGTTAAGAGATTATTGTTCTCTTTGTGTTTATTGCAATGCGTCCGTTTCAAAGCAAGGAAGTCCGTCGCAGTCAGACGCGTGAAGTCGTTGCAAAAGTATCTATTTATGCAAAGAGAAGCAAAATAAAGTGTCGATAATGTCAAACAGGTTCTGGATTGGTGCTATGGGTGTTTCGAAAAGATCTATTTGCAGAATTAATGAGGAAATGAACTCCATTGAGCCATGAGAATCGTGGCCACTTTCAGCTCCGAAGAAAAAGAGGAAGAAGATCAGTAATCGGCTCTCGACGCTTTAAAAGAGAACGATTCACCGCACAATTACATAATGCACTGTGTCAAAAAATCGGTATTTACACCGGAAACGGCACAAACGATAGAAATGACGGTGGCAGTGCTGCAAGTTCTTATAGGCGGGGAACGGGTTTCAGTGTCAGTGGAAAAGACGTTGATAATGAGAGCAGAGCCGCGCAACCAGCTGAATTCGGTGTTTCTCCACTATCGAACAGTCACTCAAGCAATTATTTGCTAGGACGTTCGCTAGCAAGTGCGGTGCGATATGCGAATGTTTTTGGTATGGGTAGACGCGGGCGAGCGCTGCCTGCCCGGCGGCACCCTACAAAAATTTAGCTGTATTCTCTAACACGATTATTTTCAATGAGTTCCGAAATTTCTGTCGTAAAAACTTCAACTGCGTTTTATTATTCCCCGGATTTCCTTCACGCTTCCCTATTTTTGTCCCCTAATTTTTGAAGATAATAAAACTCCACAAAGTCATTCAAAATGTGTTGACTTCTAGTTCTGCAATTGCTGTTTTTACCGTTTTGTAGGCAAATCTATATAAAAAATTATATAGATAAATATTTTAAGTGCATGATAGCATACATAATTTAACTCTTTTAATGAATGATGTTCAGGGTCTACTCATGACAAATAGAAAAGCATCTGGACAAAATATTAAATATTTAATATTTTTAAGTAAATATCCTCATAAATGTGTCTCACAAATTCGCGAGTGTGACGCGGAATTCCATTGTTACATTCAGTGCATTTTTTATATTCTCTGAGAGCTACCAATTTTTATTTCACATATTTCAAATAGGTTTTAAATAATTTCTAAAGGATGAATGCGCATAACAAAAGGTCGAATGTAAAAATCGAGCCAAGCAATTTTTTTTAAAAATGCAAATTCTGTCTAGCGAAGTATCCGGCTGTGTGGAAGTGGTCATGGAGAGCAGTAGAATCGAAGCGGGATTTATTTTGCCGCCAATTTATACAAAAAGTACTCACTTTTCAAAACATTACACAAGACCTAATTCAAGATCTATTTTTGATAAACATTTCATTAAGAAAACAATAGTTTTTACCCAATTGTACTTAGAAAAAGGCGACGAAAACGACGCGCAGTCGATAGAGCGGGCTATTATATTTGTCGCGATATTATACAAAAATGCTAATATTTTAAAAAAATTAACAAGATATTATTTGAAGATCTAACTTTTATGAACACATTTCATTAAAAAAATTATCTTTGCGATTGTAGTAGCAGGAAGGCCCTAAAAAGGTTTTTAATTTTTACTAGTGATGCAATCGAATGGCCTAGTTAGTTTTCTAATCTCGCTCTACTCTTGATTTTTTCTCATTTTCTCAACAAGTCGGCTCCGTGATGCTAGAACAGAAACCACCATACTCTTATTACTATTATTGAAGTATTCTTTTTCTTGACCCACTGGAGTGGCCGAGGTGGGTGTGGGCCCAGCTCTTTAGAGAGAAGGTGAGCTGGTTCGAGTCTTGTCAGGGAATTATTATATGTGACAATTCTGTTTCCGCAGGAAACAGTAGATGATTCCACAAACTTAATTGAACATCATTTGTAGCAATTCTAATCACAAATAGTAGTAATCAAGATCAAAATACTGGAAGTAGCTGTATGTGATTTTCAAATGTTTAACTTTTAAACAATTTTTCATATCTTTTATTGGATTTGTAAAACGTGTGAACCATCAAATCAATTCTTTTCTTTCGGTGCTTATGACTATTATAGAAGTGCAAATTCTCTGTATAATACGGATGGTTAAATGTGTGGTTAAATGTAGAGTTCGGTCTCAACGTTTCATGGCTGGCTCAGGAATAATTATTTATCACAAGTCTCTGTTGCTATTAACCAGCAAAAACTTTTTACCGCATCGAGTTATACTTACCGAGCTGCAATTTTTTTCTGCCCAAAGGACATTTATTTTACATTTTTCTAATTTTTCCGCTCCCTAATAGGGAAACTTAAACACGAAGCTCTTATCACTATTATAGGCAGTACGACCCCTGTGACTGCGGTTAGTTAAATGACGTGTATTGGCTCAGTGCTTCGGAGGCAAAGTCGGCTTGTTCGAGCCTCGCTCAGGGATAGTTGTTTGTCACTGTGTATAATGTGTTGCCTACTGAAAATTGCATAAACTTAATTGACAATTATTTGAAGCACTTCTACTAAAAATACAATCAATTAAAATAAATACATTTGAAGTGAGTATGTGGTTTTCGACTTTGCGCCTTTTAACCTCCTTGTCTTTACACATTTTCTGAGCCCTTAATACTAGAACTGAAACAGTTGTCATGAGTAACATGCAAGTGTTTCGGTTTTGTCGTCCTGGATGGTAGAGGTTGTAAAGGGGCATGCTCGGTTTTATCACTGAAAACCAAGCTTCCGCCAGTTCGATTCCCCCCGGAGATTTGAATTTGAATTTGAATTTTTTGATGAATGTGAAACTATGAGAGATTCAAGAAACTTTATTGAAAATAATGTGAAGCATTGCTACCCACAAATGCAATCATTAAATATACAAATAAACCTGACGTTTCTATACGTGCTTTTGCAATTTGTAACTTTTATATATTTTTTCAACTTTTTTTGCGATTTGTATAACGTATGTCACGTCAAATCAATTGTGAAGTTTCTGTGCACCTGCATGAACCAATTTAAAGAAACTAATGAATCTGTTCACATTAAATTTAAATAATTATAAACACTAGCCATGCGACCAACGTAGATTCAGAAATTATTATTACTTTATCGCCTTTTGAATTCTTCGTAAGAAGAGAAAGTTGGGTAATTGTGCGCCAGAAAACTCCGAAATTTCGCCAGAATAAACTTCATTGTCGGGTTCTGGTAATGAAAAGTGGATAAATTCTGTTGCTAAATTTAGAAAAAATCTCTAACTCGTGGTGTAGACAGAATTCAGGTTTTGTAAGTTCGTCATACCAAAAAATCTATTGACGGCAATATGTCCGTCTGTCTGTTCGTCTGCGTATAACATTAGCGCCTAAACCGTTCAGCTGATTTTCTTAATAATTGATATTTCGTGATTGATGTTAACGGACTGGATTTAGTTGGAGTTTGTAACGGATAGTTTGATTATTGAATTTTGTTATATAAATCGGCCATTTCCTTTTTTATTCCTTTGTCAGAGTTCGAACCACGTGACGCTTTTTTGACGTAGTGGTATGAGTGCCGGCACGTGCACTCTGAGGATCTGGGTTGGAGTCTCCGGAAAACGATTAGCTGCTTGATAACCCTTTTGCTGGTTAAATGGTAGTTTCACTACCATTGTTGCGGATCTTTTAGAAGCAATTCGAGAAAGTATGTGCTTTACCAGCACCACTAGTTTTTACATTTTCGAAAAATCATGCATTTCAATTAACATCATTCCGAACCTATTTTTTGACCGAAGTTCCCAATTTAATCAATTGCATGTATTATAAATAAGTCAAAAAATAAAAAAAATTGCCTAACTTTGACACAAAATATTCATGTTGTTGAAAATTTGAACATGACTTTATTTAAAGATCAGTTATTGATGAACACGTACTAAGAAAAAAATATATTTTTATAATTTTTGCTGTAGAAAGATGCTGAAACTTTTTTGAATATTTCAATTGTCGAAAAATCAGGGTTTACAACCAACATGAGACCTACACCATTCTCTTTAAAGTCTTTCGGACTACCCACCAACAAAATTTCAGCAAAAACGATGGAGCCGTTGATAAGAAATAAATGTTTAAACAAAATTAGAAATTGCCTATATTTTTCGCAAAATAACGCGAAAAACACATTTTTGAAAAATTACTTTATCTCAAAATCTCATCTATAAGGAACAGCATTTATGATGAAGCAATCTCTATCTTTATATTTTAGTTGTAGGAAGACGCCGAATAAATATTTTGAATTTTTTCAATTTTTGAAAAATCAGAATTTTTAAGCAATACCTGTACCATTTTCTTAAATGTCTTTCAGAGTATCCAACAACAAATTGAATTAAAATCGAATGCGCCATGTCCTAGGGACTTCATGTAAGGTACTCCCCCCCCCCTCCAAATTAAAATATCATTTTCAAATGGGGCCGCGAAATCAGTAAGATTTATCGCGAAATATCAATTTTGGAGGAGGTCGTCTTGAACGGTTTACGCTCCGCTAGTGTTGTTCACTGCCAGACGAACGAACATACGTTTTGTCGTCAATCGATTTTTCGGTAGTGTGTCTTCATACGGGTGTAATCGAACACAGACGATAGTGGTTTAGATAGATAGATTTATTAAAGTTCGCTTTGAGCTAATGCTCGGTGGCAAACATGAATAACAATTAGAATTAGAATTACAAAACATTTTCAACATTTACAATTGGGTTTACTATTAGAATTAGGGGTCGATATCATAGTTCCAATTTATTTCTAGCTTACTCTAAATTCACTTCTAATTTACATAACACTTCACTACACTACACTCCCTTCCCCTCCACTACACACACTTCACATCACTTCACTGTATAAGGGCCATGACGATAATAATTATAACAATAACAATATAAGAAATAATAACTTAAAAATTTTTCCCAAAGCTAATGACAGTGTTAACAATGATGATAAATTTCCTCCGTAATAATAATATTAATAATAATAGTAGTAATAAATAATATATAATAATAATATAATAATAATAATAATAATAATAATAAAAGTAATAATAATAATAATAAAGATAAATGTCTGTCCAGTATTTATTTGAGATGATCTAGATGGAATGAAGCATGATTTAAATTTGGCTACATTAAGAAGGAAGAGCCTCTAGGCTTCTGCAGGTAGTTTGTTCCAATCTACTACTAGTGCGATTCACAAAGGAGAACTTGCCTACATCAGTTCTTTGCTTTCTACATCGTATTTTCCAAGGATGGTCTCCTCTTCTTTTAAATCTGATTTCTGTAATCGTTTTACGCGATATCTTGCCCATGCTGTGTCCCCTCTGTATGTCTTGTACATTACGCATGAACGGTTTGTAAAGCAGTATATTTATTAACAATCTAGACCGTAGTCTCAATTTAACAACTACCCTGCTCGCAATAAACTAAATAAATAGACCCACTACAAAGAGAGATAATTTAAGGCTACCGGCACCGGCAACATACCACCGATGTTCCCTGTATGAAGCCGCTCTACTTTGAGACCATCTACGCGTGTCGCAAGTCACGACAATGAATTGCCGGCCCCTCGCCCTAGTGCACCTCACGCACAGACTGCGCTTCACCTGTCGCCGCCGCTCGCCCAAGAAGACTGGGGCATTGTCTCCGGGGCCTTATATAGGCAGGCGACGTCGCCATTGAGGCACATTTTTCAAGGCTCCAAATTTTTCAAAAGAAATTGTCATTTTAGAACAATGGTTTTCTGTTCTTTAATATTCTTAAAATAATATTTTGTTCTACTATTAGGAATACGAAAATTAAGAAAAATATTTTTTTTTTAAAAAAAAAAAGGATCTGTGGGCGGTGATAGGTGGAAACATGCAAGTGTATGTGGCAAGTCC
>BOPP01000407.1:122850-138484 GCA_017312745.1 Gryllus bimaculatus
TTTGTATCGTTTCGAGTTAGGTCTGGTGAGGAGTTTATTGCTATGTTGGTATAAATTGATATTTGAAAAAAGTTATTGATAGATGGGCTGTGGTTTTGATGATGGGTTTTATATTCAATTCTTTTTGTAGTAGTCTGTTGATATAAACATGGTGCGTGAGTTGCTCAAACGGAGAAATTATTTTGTATTATTTGCAGTTTATTTTATGGTTGTGGCTGATGCGTTTGTCCATACGGGGCATGCGTATAACATTAATGGTCTGATTATAGATTTTATATTTGTACGATTGTCTATTGATAGGCAGCTTTTGGAGTTTTATTAGAGTTGTAATTGGCTATTTTGCATTTGCTTGTTGGAGTTTTGATTGTAATGTGGGAGTTCCAGTTCAAGTTTTGTATCTAGGTGTTAGCCTCAAGTATTTTTACTGTTTGAGAGTGAGGAGTCCATGAATGTGTTTGTTGTTGATTGTAAAGGGGGAGGGAGTGTAGAAGTGCTTAAGCGAGAATATTTTGCAGTGGATTTTTGGGTTTAGTTTAATTTTCCATATTGTTGACCATTACTATTTTGTCTAGATGGTTTTTGTATTTTTTCACTAATGATTTTAATTGAATGCTGGATTTGTAAATTACTGTATCGTCTGCAATTGTGCTATGTTGGTCTGGTTTGTGGTCGGATATCTGATGAGTAGATATTAATAGAGTTGGTGAAAGTGGGGAGCTTGTGGAAGGCTGCTTGTATTTTACGGGGGTTTGAATTGTGTTTTCTACTGTCACTGTGAATGTTCTATCTGTTAAAAATGTTTATAATGTGTGACCAGAGATTGGTGTTCAATTGTTGAAGTTTAAATATAAGGCTTGGTGCCAAATCTGTCAAAGGTATTGATATGTCAGGAAGGTTGCTATTGTGTGCTTTTTATCTTGTAAGGATGTGTTCAGTTAGTCTAAGAAGTTGGTAATGTGGAAACTTGATTAATAAAGCAAACTGATGTTGGGGTATGTTTTCTGTTTTGTTTAAATAATTGTTTAATCTTTTCAGAATTAGTTTTTCAGAATTTTTGACAGAGTTGCAGCAAACTGATTGGCTGTGAATGCTGGATTACTGTGATTTTTATTTGGCTTTGGGATAGGAATAATTTTTGAGTTTTTCCAAAGTATTGGATAGTAAAATTCTTAATATTGATTATAAATATTATTTATGAAGGCTATTGTGTGGAGTGGGTAGGTTTTTTTATAATTTTATTTTAATATTATCATGTCAGGGGCTTTTTTTGAGGAGACTTTTTATTAAATTCTAATTTCATTTGGTGATATATATTTTTTTTGTGGAACATTATAGTTCGGAGCGGAGAGCCAGTTTGCAATTTGTATATGTTTGTGTGGGCTGGAGTGTTATTGAGCGTAAAAGCTTTCAAAGAAGTCAGCTAATGCTTCGGCTTTGTCTATGGGGAAACTTTTTTTCCCAATGGCGTGCTTATAGGAGGATGGTGCTTTGCTTTTCTTAACATTTTTTAGTAAATTTCCAAAGTGAGTTGTTGGTTGAGCTTAGGGATTTAATTTAAAGAGTTGTAAGAAGAGTGTCTGGTGTTCTTTAATTGCGTTGTTTATCTTGTTTAGGATGTTAAGCTCTTTTTTATTTGGGATTGTGTTAATGTTCCAATCTTCTTGTTCTGTTCTGGTTTTTAATTATGGTTATTATGGATCTGCAATTTAGTATGTGTTTTGGTTTTTTATTTCATGTTACTTTGTTGCTGAACGATAACACTTACCTATATTGTTTAATAATGCTATTGAACTTTCTATTTCTAAAGGCGTTTTTTAGATTCCTGAATTGGGGGTTCTGATAATTATGTTTTTTTCTAAATTCTTTCCAGTTTATGTTATATAGTATTTAATGTGGGTGTGTGGGGGGCGGTTGTTATGTGTAGATATTATTACAGGGAGGTGATCAGAGTCAGAGTTCGTTTAGCAGGTGGAATAAAATGTAGTCTGATCGTTGGTGATTGCAATGTCTAATGTGTCTGGGTGTTTATTTGAGTCGTATGAGTAGTATTGTTTGTAGGAGTTAATATGTGTAATTTTGCGTTTTTAATTTGTTTGTAAATGTTTGCCTCGCGTGTTTGTTGATCGCATCCCAGTTCCCATTGTGTGTTTGGAGTTCAAATTCTAATAGTAAAGTAGGGGTGATTTGATTAAATAGCCTGCGATGTTTGTGTCTTTGAATTTTTTTGTTTGAGACGTTGTATGCTGTTATAATGGTTGTACTCTGTTGTTAAGAGGTATTTTTTAAAGCGACCGTTTCTAATCAGGAGTGTTTGGTATATTTGCTGTGGTGTAGGGTATTGATTTATCCACAAGGTGAGGACACCTCCCCATTAGCATTTATTCGTCTGTTCTGACTACATTGTAACCGGGATATTGAATGTAGTGTGGGATTTGAGGTGTGTTTCGTTATACACGCTATTTTGATTCTTTATCTTTCAGGAAGTAATCAATTCGTTTTTTTTTGTTGGTTATCATTGCATTCAGTTTAGCAGGTTATTGTATTATGGGGCTGTGTGGCATGATTCCTATGAAATACGAGTGAGTGAATTTTGTATATTATTGACGATTGTTGGATAATAGTATTAATTAGATTGATTATGTATGTTGAAATAGTTTTATTATTGTGGTGCATGAATGAATTAATCGTTTGCTATTATCATTGTATTGGTTTGTGGTTGTTGATTCCTGTTATGGTTTCTATTTGATTGATTCGTACGTGGGTAAAGTTTGGTATGTTGCTAGTGGTTGGTAGATTAGATAGTTTTGGGAGTTTAGATTGAGCTGTTTAACATTTTGGTTTCGTATTGAACGTCTTTTGGTCATTTTGGGGGGGGTGTCTCTACGAGCTTTTTGGTAGTAAGTACATTCAATGATTCGCGTCTGGCGCGGTGCGGAACCGTTACAGTTTTTGCAAATAGGAGGGTTTTCTTTTTGGGGGCAATTTACTGAGTAATGATCTTTAGCACAATAATGCATGCTATATTGTGGATTCGAGTTGTTTCTGGTGTCCCGAATCTAGACATCGGAGGCATTGTATAGGACCTTTTGGCTTTGCGCCTTTTTCTGGCTTGACATCAGGTTGCAAATTTGATTAATTTGTAATACACTGTTATGTTTTGGCTACCGTTGAACTCGGCTGCCATACGGGATGGGGATGTTGTCTTAATACAGTCTAGTTACACTAATAAGCGATGGCACTTTCCTTGAGGTCTGATATATTCTTCCTGACTAATAGATGGATGAAGATTCTTAAAGACAATGGAACATTTTTGTTTGGGTCTTTATACGTGTGGAATTTTCTATTTGTGCTGATTAGATATTTTATTGCCTGTCTAAAGTCCGAGATAGTTTTGAAACACTTTGATTTTGTTATTGACAATGGTTTGAAAGTTTTAAAACTGGTTTGTTATGAGTTCTTATTCTCTATTAAATTCTGCAAACATTATGAAATGGGCTACAAAGATGGGTGGTATTTCATGTTTAATTGGTGAGGTCATTATTTTGTTATTATGAATAGAAACAAACCATTGTCCTCGCGGTCGTCACTTTGTTCGCAGCTCAGAGTATCTGTCCTTATAGGTAATTGTATTGAAATCAGTGGGTTTTTTGATTTTGCACTCGTATTGTTACTTGGGTCCGATTCATTTTCTTACTCTCGGAATCATTTCACTATCACTGACTGACTTTCTGGCGCTGAGCAGGTTGTGATGGTGGGAGCGATGAGACACGTAGATCTGGCTGAGGTAGCAGGGTTGTTCTGTCTCTGCTGGTTGGAACTGGCGTCGCAGGAGGCTTATATCCATGGCCTCGCCGCTTGCTGGTATTGGTGACACTGTGAACGACACGTTGTCGCGTTGTGGAGATGCGCAGGGCTTCAGATATTGTTTGCCCTGTGTCTGGATTAATGCATAAGCATTAATCTTTAATCTTTTCTTAGCTAGTTGTGATCAGAGCTGTTTGTACACTAACACTAGCACAACACTATGCGTGCGTGGTTTCGGGATCTGGGACTGGAATTTACAGTTTTGCTGTTTTTTCCACTATGTTCCTATAATATGGACATTGTTAGAACCTGAGGTCAGCCTGTGTTCCCAATGCAATTCTTACAAGGAGGGGTTATTACTCTTGATGCAGTTCAAGTTTGCTGAAAGGTGGTTTTTTGCACAGAACACACACGAAACTTTGTAGTTACAGTTATTTCTACTGCGTCCATAGTCTAGGCAACGGTAGCACTGAATGGGACCTACAGTTTTCTTTCTTCTTTCCAGCTTTACTACGGAGTTGCAAATGTATTTTAATTCCAAAACACTTTCGATTTTTTTGGTTGCGTTGAATTCTACAGCGACTACTGGGATCGGGACATTGTTCTTGTTTAGTCTCGTGACCTTTGTAACTGATGGAAATTGAGATGCGATGACTTCAAAAATTTCGTTTTCCGGAATTGTGGGATGAATGTTCTTTATCACAATTGAATATTTCTTTACACTGGGATCTGAGTACGTATGGAATTGTTTATTAGAATGTATAAAGTATTTAACTGCAGCTCTGAAGTCGGATATAGTCGTGAATTGTATTTTAATTTTATTGTTCTTAAGTCGAGTGGTAAAGTTTTCTGTTAACTTAGTTTTGATTTCCTTTATAAATTCGGTATGATTGCTGATTCCTGTTAAATATATAGGGGGGATTTTTTTAAAGTCTACTGGTACTTCAGGTAAGTCTTCATTTAAAAAACTAAATCTATTTGACACATCTACATTATAGTGTTTTTGCAAGTTGTTATCGGGTTTAGTTTGAGGGAAAGTTCTGTCGAGGTCATGGCGTTTGGCGTTTTGTCACTGGCGTCGCCTCTGTCCTCGCGGTTTCGCTTGCCTTGCATTACTTGTTTTGTTGTGTCACTGAATGGTTGATCGGGGTTGTTTGTTGTTGTTGATGATACTTTGCCAGATTGATGGGCCGACGATCCTGTCGCATGAGAATGTTGAAAGAGTGTTGTTGAGGCTGGGACGTGCTGTCCGATGTCTCCATGCTGCTGCCCTAAAGTTCAGGTCTGGTTTCTGGAACCGCCATGTTGGTTGGATATTCTGGATTGTAAATTGATTCTAGGGCTTGAGAAACTAAATGCCCTGTGCTAAGTAGATCATTGTTAGACATAAATAACGTGCGCTAACACTAAACACACACTTCGTCAACTTCATACCGTTTAGTACTAGCACTGAAAAAATTTTCCACCACTGTTCAGCGAAACGTTCGGAGCGATGTTGCTCGGCCGAGAGCGCAGAGCGAAGTGGCTTCCATTCACGCTCCTCCCTGCCCCTCGACCAGATGCGCAATGCTCAAGGCCATGCGAGGGTGTCAGGAAGTCTTTGTACTGGGTTGTGATGCATTCAGCGTTAAGAGCCCGCAAGCTGTCCAAATACAGTCAGTAAAGTGTGTATTTTTCAATTCAGAAGCTGTCAATAAAGAGTGTTTAATTTTCATTTATTTGTGATTTTTTGCATAAATACGTTATGTTTATGTATTTTAATATTTATGATTACGTCATGTAATTTCCTTCAATGTCACAAGTGTCATAAAATGGACAGCCTTGCACGAAGCGGAGACCCTCCTAAACGGGAATTGTTTGTGTCCCTTTCGATTACGGCTTGGACAGACTTTTTTGTAGATGATTTCGCTTCGTGCAACAAGATGTGGGAATAAGGAGAAGTGCGCGTAAGAGCAGAGCAGTTCTGATAAATAGAACAACACTAACTCTCGCATGTTAATTCCCACCCTTTCCCTATTTCTCAATCCTCCCTATTAAGAACAAAGTTGTTTATGAAACCTCATTTGTTAAACAATGTATAAACATAACTTCGTACTTACAGAATATAAAACAAAAATAAAAACAATGCAATTGACGTAGCAAACAAATTTTTAATAAAGAATATTCAGTATTATAGAGACGTGGTTTTCTGAAAATTTCTTAACACTTTCTTAAAAACAACATTTGAAGTCATGATTCCTTGGCAGTTTGCTATTGGCTTTCCTTGATAGTCACAAAAATATTAGAAAAGGTTTTTACTCTTCAGAAAGCAAAATAAAATTTTCCATGCGAAAATACAGGATCGAAAAAGTATCAATCTACTCTATGCAATATTTTTTGACTTTCCTCGATTTGTTTTGAGGAAAAGTTCGGGGAAGGGAGGTTGGTGAGGCAGGGCGCCAGCTTGCTGGAGTGCGAAAATTGACAAATTATTTGTATACTATACAAGTATTGGATTATTTTATACTTTCTTACGTATTTCAAGAAAATCAATTCCGAGGCAAAAAATAATAAACTAATATTTTCATCTTAGAGTAATAAATACCATTTGTTACCATTAGAAACAATTCTGTACGCTTCGACGTCACTTACCTGGGGATGTTGTTCAAACGATGTTTTCGTATTAAATATCTTAGCGAACCGACATATTACATTTAATATCAAACTGTGTATTATTTTCAAATTGACTTTCCTACAGGGTATTGATGTACAACTTCCAGACACCGCCATTTAAATCGTGCGTCTGGATCGTTGGTAGTTGCCGAGTGTCTTGCGCTATTCTTTCCATAATTTTCAATTTGGATGCATTTTTAAAATTAATTCACGTAGTATGGTAGGCTAGGTCTTTTTCATTTTTGCTGTTCATTTATTGGAAGCTATTTTAATTTAATTAATTTAAAATGTTTGTTCTTCGTGTTGTACCATAGCACCAGTTTTCCCCTACCACCACCACATACCCGTGCGAGAACTCTCGCATGATAAACCGCACACTCTTCACTATCCTTCTATTCCCATTTTAAGAGGGAAAGTTGTTAACCAAACTTATTTATTTGTTTAAAAATGTTTAAAGGCAACTTCCATTGTACTAACACAATATCAAATAAAAAATTAAAAGCAATGTAATTGATGTGGAAAAGAAATATACAATGAAGTTTTATTTAGTATTATCAAGGGATTTCTTGGAACAGTTCACAACATTCCCTTAAATATATATATGAAGTAATTATTCAAAATTCTTATCAGCTTTTCGTGATCCTCACAAATATATTAAAAACTGTTTTTATTTTTGAGAAAGGTACGTGACTGAACACGCTGACTTGAAAGTTTCACCGAGTCACTGCTGATAAAGAAAATATTGGTACTGGTAAAACACAAAGCAAACCTAACAAGACACATCTTCACTGTACTCCCACATCCCTCCACAATTAGGTACACACCACTTGTAGACCTCGGCAAAACGTTAAATGAATGTTTTCACTTTGCGCATAAGAAAAAATCATCATCGGTGTCAAGCATAGATATACTCGAGTGCGCACCGGCCGGGTATCATCTCCTCTCACGCCCGAGTCACGTGACTTACACCCAT
This sequence comes from Gryllus bimaculatus, assembly GCA_017312745.1. Taxonomy (NCBI): domain Eukaryota; kingdom Metazoa; phylum Arthropoda; class Insecta; order Orthoptera; family Gryllidae; genus Gryllus; species Gryllus bimaculatus. Next base: position 130,280 of record BOPP01000407.1, read on the forward strand.
CTCGTACTAAATTATTTCTTTTAATAAGTATCTAGCATGCTCCACTCTAGCATTATTTTCTCATTTATTACACTGCCCTAAGAATGTTGCTTATAGCAGAAAAGTTACTTTAAGTTATTCTGCTCAATTTAATGAAGTGCATGAAAATCCCGACTTTTGTCCAACTTGTCACTCTCAACTGCGTACCCTACTACACATGTTTTACAAGTACTATTACATAGTGAAATAATTATAAACATTGTCATTGCCAACAATAGTATTTATTACAAGAGCAGCTTTTGATGGCTTAGCCATCATCTTTAGTTGTCTAGTGCAAGAAGAAAAAACAAAACATTAAAACGTAAATATTCTTTTGATTTACAACAAAATTATAATAAAGGTTCCTAATAATTTACAATTTTTTTGGAAAATATATATATATATATATAACATTCTAGAAACTGGAAGAAAGAAAAAAGTGTGTGGGAGGGGTAAGTCATTAATACTAAAGGAAAGTGAATAAAATAGAATTTGGACACGGAAAATTTGAAAACTAACATAGAAATGTAAGTTGAGCCATTCCTTACCTGCTGAATGGAATGGCTAAGCCATCGAAAGCTGCTCTTGTAATAAATACTATTGTTGGCAATGTCAACGTTTATAATTATTTCATTAGAAATGACAATGATAACGCACCACAACACTGTTACATAGGACAATAAATAAAATATTTGTAAAATAAATTAACTCCATGGGAGGCATTAATCCAAGTTTCTGTTACTACTTAATGCTAGACATTCTGCTATTGATAATCCACATCAGACATATAACAGCAAGTTACCAAATATTTCACGGATATGTAGAGGGGGGAAACAAACTTTTGTTTTGATATATATTTTGATTTATTTACTCAAAAAACAGTAAATACTGTATGTGACATACGGAGAAGTACCATCAGTACACATTATCTTGTGCTCAAAAATCCCTTCCCAACTTTTCAACTATAGATATTAGACATTTTCCCTCCCAAGTTATACAAAACGTATTTGTATTGATGTACAAACTGCAGGTTTTATTTTTATTTTTTTTTGGTACTACTACCAAAACAGTACCATAACATTGGTTTTACTCCTACCACTACAAGCAAAAGGAGTGCTCAACAGAACGTGCGCAGAGTTAAGACTAAATGTCCCGACATTAGTACAATTTGCGGCCACCACGTGGCAGCACCAAAACAAGTAAAATTTACTTTACCGATAACGTCTGAACCAATGGTCCGATTTTCGATCTCTAAACGGCATTTGCCTCACTGACTACCCAAAAAGCTATAAAGATGGCCGCAGTTCGTTCTGTAAATATAAACTATTTCATTGCGGGCTATAAAATATGCCATCGCGCATTGTTGGTGCATTTATGTACAATGTGGATACACTGAATTCAACGGCAGAAAGATGTTTTACAAGTTTGATTTAAAAAATAAAATGTAATTTTACGCTTTTTTTTTACAAATTTTTCAAATGGTAATTGAGTGTAGGAGAGAAATTGTTGATATTAATATTACATTGCTATTAGGAATATCTGAGAATGTACGTGCTATGGGCAGCACTAGTTCATTCTTGAACACTATATATCAAGCTTACGATGGTCACTCAGTGTTCCCTAGTTAGTTTACACTTTATATAGATTTTTTATTAATTATCCTTTACTCATGTAAATTTTTTAAAGTGAAAATGTGATAAGAAAATTGATGAAAGAGGCAATTTTCCGTTAATTCCTATTCATTGTAATCGATGCTTTTACTGCTCTTTGCAAAAACGATACGAAAGCTTATGTTGAATTAATAATAATTTTGGTTTCTTTTATTCTTTAAAAACATATGCCGGCTTCTTGATTTGAGAAATGTGCTGGATAATGAATAACCAATATATTAAAAAGATTTCAAGAGTTATATATCAGAGACGGCAGTTCAATGTTAAACGAAAGCCCTTATTTTCGTGGAGGGAGAAATTTGAATCTCCCACCCCAACAGAAACAACGAATGAGAAAGATGCAGCCATATTGACCCCGCAGCCAATAAGCGTCGACGCAGTAAACCAATTGAAATGGAGGACGGACGTGAACCGGGCTAATTTGAAAATTACATTATTTAGTAAATTTTCAATATGGCGGACACTGGTTATTACTTAATGAAATGTATTTGGACATAAAAAATGAATGCCAATGGTAATGTAGAAGTCCCATAATTCTTAAAGCCCATGTATAGTGAGGAAGTGAAGAAATTGAATGTAGGAAGTAAAATAAAAAAGAGAATTTTAACATAAAATAATTTTATTTGTAAAATGGTACATATACAAAAAAATATAACAATGTGCACAAAAATCCTGGTTTATGTGAAACAAAAGGAACAAATCATGTTCAATCATAATTTGTGATACTCTCATTATAACTAAATATATCACTGCTGCTATACAAACAAAATTAATAATAATTTGTTCACAATATAACATACGCCATCAGCATCAGTATAAATTAAAATATACATATAAGCATACAATACACCAAAGAGATATTTCTAAAAATTGAATATAAGACATTAAATTAAATTTAAAATTCAATTTCCTGTATTAAATACATACATGGAAAGGTATTAATTTTAACATGGTAGTGTAAGAAGAACTATTTAAATATCAATAATAATAATAATAAAAGAATATCCATAGATGTGCTAGGCTGGGTCAGTCCTTTATATCCAACTACAGTTTTAGGGGTTTGAAAAAGTGCAACAGAAAATGCAAAAATTATTAGTACTAGTTTTTATATTGATGTAGATACGTGTTTATATAACTAGAATATAAAATACAAAACATTTTTAAAATTAAACGATTCCTAACAACTAATCTCAAAAATTCCATGTTGCATTGTGAAAATGTTGCAGAAGTAATATAAATTTCCTTAGTAACAATCCCAAACTGTTTTCCAATGAGCTATGTAATACAGTACACAGGCAAACATGTAAGAAAAATAGTGAGAATTATATTAAACACCATAACATGAGACAGTTATCCTGCAAATGATATTTTCATTAATATAAACACAAAAACCATCTTCAATTTTGTACATATCTTGTGTAGGAAAGTTGAAGCTCACCAAAGATTTGATTCAAGTATGTTTCTGATTTTATTTACATTGCTACGACAAAATTTCTCTATTCTTTTGATATTAATGAAATATGGATTCTGCAGTTTGACGTATTTCACTAGTGATAATGCACAAGAAAAAAATCCATCACCAGAATTTTAGAAGAAGAAGATATTATGTCATACATAAGATACATGTTTTGTATATACATGCATTAATTCTGTGTTAGAAATATTGTATATCCATGAAAAGCGTTTAATGAAAGTAATTACCTGGACTCTTCAAAATCGTATGCTTGGCTGTATGTTATATCAGTTACATCCATTACTTTAACTCACATATTCTCATCTCCATTTAACAATATAAATTATATAAATGATTAAAATATTGTTTTAGGATGACATTGGAGTAATGTAAATCTACGATGAAACTACTACTACTATCTATAGTGTCACTTCAAATCCAAATTTATTGCACAGCAATTACCAAGAGATTAGCAAAACTTGAGTATGATTTCATTATCAGTGTTTTTTCCTCATATATGCAACATAGAGCAAGCACACATTTTCTTAAGAAACAGTAGCACATTGAAAGGTGAGCTGCAATAACCCCTCCACAGGGTTCTGTTGTCTCCTCTCCAGCGGAGGAGAAGAATCTTAACACCAACGAGGAGGTGGTTATTACTTAAAATGGATCGGCATTCACTAAAATGTGAAAAAAATGGTTATAATAGGCTAAAAACATACTTACGCCTGTCTGGTGGTCTGCCTTCTAAAATGTTCTGAGTGCTTCTTGGAATGATTGAATTAATGGCTTATTTTACGCTGTTCTTCTGCATCAGGAATGCACATCATCTGAATATGAATAGGTATGCATCCACCCGCCTTTCCTGCTGAGTCAAGCATTTAGCATGAAATGTTCATGCAGCACAATACTTCTGTGTATCAGTGTTTGCAATGGGCATACAGCCATGTTGGGTCTTCAATGCCATCAACCAATTCATTAACCATATATATATAATAATGTTGTATTACCTTAAATTACTAATAATAAGAAAAAAATAGTATTAGATTTAAGATTGGTTGGTTAAAAAGACTGTAAATAATTAATTGTTGTTAAAATTGTTAAAACTAGTAAGGTTATGTTAGCAGAAATAGATGTTTTTTATAAAATAGCCACGTTATTTGTAAATATAAAAAAAATACATTATCGAATAATGTTTAAACCATTCGTAAGATCATGCCATTATTTCATTTCACTTACCGTCAGGTTTACTTGAAGAAAAGAAAACACCTTGTTTTTCCCGCATTTCCCCTTTTGCTTTGGCAATTGGGAACCCACGCCCTATATTTCGCGCATTTCTTACTAAAATTGCCAAAACAACCAAAAAAATCACACTTTTTTTCGCAAAAATGTGCAGAGAATGCGAACACAAAGAGAAAACGTTTGTATACTGTCGTCTTTTAGCGAACAAATCCACAAAATTCAAAACTTCTTGTTTTTAAAATTAGTTCGCAAAAAGCCCTGTACAGCGCACTTGCAGGGTTGGCAGACAATGCGGACTTACCTCCCTCTCGCCGTTCCCCCACCACTCTCTGTCTCCTCGCACCACAACTTTCAAATAAGGACGTTTTACCGCCTATTAAGTAACACCACCCCTGAAAAGATTTTAGCGATGAAATTTCAGCTGCATATATTGCATTTGTTTGCATATCGTGAAAAATTTGAATTCGATGTTCCAAAATATATATTAAATTAATTCGTACTCAGCAATTAAAGACACATGTTTCCAATTGTCGATATTGCTCTACGTTTTTATGTAATTTGCAACAAACCTTACTGCTGAACGGTTCATATTCAGCTTTAACACGGAAATTAAAAGTACGTCCTGCTCAACTTTGAAGCAAGAACGATGACTAAATTTATCATTATTATTTATATAGAAAATGAAATGTTTCGAAACATTTTCGTCGCTGAAATTATAGACAATTTTGCAAAACTTTAAAGCACGAAAAAAAGATTTAGTAGTGTATTAATCTTACTACATAAGAAGATTCATTACTGACCTGGTGTGAACAAAAAGTATCAGTAATAGACCAATCTTTTTTTAAATTACCATACATGTTTGTTAAGTTGTAATTGTTATATAAAATTGAGATAAAGTCGAATCGTAAATTATTGATTGATTTTTGTCATAAATTTAATCAGATTTCAAAAGATTTAACTATTTTTTCAATTAAAATGTTCTTTTGTATTAAACCACAGTTTGTTTTTAGTTTACTAGCGACCCGAATAGACTTCGTCTGTCCAAAAGATTTGTAGTGACTTATTTTTGTTCTACATCATTTTATACTCTGGCAAAAATCTCCTGAACAACTCACCCTGGTGAAGGCTTGTGAATAAGAAATATAATTAAATAAACTATATAAGCATTTAAAGTAAGTAATCGCTTTATTGTTAATCTGCAATCATAATTATTAAAAAAATCAGTTTTAGATTTCATTGTAGGCTTTGGATATACAATGTTTTTGGTTTGATTACGCTGCGCCATAGACAACCAAAATCTGATGGTTTCAACACGGGAACAGCAACATACAATTGAGTCAAGTGAGAAACATGGGTTTTCCAGATTAATTACCACAAACACTTAATGATTGCCCTGGGACTTTGTTACTGTCATAGCAAAAGCAAGCCGAACTTGGAAAATGTAGGCGTTTAAAGTTACGGCACATCAGTCGAATCATTGGGATGCGCGGTATGAGACGTCTTCTCCTTATACTTTCCTTTCAGTAATAGTTGCTTTTTTCACGTGGTTAGAAATTTTTTTATCGCTAAACCGTGTGCACAGTCCGTGTAAAGACGTGGTTTGGTTGATATTCGAACATTTATAACTACCGTCCAATCTTTCATTGAATTTGTGGGTGGTCCTGGTAATCCAGCGAGTTTAAAATTCTGTGTGGATAGTTCACTACTCATCTTGGTTAGTAGCCAATAAAGTAATTTATATTATCCTCCGATTCGGGGGGCCCTGTAATTTGTTCTTAATTTTTAAATTTAATCATTTACATCATGTTTTTTGATAGCCAAATATAGCTCTTCGCTGTCACCAATCATGGGTTCTGTAATTTTTGAGGATCATCTGGAAACACCTGAATAAGTTCATCTTTTGAGTCGAGTTAATACAAAAACTTTGAAGGAAAGTTAATGCGCCTGTCAGCATGTCTATAGAGAATTTGGCCATTACCAATGTTCAATGAGTTGTTTAAAGAATATGTTTTCCAGATTGGTTCATTTGCAACTGAACGCAATATCCTTGCTAATAAAGTACTCTGACATGTTTCCACAAATTGGGAGGACTTAGACATGCATTAATCCGTGAACAACGGAAGGTTCTTCATAATAGGAAAGAAATATTCGCCATACTGCTTCATTACTATAACATAGCGGCCCATTTGGTATTGGGTAACTACATCAATTGGAATTCTCTCTGCACAACAATTCCAATCACAGGCCATTGGTTACATATTTGCAAATGTTTAAATAATTTTCACTGAATGGCAAGTTCAACGTGATGTTTGCTTTGAAAGGTCTTTGATAAAATGGTGTGAATATGTACACAATCAAACGATTATCTATTCAAATCTTGTTGATTTAATTTGACAATGTTGATCTTCATTGCATGTCGATCGTCGCGACATTACAGTGTATAAGTCATTACAGTAATTGTTTCCGATATTATGTCGGGTAGTAGTTGGTATATATTTTGCGATATGTTCAAAAAAGTTGTATGGAATCTGTTTCCATATTCCTGAAACCAATGAAGTGCAATTGTCTCTGTGGTGGTTCTAATGGTTCAATTTCACTTGTACGCATTGCACATCACAATCCATTAGCTTCGTTTTAAATTTCAAATGCCTTACAATTGACAACCGAAGTTCATAAAACCATACAAACATTGTAGTTACTGTAGTATTGACAACCTGTAATGAAAGCAGGCTCGATCAAAATTGAGCGATTATTAGTTGAATTAGCGCTTCGCACTGTCACGCTCTGTTATCCGAATTCTTTCACGTTCATTTCGATCGTCACGTTTCTTGTTGCAGCATGATTAGATGGATTAGCTTGGTTGTGATAGGATTGGGTTCTTCTCTAAATTGCTTCGTCTAATAGAGCCTTATCTATATTTAATATCGTTTTGGAACCGACATTATATCCTCGCAATGATTGTATTCTGTGCTCCAACGCATCACACGCACACTGTTTTATAGTTATATGATTTGAATTTGGGACTTTGGTATAAGGTAATAAAGTGCAAATTATTAGTGGTTGCACCTTGCAATTCCCAGAAAACGGAGAACGCATGCGACTGGGGGGGCGGGGGGTTATAAATATTAATTTCTAATTAAAGTGTTATATGTGAATGAGTTGCTTAATTTTAAATTAACTTACTTCACTTATTTATGTAATTCAAATATAAAAAATAAAATAAATAAAGATATTTGCTAAACATTTTATACTAAAATTAATCTATTATGTATGTTTTAACATACCTTTCTATTAATCATTTTTATATCGAATTACACAATTTTTCTTAAATGTTGTTTCTGGGCTCAATAGAATATAGTCTTAACTTTCAGTTTTTTCTAACAAAGAATTATAATTGAATTATTTGTTAGGTTATGAGATTATGTGAAACAATTTGTATTAAACTTACTATTATTATTCCGTTTTTAACATTTATTTCAAATTGTATTGTCATAATCTAAAATATTCATTCTTTTGCATACTGAAATGTTGGCATATATATATATATTTATATATATATATATATATATATATATAAATTATATATATATATTATAATTCAAAACACGTTTTCTCAGTTTTCGCACAAGTAATACATGACGTGCAGACAGTCTCAGATCACTAATGTTACTTTACTTAATGTTTCTAAGATAAAAACGACGAAAATTCGATCTTTGGTTCAAAATGAAGATATCAATACAATTCTGGGAAATTATATTCTTGAAACTGTTGCACGATGCGATTCTCGCATAATCGCTAGATGCTGTCTCTGATATGCGTAGA
>BOPP01000407.1:147079-163437 GCA_017312745.1 Gryllus bimaculatus
CTTTATTTCCGAGTCGTGTGACAACTTAAGGTGGACACTATTAACTATAATGCCTTCGAAGAGAATTAGCACATGAAACCTGCGAGACTGCTCCGACTCAGCGATGCATCATCATACATCTCTGTCTAGTATAATATTGGCTTGCCCATGATCCCATAATACATTTTATTAATTATGAAATTGATCAGTATAAATTAACTATATATAGATAATGGTAGGATAAATATAGGGTGTAATAATAGCATGTGGACGGATGACACTTAGAATTGAGAAAACGTGATATTTCGATAGGTGTACCTGAGTGATGTGTCACTTGAGATAATTTCGACAGATTTTGCTTCAATACATACACAATACATATACAAACATGTTTTGCGTTGAGCTATCATCCTTTAGTTAATTTCATTTTCTAGATATTATGCCACACAATCACACTAACTTTTATATATTAGCTTCCGCCAAACAGTATACATCAGTAAAATGTTTCACTGATCCTTAATACGTTAGACTATAATATAAGAATGAGTATCTTTCACAAGAATATTTACTTAACTTTTTATTTCAATTCGTTAAGATACTTAGATGCGCGCCGAGCTTACCTAAGTACTGCCTAATTCCTTTCGAACATATCCGTCATGCGGGTTGCGTTAGTTTGTATCACAGTATTCAACGCCAACACAGCGCATGATATTTCTATACGACATTGAGTGCAAATAGCCAGCCCATGGGACGATAAGTTGGAATAATGTAATCAGAATATAATCAGACGAAAAATATATATTTGATAGGGGTCTTCGCTTTGGTGTTTCCGATTCTCTACAGCAAAGTAATCGTTTTGCAAATGGCGAACTGTTGACATTTTTCCGTGTGAAACATTGAAGCTGTAGACAAAGGCATGCAAAACATTTACTTCCGCACCTAGTGTCAGTCATCTTTGGTATGTTATAGTAATACGTTAACGACATATCCTATCACATATACCAAACATAAATACAACTGGCTACTGATTAGAATATGTCCTAGTTTAATACATTTACAATATATTAATAAAAAATAAACAATTAACATTTTATAATGTGTCAGTAATATTATGTCACTGAGAAATGTAATTACCTCGAACATTTCAAATTAAATCAAGTGGACATCGGACGCATGAGATGTATTTCCTTATTCATGTATTGAATGTTTTCTCCGCTGTGATGGTATGGGCCCACATGTGCCGTGCACAAGCTAGCATTCATTCTATTCGGTCTTCCGGTAACCCGCACGCAATACATTGGCGCTTCTGTAAAGTACAATAATCCGTCCCCGAATTAGGCTTCTCCACTATAATCCTTTCTAGTGATATTAGATAACCCAGCAGAGTTTAACTTTCGGGAAACTTTTTCCCATTCCAGTGGGTTCTAGCAAGGAAAGGAGAAAAATTGGAATCATTAACACAAGTTGAACAAGAGGAAATACAGAATAATATTCAGTGGAACAAGCAAACAATAATCAAATACATAAATTTTTAAACTACCTAGCTGCACCCCGAAGAGCATATTGCTGGTCGCCTTCGCATCAAATATATCCCGCAAACTCCAACCGTGGTTCCGGAAAAAGAGTAGATGACATAACAGTCGGGCGGACAAAACTGCTTAGCTTTAGATGCTAGGTTGCTGGAGGCAGAGAGGATTGGAAGCATTTCTGTGTTCGTACTCAGAGGCTTGCACGTTGTACGTAAGGCCAGCAGCGAATAATTCCTCTTGTTGCTACCGGCACAGAAGACAAATTATATTATATACAGGCTGTGGAGTGATCACAAATCACTTGCGGTTTCCTTCCGCAACGTGGATAAGAGCAGGAGCTGTTCCTGGAAAGGTCAACATCCAGATATTAAAGAAGTCAACTTTAGTACTTTATTTGGTGTGGAAAAACAGAAACAAACCAAAACATTATAAAAAAACCATAAACCAACTTCAAACACGCTTGTCTGGCAAGGTTTCTCGCGGCCGGTCTCGAGCGAAGCAGGGCAGAGGGAGGCCCTCCGAGGCGGAGGGAGCCTGCCCGCCAAGCGAGACGTGCCGACCCCGCTTAGAGCTACGTGGGCCATATGTAAGATGCGCAGCCGCTGGGCTTCCCAAAGCGTTACCAGCTGACCTCGCCCGCCAACCACCACAGAAAATTGCCACACCCTTCCATTCGGAGGCGTTGATTGGAAATTGGCAAGAAAATCCATTTCAACAATTTTAAACTACCACAGACCTGCGGGACTCATTGTTGCTCACCGTTGCCTGCTTTGATGCCCCAGGACAACGTATAAATGCATAGCGCGATGCAGGAAGAGAGACCAACTTTAGGCGTGCAGACAGGAGAATGACGTGTCGGAGACTCCAGAGAGACCGGTGAGACGGCTCAGAAGGGGCGACAGAAAGTGATATAACAGCAGAGAGAACATAGAACACTGTGTGTAAAAAGAGACGTGAGAACATGAGACGGCAAAGGCAAACTGGGACAGGAAATGAGGCACAGACGAGAGAGACACGTAACAAACGCACACATTCAGAGAGAGAGAGAGAGAGAAGAGAGAGAAAGAGAGAGAGTAGAAGAGAGAGAGAGTCAGACATAATAGAGTCGATACAGAGAGAGAGAGAGAGAGAGAGAGAGAGAGAGAGAGAGAGGCAGATACAGAGAGAATTAATAATTCCTTTATTAATGGCGACGCTCAGGCCATAGGGCCTGCTCTTCCTCCTAACCACTGAATTTACATACATATAGACATTTTAATACATACATATAGACATTTACATACATATAAACATTTTAGAGAGGAGGACAAGCTATATATTTACGTCTGTGAGAACAAATCTAGGGATCATCTCGGCATACGCCTTAAGCGATTGAGTAAACCCAGAAAACCTCAATCAGGATTGCCGCTTAGGGCCGAATATTAATAGTACTGAGTAAGTTGTACATAGTAGTGAAAGGGAAGTTTCGTGAAAGAAAAGACGTACAGGGAAGGGAACATTTCTTGCATCTCGTAAATATTACGAGGATTGGGGCAAACGAGATGGCAATGTTTGTTTTCTAAAATAAATATTATTGACTAGCGCAGTTTATTTGTGGCGTGGAAGAAATTCTGCAATGTGGTGCTTTCATCCAATTTAGCCGAGACGTCTCTGTCAATGTCTCTCTTAGAACAGAGAGCGACGCGAAATCAGTTCTCGGAGTATCCGCCTGGGAGATGAGTGTAAGTCAGCCCTTCTCAGCAGTGGGAAGCATGCGCAGTAGAATGTCCGTAGCAACCATTCATTAGCACCGACCTGAGTGTTCGGACCGACGTGGTGAGTGCGGTAATGAGCATCTACCGAATTGGACCTTTAGAACGAGCATGCGATGCCTTTGGAATGTGAACTAATACACGGCAAAATGCTTTGGAACATTAAACCAATACTGTCCTTTCAAATACCTTCACACATACGAGAAAGAAAATTTTGGTGTGTCGCTATTTAACGACACAAATGGACATTTGTCCTCACACTTAGTTCATACTTTGTTCTTTCATCTGTATACTTCACATTTTGCACTCGTGCTCGTTTTCTCACAAACGAGTTGCCATGATGTATGCCCCAATTATTGCATTTGAAGCAAGTACCATTAAAATGATAATAAAATCGATTAAATGAACGAAACACATGTTTAAAAATGGTGAAAAAGGTAAAAGAAGACTTATTGGTCGAAATCAACAAAAAAACAAAGCAAAACGTCATCAAAATAACATATCCATTTGTCATAACATCAAATTAATGTCTATATTAAAAGGCGTTGTTCTAACTTGAAAGAAAACAATGATATTTCTTTAAAACCCGCCCCCTAATGATGAAGCAATGGTAGAATGACGGGTATGGAAACGGGAGAACCGAGAGAGTATATATTTTGTCAGCCACAAATTCTACACTGGTTGACAACAATTGGAACCACGGCACGAAGAGATGGGAGGAGAGCTCTCCAACCGCTGAACCAAATACCGCCTCAAGTGCTCTGTGCAATAATTTCTTCGACTCGCCTATTTCGGCTTTCGTGGTTTCGGTGGTGTAACAATTCGTGTATCGCCTGTTAGACATGAGTTCGTGGGAATTTGGGTGAAAAAATCCTTCAGATAACATCCTTCGTGGCGAGGGAAAAGTAATGCCGCCGGCCCCGTGTTGTAGATTTACTACTTGTAAAGGATGCTCAAGACAACAAGAAGCCTCTGCGCTAAATCTGAATCGCTTGTTTCGTCGCCTGATTTACTCCTCAGCCAGATGGCGAACGAGCCGTCGCGAAAATCGCGTGGTCAAGGGAAGAACCGCATTGCCTCGTGGCCTCTTTGAATTGAATTTCGCGGACTTACCGTGTTTTTATCCACACTAGACTTTGGTTTTTGGGCAGTAGTAGATGAGAAATGTCTACCACCTAATCTAATTACCCTTGTGCAGCTTGAGCCTCCGTGGCGTTGCGGCGACTTCTGGATACTACCAATATTCAATTCCAGGTCGTCTCATGAGGAATTTGTACTGAACATAGGAGGGCCATGTCAGGTATACTCGTTTTCCCTGCCATTTCCCCTGTCGTTCCTCAATTGCACCATTAGTCAGTTAACCCTCACTCAGTCAGTGATACCTTATTTAACGTGGCGAGACTCAGGCTCTCTCCCCCGCGTGCATGTGAAAATCTTCCTACGCTTCTTTCGCCACCTTTCAGAAAAAGAATGTTTCACTCGGACAACAAAACTGTCTATTTGAATTTAGCTCACATTCTTCTTTACGTGCGTTACATCTACAGTCGGCTTTCCTTCTCTCCGAAGACATAGGAAGGATTTTTTTGGCCCTTAAAAACCCACAGCCTCGATCAGATTTGAACCTGCCAACTTTAGTACATTTCCATACGCTAACCGTGACAAAACAGAAGCCGTTCACCATCACCACTACATCGTCATAAGTATCTTTTTATAATCAACGTATTGCCCATTCGTAGTGAACGGTTCAGGTAGAGGAAATGGTTGTGAACATGAATGTGCAGTGCCGGAGAGTTTTGCTGAGCTCCCGTTGGCGCGTGTTGCAGGCCGGAGGCCGCGCGGTTCCTGCCGCCGCCGCCGCCGAGCCAGGAGGCCAAGGCGCTGGAGGCGGGCGCCTTGGAGCCGTCGCAGCTGGCCCGCGCGCGCACACGCGCCACCTGCGCGCAGGTATCTATGCGCCTCGGGGCAGAAGAGGCCCTGCGCTGGGGCGGGGAGATTATCTGCAACTAAAATCTCCAGAACGTAGAAACACTGAACGGTGGCAGAAAATAAAAGTTACCGAGCGCAGTCGAAGATGGTCGACTCGGGTTGCGTGCCAATCAGAGGCATGAGTAACTTGAGTAACTTTGTTCGATATATGAACTCACCGCAATTTTATTGAAAAAAGCAATTATCTCTGATCTCCTTTCTTAACCTAGGCGTTTGTAACATTTGCTGTGAGACGCTGAATAACATTATATGCAAATTAAATATTTAAATAAGAAATACAGTATGCGGTTTTAATAAATGTAAATGCTTATTCTAAAAGATTTTCAAATAAATGCATATATTTCATTTAATAAAACGTAAGTTATAAGTTTAACTTGTAAATACAGTTAACATATACAGTACGTACTGTAGTAATAACTCATTTTTTCAGCAATTGCGTAAACCTATGTGAATAAAAAGGGGTTTTTGCTTCATCCCTTACTAAATACAGTAAAACCATTCTAAACAGGAATCGATCGGGAGGCAAAAGTTATTCCGGTTTAGAGACGTTTCCGTTTTATGCAGAGTTGTTCATTTCATGACATTTGTGATATTGATATTTCCCTTTTGAAAGTAGTAAATTATCTGGCATAATTGCAATTATTTCAATGCATTAACATAGTGTAAGATAAAGTACTACCAAGGCAAATTGCACATTCTCCCATTACAGTAGGGAGCACATTTTTTTCATACCTCCAGGATAGAAGTAGGTGATTTCAAAGGAAACGATCATGCTAATTACGAAAATCATTATGACCAGTTTTTATCGCGCAAGGTTCATACGATACGGACATGTTCAATATTTGAAATTAAATTCTATACCAATTTCCGCATTGATATTCCGGGTATATTAATCATTAACAAAGTTTTATGAATATGCTTCATATGGCGTAAGAACAAATGAAAAATGGAAAACGCATATTTGGACAACAATATGCACACATTAATATGGTTTGTTGGTATTCTCCACAACATTGATGGTGCGAGTGACAATGATTTGAGTTCTCCTTACAACCACAACTTACGTTCGCTGTAGAGATACACAACACTGGAAATAATGTTTTTCGCTGTTTTGGAGTATAATAACTGTAACGTAATAACTGTTTTTGCGTAGTGTCGTACTTTAAACAATGTTTTAATTGTGAATTTCTGTAGAGCCCATGCTTTGCATCATCACAAACTGTCCAAGTTCTTTATAGAATACGCAAGTTTTGTAATTTCATATATTTTTTCCTTTAATGTTTGGGTGTAAACCATTCACAAACGTAACAGACGTTATGGGGTTGATTCGCATACGTTCGATGTGAAATGATGATTTGCATTGTATCGATCAGATTCAATTCCAGTGTATGAACTCCACCGAACTGTGATGCATTTGAGGCGCCGCAAACCAGCTCCGAACGCGTGCACTGCGGGGCAGATCCGCCTGACACCGTCTGACTCAGGGTCCGATAACTCAGTGCGACAATGAAATTTGCCGCAGAACACAATATGGGATTGCAATGTATCTCGGCGTTCTGATGACGATATAAAAAGCCATTTTCGTTGTCACATTAACTTTCTTCTGCAGACGCAATTTGATCTGCGAACGGTTGCGTTATTCATGTTGCCGCGGGGCTTATCACATTCTTTTATTTTAGCGGGGCACATTCTTTTATTATCACATTCTTTTATTTTAGGAATATTATTGGCTGGTGGTGTGATTAGTGAGGGGAAGATGAGATAAGCACTTGGGGTAGGTAAAAGGAAGTTGCACTTGCATCGGTCAATCCATAGAGAAATAACACAGAATCTATTCTTGAAGTGGGTAAATCTGCTAACATGAGGAGTATTGTTTGTGAATGTTCTTGTTTTTCTTATACTCAACGATGTCTAGGAAATCTGTCAATTCTCCAAATCTTTTTTGTGTGGAGAGCTTGCTACGAAGTCTCAAAGACATCACCTTTCTCCGATTGACAAAAAGGCACACGAATAGTATTTTGAATCAAAGGTAGATGAGTATAAGCGTTGGTCACCACAGAACTGGTGCTCCTATTAAGAAACTTATTACATGGAACCCACCTATCTATGCCATTTGCCGTATCACAGTTGTGAAGGGAACCTAGAAAACACATTACATATTGGTAGTTATGTTTCACGAAAGTAATCGTAATCTCAAGTAAATCGATACACACAGCTTCGTATCGAAATTTGGAATCGACAATGCTCCCAGGTCCGCATTATAATTCTCTCCCAGTTTCAAAAGCACCAACGGAATGGGAAAATGAAAAATGACACATCGTTTGAAATATTGTAATAATATAAATGGGCTGCTGAAAAATTATGGATGATTCACAACCGGAAAGAATGATGCCTATTCATAGACTCCTCAATTAGTAGTCTCAAAGCCATTCTCTTACATAACAGAAAAGTGAAGAGAAACCTTCGATACCAGTGGCCCTTTCCCTTCAGTTAAAGAAAAACTACGAGAACATGATGTACTCATGAACGATACTAGCTATTCGAATAAAAAAATCTATAATCATCTCAAAGTTCTGGGACATCTAAGTAAGAAAAAAAATGTGTCGCCTGAATCCCTAATTTAAGAAGACAATGTGATGTTACCACCACTGCTTCTAAAATTGGGCTTCATGAATAATTTTGTGAGACCAATGGACACAGATGGCTAGGGTTTTCAGTTTTTACTGTCTAAATTTCCTGCCATTAGTACTCACAAAATTAATGAAGGAATTTTCATTGGGCCTCTCGTCCGTGACTTGATGACCTTTAAGCAGTTGCCCACGGATTCTGAGAAGGCAGCTCGGCCTGCGTTAGAAGACAATGTCTTGGCTGAACTGAACACATGCTGGGCTGTTACAAGGCCAAGGGGTGCAGCAAGTCTCTGAAGTTACGTTTCCTTCATTCCCACTTGGGTTTCTTCCCACCTAATGTTGGAGACGTGAGTGACGTACATGGTGAGCGATGTCACCACGATGTCGCGGTGATGGAAAGACGACGTAAAGGTCGTCAAACGCTCGGTGGATTAACCCTCCGAGAAGTATCTCCTTCCACCCACAAAGGGAAGTTTCCAGGAGGTCACGTTCCACGTTCCTAACTTGTAAGTTCATTTCAATGCACGTGACTTGTTTTCAAAACATCCTCTGCTAAGATCTGCTAAGACCACTAAGGGCTGGTTTCACCAACAAGAATCAAATTCGTAGTTGATTCGAGTTTCGTGATCCTGATCCGCGGAGTCAAGGCCGACTTGATCCCTGTGCGTTTCACCAACGTTTTGAAATCGAACGGTATGACTTCTGTTTGTAGTAAAGGCCAAACAATACACAGTTAAGCTAGGGAAATTTTATAGCGTCTCGTTATTAAGAAATGTGACGAAGAATGTAATTCGGGCGTTCTTCAACACACGCTGCATAACAGAAATTTAACTAGTAGTAAACTATACTGAAGTATCTGTTCGAACTGTGTCATCAATAATTTTTTATTAATTAAGACGGATGTGAAGCCGACGGGGCAGTCCTGAGTACTCCCAGTAAGAAAAGGCCATGTTGCGAAGATACACAAAAATTCACATTAATGGCATTCACTCATTGCTTCTTTGTTTTCCTTATTTTCGTATGATGTTTTAATGTTTGTCTATGGATACTTGGCGTAATATATTTGGGACCGCTAGAAGTTGCAGATTAGGCGGGGGAGGGGAGGAGGGCAACTTCCAAGAACATAGCGCATTCCTCAGCCTCACAATCAAGTCAGCTCCCAACTACAAGAATGAGGTGGCTCGTGAATGAACAGACGCAGTAGACACTTGGACGTGGAGCAGGAAGTATAAAGCGGAGAAGGGCACCGCGTAAGCGAGCTGATCAGTGAACTTTGTGTGAGCATTCACCACGTTGTCTGTTTGCGAACCACTGTCCCAGTGCCATATCGGACTTGGAAGTCCCGGGGCCCTCCCCTACGGCCAGTTTACCCGAGTCCAGCCTCGTTCGTGCCCTAGTCCCTGCCCTAGTCCTTTGCGGCAGGTGGTGATGAAAGAACGACCGCCCGATGCAATCGTAGAAACAACCTGCTCAATAGTTTTCACAATGGGCAGAAAGAAGCAGACCTGCAGAGAAAATTCAAGATTTTCTGAATGAAATATAAAGAAAAAGGTTTTACAAAATCTTGGAATCTCGGACATAGAAGGGAAAATTCGATGGATTATTTAATACGATATAAGCAATACTATAGTATACAACATACTTTAGTTTTTACTCCAAACGCATGCCTATTATTATTATTATTATTATTATTATTATTATTATTATTATTATTATTATTATGTACAACGGAGTCCTTATATTTCTTTATTTTCAAACATTATATTTCTTTGCAAAGAAAGCAAATGACCAGACGAACGTCAGAAAACTCTATAGGGTATTCCAGCCCAGACCAAGACAAGATAAAGAAAAGTGTATTCAAGATAGAGACGAAGATGTGAAAGACCATGACAACAAATGGAGATCTTAAGAAATTTTCGAGGTCATCTGAAATATGACCACGGAGTGGAAACCAACAATGGCGAATGTTAAGAACGAGAACGACAAAATAAATTCAACAAAAGAACAGATCACGAAAAGATGGGAACAATTCACGAAAAAGTTATTAGAGAAGAACTTACAAATAGAGTAGTAGATAAATATTGATGATTACGAAAGAGAATCAGAGATAGAAGAAATGCATGGGCGAAAAAAACACTGAAAAATGGGAAGTCTCCGGCTGTAGATAATATTCAAATCGAACTATTGAAAAATCTTCTTCTTTGGTCCTATCTTCCATATACGGAAGTTAGGTGACCCATAACGGGTTTTCTTGGGATAATTTATTCAGGGTGGTTTCCCGCTGCCTTTCCGGACATGATGATGATGATGATGATGATGATGATAGGGCGTGAAAAGACGAACACAACACACCCATGACCGAGGCGGGACTCGAATCTGCAATCTTTCGATCCGAGACTACTGCCTTAGTCATCTCGGCCACCGGATCGGCTGTTCAAAGATACTGGAGAAGAAATCTTGGCGAAACTAACGCAATTTTGCCATGTGATCTGGAAAAGAAAACAGTGAACAACAGATTTGCAACGCACTATAATTATTCCATTACCAAAGAAAGTACACTGCCGAGATTGTGCAAATAACAACACAATTGCATGAATACCGTGTGATTCAGTCAATCGGCAAAAGTCATCCCTCGGAAGAAGAAGAGAAACAAGATTTTAAAAATGTTGATGTAAGCATATAGTTTCCTATGATTTTCAAAACAATTCACACTGAAAGAAGCCACATTTTCTATCTCCCCTGGAATGTTGTGTAGATTACACTACTTCGCGTAAGCGTTAGCGTAAAGCATATTCTAAGATCATACTCACAGAAGAAGATTTCCTTGGTTTTTAAACTTGTTTGAATGTTCCATTTTATTTATATCATTGTGGCCGATACGACACGAAAGAGTCACGTCCAACTAGTTTTACATACTGCAATTTCTAAAGATAACTTTTTCTAGAAAATCCACTTTTTATAAAACAAAGAGAATGGAAAGGGAAAACACGCTCCAAATGCAAGCAAACCTCTAGGAGTTCTCCAATTGCATCATTACCCTTTATTCATTTACGTAGTCTGTACGAAATGACGCACCAGGAATTATTTATTCCCTTCAAAATTATACAAATATAACATATTTATTTTATATCAAAATAACTTACAAAGTAAGCTGGGATAAGTCATGATTCATATAATCTTATTTGAATGCTTGTTAGGGTGTTGGAGTCAGGATGCAGCTCGCCAGCCCGCTATTTTACCACCTTTTTGAAATTTGAAGTCGTAGGCTTCCGCGGCCAGAGTCATGTGCATGATCTTTGCTGGTTGGTGACGCCGCGTCGAAGGCTGTGTTGCCGACGTTTCGACCACCTTGCCATGCGTCTACCAGCCATGTATGTATGGGCATACCAGCCCTGAGGAAGACCACGACAAAATGGTCGAAACGCCGGCACTCAGCTTTCGACGCGACGTCACCCGAACAGTGAAGACCATGCACTTTTTTGAATTTGTACGAAGACATTTTTAAAATTAGCTTCGGCTATTCACCAGATGAAGTCTTAAAGCAGATAAAAGTCGTTTTGAGCTCAAAAATCGAGTTGTAGGATAAAAGAGCTCGTGCGTATACTCCGCTCATTCTTTCCGGTATTTGACAACGGAAGATCTTGGAATGATAAATTGAAAGGCCTTAGAAGTAAAATATATCTAAAATAAGATGTGAGGAGATGGAATAATGGTGATATTTACAGAATTAGTTCATTTTTTAAAAAAACAGTTCCAAGCCGGAATCAATATTTTGATTACTGCCTCAAACAATTTTAAGATCGTATTCGAAGGAAGACGGAAATATGTAAAAGAGATAGATGTTCTACTATTACAGACCGTTGGTCTCGGAAGACCCACACTTTTTAATTTTTTTTCGGAAGTTCAAGAACTAATTTCAAATTCGAATGTTTGCTAGATTTTTGGAAAAAGGGCTTCGTAGCGTAAATTCTATTTTAAAAAGGCGTCAAATGTCGTTTACAGATCGCAAATTGGACCATTGGTTCAGACATCAGTAAAGTAAATTCTCTTATGATAGTGCTGCGATCTATTGAATTTTCATACAAGTATTTTGCGGTGCATTTAGCCTTAACATAGGTTTAACTATTTGTAAATTAAAGGGATGGAATTCCTTATCAGCTAACTTGACTGCGCAATCCACTAAATTAGAATAAATTCCAATTTTGATTTTCCTACTACGTGAGGAATAGTACGAGTATTTTTTTCTCGTATCGCCGATACGGCATCGGCCAACGGGGACCACCCTCGCATTCTGCTTCAGCAGGTTCTGCTTTCTGATTTGAGCTGAATCCCGATATTTTATCTCTCAAGGTTTTTTTGTCCTGGGAACGATGAGATGATAGCGATGGTGGTGAGACATGAAAGGACATATTGACTTACACAAACAAGGCTCTTACGATCTCAACCATCTGTCCGGCGGAGTAGTAATTAGCTCTTTGACTGCAAATGTTGCTTTTCTGAACTAGTTTGTTTTCACGTAATAGCCATTCCCAATGATGGTAACATCTAAAAAATTGATTTTCTTATCTAATAATTTTTCTAATCCCTAACTATTATTTATAATATATTAAAGAGATCTGTTTTGAATTGTGATAGATTACATAGTAAGACTTGCTGTAATCTATTCCATGTTTTAGTGCAAATTACCGACAGTGTTTTAATTTTGGCAGTGCGCGGTAGCTGGCGCCGTATTCTTACTCTCCGCTGGAGCTGGCTTTCCTATTGGCTATTCAGCCGTTGCGTTACCTCAACTGCGAGCACCTAACTCTTCGCTACTCACAGACAATGACATGGGGTCTTGGATAGGTAAGTTTGTTAAGATGATTTCAATTATAATAAGGTGAACAAATGTTCGTTTAAAAATGACCAGCTGATGTGGCTTACGGCAGCAACTGATTCCCTTGCATTGCAGGGCCTCTGACCGAGAGGGCGTAAGGTTCGAATCCCGACAGTGGCAGGATTTTCGGCGCTAGCTATCTGGGACCTACAAACACATGCTTACATGCACTACACTATGACACACGTGAGGAGATCAGTTGGTAGCCCTCCCGGATGGACTCGCCGTGTAGGTCAACGCCGAGTCGCATCATGCGCGGGTAGGGACACCACCATCTCCCGCGGTAAAAACTTTTACTACACAATTTGGCCATAGCAGTTGACGCGCATAAAAACACGAAATAATCAATCAATCTGTAATTTAAAAACCGAATTTCTTCTAATATGATGACCGTATGAAGATATTTTCTTCTTAGAAAGTTTATACACTGCTGTTTGTGAAAATTGCAACACCGAGAAAGAGACATACTATTACAATAAAATTTATTCCACAGATTAGGAATATCACAATATTCAAATGATTAGAATTACAGAACTGTACTTGCATTTTGACCTTGAGTGTTTAGTACGGTGTGAAGCGGCCACGCACTGCCATTAGAATATGGATAGTAAATGATTAATGATGGATGCGTGGTATGGATTCAAAGAGAGCCTTGATATGATGCTGGGGAACACACTGTCACGCGGTTTCCATGCGTTACCACAAAACATTGCCATTGGCTGGAGGAGGACCCGTCGCTCGTGCAGAAAGCTTTCTCATTCCTTGCCACATGAGGTCGCCCAGTGTCGCAATGTAGCGGTACGACAATGCGACTTGTCGGAGACCGATCATTCTGCTCCGTTCGAACTTGCTCAGATGCTGCTAGTACGCCCTTTGGCGTCGACGTGACATCTCAGCTCTTACTTGCACGTTTCCACGTCGTTTGACGGTTCTACGCCGAGTGAGTGTGACGTAACATTGACCTGACCTGACCTGTCACTAAAAGAAGGGCACTGCTAGATCAATGTTCACGCTATCTCTATGCAAATTGTATAACTTCTTATGGATATATTGTTCAACACATCCACCGATTTTTACGTGATCCCGACTATTCCTTTGGGTACTGCAGTTTTCACAACACCAGTGTATTTGACGATAAATATGTTATCTATTATACTATCTATAT
Organism: Gryllus bimaculatus; assembly: GCA_017312745.1. NCBI lineage: Eukaryota > Metazoa > Arthropoda > Insecta > Orthoptera > Gryllidae > Gryllus > Gryllus bimaculatus. The sequence goes on from BOPP01000407.1 coordinate 160,996, forward strand.
GTTATCTAAAATAAGTTTTGAGAATTAACAACGAATGTCGCAAGGAGAAATTTTGACTATAAAACGCGTAAACTTGTGAGCTTCGGGAACAAATTGATGGCATAGTCTTTATATGTGTAAGAAATGCCATCACTGATGGGTTATCGTGGTACAATATGAAATTGTAAGTGTGGAAATACAAGGAAAAAACGCAAAGCAAAGTTTTGGGAATCATAGAAATGCGCCGTTCGTCAGGCGATGGGCTTGGGTCGCTGCAAACGGTACTATTGTCCGTTCACCCGAAGAAATACCCCGATGCAAACAAAAACACTTGTGTTAGGATGATTGTCATTGGTTTGCAATATGAGTTCTACTATAGGAATCCTGATTCTCTGTATAATGTGACGTAGTGAAATAAGAAATAAATTTCAATAACAAAAGAAAAATAATATATTCAAAGATTATGTACAAGTTACAATGAATTGCTAATATTAAAACACTCCGGCAACCTTTTCTTTTCAGAACACTGCTTTACCGCAGAAAACACAAGCCACGCGTGATGCGCGGTGTCGGACCCCCGTCCCGTGACAATTACCGTCACATGGCCTGACGCCAAAATTTAACCCGGTCGTGGCGACCGTGTGCCTACAGCACGCGAGATTGTCTGGCCCTTACTCTCCGGACATCTCGCCCACACTCCTACACCCCTTGTACACACGTACAAGCTTCCCGATGCAAACTGAATGAGAACGCGGGCGCAGATGGCGCCGCGTTAAATAGTTGAGGCTGACACCCCCATCACTGTTCCATAGGTAGGCTTGCCGGCTGGCGCGAGACTCGCAGGTTTGGTTAACGTCCACACACAGGGTTCTCAGGTTGGCTGCCTGCTTCCGTAAACGAGGCTCGCCGGCAGCATCCTCGGAGTTTACAGCCTCCGGTATTTTTGGCTCTGCGGCACTACCTGAGTCAACCGCCCGAGCGCAACTCCCGGATGTTCAGGCTCAACCCCTTCCTCCCCCGCAGCGTACTTTCACCGTCCTAACGGTTCTGGCCCTTGTGTTAACGACGCCACAATAAGAACTAATTTGCAGTGGGTAGTCAAATTATAAAATTTATGAAAATAATACAACTTTCAACTGAATTTATTGATGGTCACATTTTGTGAACTTCGTCATGTAGTACACTAATTTGCAACTTTTACAAATTATTTATCTTCTGAAATAAGCGAGATAATGTTAAAAATCGCAGGTCACAGAAAGCTTTTCAATATTTTGTGATGCTACCTTAGATCACTCCGATGGCCCTTTTTGGCATGGTCTCAGTATACGTTTTTGCACTTTCCTTGACATTTAAAGTATTGTTCCAAATGTTTTGTAGCCTTTTCAATCAGTCAGTGTTGTTGGTGGTCAATTCCTTTGTTTCATCAGATGCCGAATATTCTCAATGGGGGTAAGGTCAGGAGAATTACTGGGCCATGGCAAAACTTGCACTCATCAGGAAGTGGGTGATATTTCCAGCCTTATGACAGGTGGCACTGTCGTGTATGAAAGTTTAGTTTTTATCATTAGCAGACCGTTTCTGGAGTTATGGTAACAATGCCTTCTGAAGTGTTTTTTAACTGGCCCTGACGCATGGTGTCACAAAATCCAACTCCCAGTGCATTTACTGATAATTACCGACCAAACCATACATTTTCTGGGGTGCTTTACAGCCTGAGCAATGCAGTCAGGTTGAAATGTTTATTCTGGATTGCCTTAGGTGGATTTCTCTGCCAAAATATTGAACGTTGATTCATCTGAAAAACATACCCGCCAAGAAGGAAAGTTTTTTCATAAAATTTATTTCAACTTTCAAGCTTTCAATATATCATGACACTAAAGTCAATATTTAATATCTTATTCCAATCATCAACATCATATGATGAGGGGGGGTGTTGCCCACTGAAGTCTTTCGATATCATAGCTGGAGCATGGCTTCTTGGCAGGCCTGCAGGCTCCTTTACAGGTCGTTGACGCTCAGTTCTTTACGAATTACAATGTTGGAATCTTCAACAATCTTTACAATGACTTAACTACTCTTATTTCGTCTTTATGCATGTATCCCTGATTTGTCAATCTTCTCTTAGTGTCGAAATTCACTTTTGTCCTGATGCCCCTTTACAAGCAGGTTCTCCAACATCGACGTTTTTCTTAACATAATGACTGAGGCCTAAGAAACATGCATAATTTGTATTATTTGTCTCTGAGAATAGCAAGACTGTTGAAATAAAGCTTTGATTTGAACAGCAGTGCAGTGGCAATTGAATTGAATTAATGCCTTATTTTACATGGCCAGACTCGGGCCATCAGGGCCGCTTTTCCGTCTGACCACGCAAATTTCGCCTTCGAGGAAGGAAGTATTTCTTGGGCGAGAAACAGGCGATTTTGAATTTAGCTCAGAAGCGTCATTTAGGCTTGAGGATCT
>BOPP01000407.1:163725-180248 GCA_017312745.1 Gryllus bimaculatus
TATATATATATATATATATATATATATATATATATATATATAATGCATAGGAATCCGTCGATACTAGTAAAGCATATCTCTGAACTTGCAGCAGAGTTCTCTGGAATATCCGTTTCCAGTGTACTGAAATTCAGAAAAGAGCTACGACAAGGGTCAACTACACTCGCCAGAGAAGTAAAGAAGGTGGAAGGAGCCTGCGATTGCTGCATTGGCAAATTTATAATCAGTGCTATTCCTTCAAACGTGCTTTTCAAAATTGTTGCATCGTGTAAACGGAGATCAAGAACAAGTGGAATCAAGTAATGGGGCACGTGGCACGTAACAATAAAATTTTTAAACTTAAGCAAGTTCGACAATTACTCGAAAGCATTGATTCAAGTGACCCCTGAAAATTGGCAGAGACATTGTTGTGAAAGAAGAACCAAATGTGAAAGTTGTGAAAGAAGAATCAAATACGTGGCTAATGGATTCTCTAAGCGACATACCTGTTGGAAGATATTGTAATTAACATATGGTGCTTCTTCCATAAGAGAATCATCTGCATGAGACTTGGAGGGGATCGAACCACTTCCTCAAGCAGACGGATAGTAAGTAAGGTAGTTGCCAAAGCGTGACATTTGCATGACAGCTCTAATTCCATTTGAGTTGGCGGGATTTGCTGCTCGCGTCATCGAAAGTAGTGCCTTGGTGTTGCCTAATCAGATGCGTAGTGTGGCGCAAAGATTTCTTCAATTTGTTTACATCTGGTTTTTTCTTAAGGTGAACGGAAAATAGGACGAACTAGAACGGAGGCGGTAAGTAGACTGGAGGGAGGGAGAATGGATGTGGCCAGATGTTCCGGACACGCGGTGACGTCCTTGTAGACGTGTTTCTTATAACACCGGAGAAAAAGGCTTTTACTCTATTCTTAAAAGAATTTGAAGAACAAACTTGGAGCGGTTTTCGAGAAAATTCTGAAAATTTCCGCGTGGCTTCATGTAAAGTACCCCCAAATTTTAAAGATTTTTCCAAAATCTCAATAGTTTCATTCGAGTCAGAAGAAAATTTGCAAAAAGATCCCTCGGATACTTTAAGTGCTAGTGGTGTTCATAGACGGACAGGCAGACGTACGTGTAAAAAACACGTTTTCTGTATCGGAAGACCCCAAAACGTCTTTCCGTTTAAATTTAGAAATCGATTTTCCGCAGCATTGCGTAACTTTCCCTAATGTATCCCGTACGTTTAATACTCCGCATATTCGTATGTATACGAGAAAGTAATTATGAACCATTCTTCACGATCTACTGGCGACACATTCATCAGCAAATAGTCTGTTTCAGAATCTTGCACGATTGGAATTGAAAATAATGAAGTTTCTTCAACATTTAATTTTAAAAATTGCGTGTTAAACAAATGTGTTTTCAATCGAAAGAATGTATGTTAGTTAGTTTAAACGTTAATGTTGGTTAGAAGAACTTTGTTACTTTAAAGTAAGATTTTCGTCATTTGGTTCATCTCGATTTTGAATACATATCAACCACACGAGGTAACCTTCTCCATCTGCTACATTAGCATATGATCCTGGTAGAAGTAGCGAAGTATGAATGGTAACAGAATAAATTACTGAATAATATTAATATTGTAAACTGAATAATATTAATATTTGGCACATTGTGGAACTCTGTTGAACGTAATTTCATTTGTGGAATAGTGCTAGTACCAGTTGTGCCTTCGAAATTTTCAGATAAATTTCAAAGCACTCGTGATATTATCTCTGATCAATTTCGTCAAACCAGGCAATGTTGATTGGGCAGCATTAGCAGAAACTGCGAAGAGACGTTTTATACATATGTTCTCATCAGACGAGAAAGTTCTGAAAATACTATATATCATTGAGAAAGATTATTTCTTTGCCGTAAGAATCCATAAGTATTGAAGGTTGTCATGGTTACGTCTCGGCGAATTTTACGCCATTCATGTTTTCTATTTTGCTCCGAGCCTCAGTGCACTGGTTCAAAAAAACCTACATGATAATTGCTTTCACGCCTACGCACCACCAACTTTCAATGCGCCCAATACGCGTATCGCTTAGCTTCTCTAAACGATTGCTACGAAAATGAGCGCGGCTCCTATGATTTTCAAACTGAGTTCTCGTCGCGTCTGATGTGAAAAAAATAGGATTCTGAGAGAGCTGAAAGTCGGTAAATCTTTCGACGTGCCGGTCAGGAGGTGGTGCAATCTATTGGCGATTTTTCGAAGCAGTTGCAAGCCAATTTCTAAGAGTTTTTTTTATAAAAATGTATTTTTTGTCAACTGCGCAAGAATTCGCGCGGTTTTTGGCCATATTTTGACTATCTAGAAAGCGGTAAGTTTGGAAAGTATGATCTTCCCTTTTTAAATGCCTTCTAAGAGAAGCGAAACTGAGTTATTCAAAGCGTGGCGCCTAACTTAAATTAATGTGCCGCCCATGTACCAACAGGTAATTTTCATTTTCTTTAAACCTTTTTTTAAAAACCATACATATTTTTTAAGATTAAATTTAGATATTTGATAGCGGAAAGTACGCTTAAGAGAATGATGCATGTCACATGTTCGGTAAAATGCCTGACTTTTAGAAAATATAAAAAAAATATTGAAAACTTTCGGCGTCTTCCTACAACTACAATTGTGAAGATACATTTTTTCTCCATGAAATGTGCTCATAAAAAAGAGATATTCGAATAAGGGAATGTTGTTTTTTTAAAGATAAGTGGTTTTTGTGTAATTTGGCTATAAACATAGTCGCCCACTCCGAAATTACCGCGCTTTGTGAACATAAGTTGAGATGCTTGGAAGCTATTGCTTTTTTTATAGAAGAACGTATATTCAAGGAAGATTATACGTTTAACTTAGAACTTGCAAATTACTTCTTCATTCCTTTTTATTTAATGGCAAAAACTGAAAAAACTGAGTGACGTTTTTTGGAGAGAAATGTATTCTGTGAACGTTTTCGTAAATTCTCCTTACTAGCCAACGCCCACCCTTGGCAGGTTAGCCATTCGGTGACGCGGTGACCAGTATAGACGCGCTGTCTCTGTATGGGTCGTCCTCCGCCGGGTTTGTGTTGGCACTCAGGGCTGGGCACATTGGAAGGTGTGCTGCATCCATCTTTGGGCCATTCCATAGCACACATGTTTCACCTTCGAGGACGCCTATGCGGTGCAGGTAGCTGGCAAGGTAGTCTTGGCCTGTAGTTCACCTGAACACGGCGACGCTGCTGGCTCGAGGTAGATTGTGGGGGGTCGCAGTTTCCGTCAGGCTGGACCAAAGTTTTCCCGCGGCGCTCTCGGTTGTTCGTGCCTGTACCCAGGCATTTACTGAGTGCTTTATGCAGGATTTGGCTGTGGGATACGACTTATAGCTTTGTGGCTGGTTAATTGATGTGCCTTTCGTGGCCCATTCGTCTGCTTTTCATTCCCTGGGATACCAACGTGGCTGGGAATCCATTCTAGGACGATTTGACGACCATCTTGTATTAGTTTTGAGACCTTGGCGCGGCAGGTTATGGTTTTCGCACAATGTGTGTGGCAGTTACTAGATAGTGCCAGTATTGCCGCTTGGCAGTCAATGAAAAACACTACCTTTTGGGCGGTTTGAACTTCTAGAGACTTACAGGCTTCGAAGACGGCGGCGATTTCGCCATCGTAGTTGGCGAGTGGCCCCCACCGCCACAGAGCCCTCGAAGGCGTTAGAGGCGTTCCCTGCTCCAGTTTCATCCTGCTCCAGAATCCGGCATGGTGGTCTCATCGCAGTGTATGTGCATCCATTCGTCTGGAGGGTATTGAGTGCTGATTGTTTCTAGAGCGACTTTGCTTAGGACCACTTCACATGATAAGTGTTTTGGTATGTCGTAGTCTCTGAGCCGTAACACAGTGATTGGTAGAAAGTGGACAAATCGTCGACCAGGGAATGAGGTGGCCACAGATTGCAAGATATCATTTTTTCCTGGTTGTGGTGGCTATGATTAGTATGGTTTTAGGCGCTGTGTTGCTTGTTCTCATCCCACTTCCCGGACAGTACTCTTTGTCTTTCCCAAAAATACGGTGAGATTTATTTCTCTGGCATTGGACTGGTTCGGTGTGTGTCTGAGCTTCCATGGCAAAGATTGGTGTAGATTTAGGTGCTCCCGTGGTAATGCGCAGCGCTACGTCTTCAGCGTTGTCCAGTTTAGATGTTTTGTGAATATGCGTGGACGGCGCCTTTTGGACGCTTTCTCGGCAGAGCCATCGATGTGGCCTTTGCTCGGCACTTTCTTGTCTATTGTTATGCCCAACGACTTTGTGATGTCTTGATTCTCTAGATTTGCTCCTTTGTATGAGAGCTGTATATTAGGTTGTTTAGTCGACAAGCTGAGTACTTGGGATACTGTCTCAGCGGTATTGACCATCAGGCAATATGTATCCACCCATATTTCAAGATTTTTAGGAGCTTGGTTTTGTACCGTCTCAAGGGATTAATGTTACTGCTAGATGCCCATATGAGTCATCGGCATATAGTAATGCTTCGACTCCAGGCGTTTTCTGGATAGCTTCAAGCACGTCATTGAACATGATGTTGAGTAGCTGACAACTGCTCCTTGAGCAGGCCCTGCGTTGCAGTCGGAAGCGGGAACTGCTGTTTTGGAATCTCATTCTTTGGCGGCGCTCGCCCAGGAAGGGTTTGATCCAGCTGCACAGTTTTCTAGCAATGCAGGAGTCTTTCCTTCCATGCTGTTTCGTAAGCCGCTTTTAGGTCTACAAAGACTGCCATTGAGAACATTTTCTGATGGAATGCCACTACGTTGTGCATTGTGTTTCTGTGCTTCCTAAAAACGGCTTGGACATCGTCAATTATTAGGTTAATCTGCTTAATATCATTCTCTCTATCAATTTGCATAGAGAACTGGTCAGGGTAATTGGGCAATAGCCTTCTATCTGGCGTGTGTCTTTCCTTTTTTTAGTGCGGGTATGATTTCCCCTTTTCTCCACTTGCTTGGGCGCCCTTGAGTTCCAGGTTTGATTGACGAGAGTTAACAGAACTTCCTTTGCTTTATTTCCCAAATCGATTAACATTTCACGAAATAATTGGTCGAGGCCAGCTGCTTTCTTTTTCTTACATTTGGATAGTGCCGCTTTCAGCTCTGTGATTGTGAAATTGTCCATGCATATAGCACTCATTGTTTCGTCTAAACATTGTGGAGACGGGCTGCGTAGCTGGTTTATTTTTTCCCTCTTATTTATTTTTATGCTGCTGACTTGGGTGAAGTGTTTGCACAGGGCGTTAGCGATTTCGTTACGAGTCGTGTGTGCTTTATCTCTTTCTTTGACAGGGAGTTGCTACTGCTTGTTACTGTCATTATTTAGAGTTGTCTCAAGCTTATGTGCTCTGGGCCCATACTTTCTGAAATCAAATTTTTTAAGAAATTTTAAAAAGCATCTGTTTTTCCACTTTTAATACCTTGAGTATGACCTACTTTCTTCCCAAATCTACTCAGTCTTGCAGATATTTTGTTCGTTCTGCTGTGCACCTGGCCTTGCCCTCTTATCTTTCAGCCTTTCTAGAGTTGGCGTCCAGAAGGGATTATAGCGTTTTGTTTGTCCTGTGTCTGGCAGGATGGCTTCTGTGGCAGAGACGTCTGTATGTGTTAGCTGCAGGCCAGGCAGGACGTCATCTGGTCCATCGCGCGGCTCCGTTTTACGCTTGCTTCTCTTTTCGTATCTCACAGCTGACGAGTAGAGCTCGTCGGCCACGTCCTCCTGCACCATCCATTAGCGAGGCAGTGGTTTTCTGCGTAATGTGCGTGTGGGTTTCGACCAGGTCGGGTCTAGTTTGTCTGCCAAGGACAGGGAAGTAGGCGGCGTCTCTTTCACTCGAACGAGATGAAGTCGATGAAAGCCTCAAGATACCTGCCGGCTTTTGTTGTTCTTTGATATCCCCATCTTGGGGATGGACCGTTAAATTATTATACTATGACATTGTTTCTCTGGATATGGCCATTTAGTTTCTTCAGATCTGGTATGTTTTCGGGGAGGCTATATATACAGATTAGCGTGGCATGGTATGTTCCCTTCCAGGCTTCCACCTTGTAAGCTTCTAGACTATCTCGATGTTGCATTTCGTGCAGTATTTTTTTCTCGCTTACTAGGGTTGTTTTGATTCCAATCATCATTACCGAAGCTACTTGTCGGCTTCTTTTTAAAATATGGTTAGTGTAACCATTTGCCGAATAAAATTGGGGTGTTTCTATCGCAGCACCCGCTTCTGCAATAACAGTCGTCGGAGTACCCAACGATATGAGAATGGGAGCATGGCCAGAATCTAAATCCGGTACTACTTTCTGATAGACTGGTGAGGTTATATCTTTTGTAATGATTATATCTAGAATGTCTGCTCTCTTGTGTGGATCTGTTGGGTAGAGGGTGGGTCTATAGGGGCATGTATACTAATACACTGATATTCCTTAAAAGCTTCCAATTCTTATTTCATATACTTCAAATAGGTTTTAAATAATTTCTAAAAGACGAATGAGTAAATGTATAGCAAAAGGTAGAATGTAAGAAACGAACAATGCAATATTAAATAATATACAAATTCTGGCTTACGAAGCATCTAACTGTGTCGAATCGTTCTCGAAGCGCAGTAAAATCAAAGCAGTCATTTATTTTGTCGCCAATTTACACAAAAAACACTCATGTATTGAAAACATTGAACGTGACCTTATTTGGAAATACATTTTTGAAAAACAGATTTTGTTTAAACATTGTATTTTCAGACCTTATTAAAAGACGCCGCGAAGGATGCGCAGTCAATTTAAGCAGGCTACTATATTTGTCCCGAAATTCCAAAAATTTAACATGACTTAATTTAAAGATACGTCTTTTATGAGAACGTTTCAGTAAGGAACAATTTTAGTTGGAGGAAGACGCCTATTTTTTTTTAAATTTTAGGTGAGTCACGCATTTTAATGAACCATTTCCTTAAGCGTCCTTTTTGCTATATAAGTTCTAATTTAATAAATAAACCTGTGGTTTTTAAGAAAAGTGGTTAAACAATTAAAATTGCCTAAATTTGACATACTTTTGCAAAAACTACTCTTGTTTTTGAAAAATTGAATATGACCTGATTTAATATCTGTTATTGATGAACAAATTTCACTAAGAAAAAATGTATCTTCATATTTGTAGTTGTAGAAAGAGACCGAATTTTCGAAAAATGAGAATTTTGAACAAACATGAGACCTACTCTACTCTCTTAATCATCCTTCAGACTATACACCAGCAATATTTCATCAAAAACGATGGAGCAGTTTTTGAGAAAAAATGTTTAAACAAAAAATATAAATATTCTATATTTCACTCATAATGCGAAAAATACTCAAATATTTCAAAAATTGTACATGACCTTATTTCAAAATCTATCTATAAGGAACAGGTTTTATTAAGGGAGAAATCGCCATCTTTAATATTGTAACCATATCCCCGACTCACGTGATTACCTGATTATTCTTCTCGGATTCAGCATTGCCCCGGCTGCTCCGTCGGTAGACTCCCTAGAGGGAGGCATGCGTGTTTGGGGCTAACTACTACTACCACTACTACATTGAAAACTGTACTTCATTTGTTTTAAGATGAATTTAATTCGCCGAATTTGCGATTTAATTGAAGCCTCATACTAAAGTTACTCTTACTAACTACCTTAAACCTAATCTTAGCTATTACGTGGGGCATGGCCAGAGTCCATCTGTGCCCGCTGGGCATTGCCCTTTGGGGCGGTCGTGACGTGCGGCAGTGCATCGGCCCGTGCGACGGCCGTGCTTCCCGTGCCCCGGCCCGAGGCCAAAACGTAGGGAGCTCGCTACGCGGATCGGAATGTAATGCAGCCAAGCTGGCTCCGAATGGAATGAAAGAGTATGCGTCTAGAACTTGCCATGGAGACTGCAGGTCACGTGATGGTCCCCCGCGTCGTTTCTCGCGATTGGCGGGCGCGCGTCACGCGGTTTCTCCGCCCTATCGCGGCGTTATGGCAAACGCCCGCGCCTGGCCAAATCCCGGCCGCCAGACACGCGGCTGTCGCTACCGCCACGTGCGACCGTCCCATTACAATATTTTAGTTCTAGAAAGACGCCGAAAAAATTGAATAACCTCAATTTTCGAAAAATCAGAATTTTCAACCAATATGAGACTTGCGCGCTTCCCTTAAACGCCTTTTAGACTACTTCCAAAGAAACTTTATCAAAATCGTTGGCGCCATTCTCTTCAAATTTTCAGAATGTCCCTAGGGCGTCATGTAAAGTACCCCCTCCCCCAAATTAAAATATCGATTACAAATGCAAGAGGCCGCAACATTAATAGAATGTCAATTTTGAAAAAAAATGGCTGAGCACTTAAGCCGCTAGCGTTTTGCACGAACGGACAGACAAATGTTTTGCCGTCATTCGACTTTTCGGTATCAAGGACCCACAAAACATGGATTCTGATTATACGACGTGTTAAGGATTTAAATTTTTCAACTGGATTTATCAATTTTGTCGTTATTAGAGCCCTGTAATAAGTTTAATATTTTACATGTAGGAAGACGCCGAAAAAATTTGATTTTTGTTCAATTTTCAAAAAATCAGTTTTCAACCAACATGACACCGACGCTATTCTCTTAAACGTCGTACAGACAATCCTAACAATTTAATAAAATTGGTGACAATTTTGAAAATGTCCCAGGGGCTTAATGTAAAGTTACTGGAAAATTAAAATATCGGTTTTAAATTCAAGTGGCCGCAGCATAAGCCAAATCAATCTTGGAAACAATGGGCTGGACAGTTCAGCCGCCAGCGTGTTCGCGCAGCATTACGCAACTTTCTCTTCTTAAGAAGTTCCCACTTAAGCGCGAGAAAGTAAAAATGGTCGAAGCAATCAATTAAAAATAATTTATTTTAAAGGACAAATATATTGAAATTTCAGTTCGTGCTGATAATGTATTTCGCAGTATGTCTCTATTAATAAAATCAATCGTTATGGAGAACGTCTGATATAGTGAACCACAAATGTTAGTCCCCAGAAGTTCACTACAAACGGAGTTGACTGTAAAGGGGGGGGGCGCTTTGAGCTTGCGCCGTCTGGGTCGGGAAGGGCAGCCCGCCGAGAGACGCGTGCCCACTTCCCGCGATAAAACACACAGGGCTAAGAACCGTAATCATTGACGCGCCCGGGAACATGAAATGGAAATCGATACATATTTCCAAACTCGCACAATTTCGCTAAAAAGCGTGCTAATTAGCTTCTATTTTCTACTATTGCTTGCTAAACGTGCACGAACATATTGCTACCGCCTAACCATTGTTCGTACGCGTGTTTAGAAGCACTTAATTTTTGTTAGACTAAGTAAATTCCATTCCATTCTTCCTTTGTTCTTCACATAAAACTAGAATTAACTTTCAGCATATATTTTAAAATCATCCAAATATTAAATGGGACCGGTTGGAAATATATTTTAGCAAAATCGAAAGGTCTCAATTTTCTTTCGCGCGTTAGTTAATTGGGAACAGTTTATTACGTTTTAAATCAAGTAAACAACCTTAAAATTCCTTAAAAACGTTTGTGGCATCTTGGAAAACTCTTGAACGATTGTAATAGTTCCCTTGGTACTGCCGGACGTGTGTTAGGCGTCAGCGCGTGTGCAAGTGTGTGGGCGTGGGCGCGGGCGCGTGCGCAGAGGAGGGTCAGGGCGAGTCGCCGCGAGGGGCTTGCGCTGCGGCGCGTCGTAGGTCGCGCCGCTTCTGGGTCAATGGCCAATTCCCGGTGGATATCTGTGCGGCCGACCGCTCGGACGCGCCTCATTAGAGGCCGGTTGCTGACCCCGGGCACCCGCCCTGCTCCCGCCAGCCGCAATCTCCCTCGCGCTGCCGCTTGCCCGCACCACTACCATCATAAAATAGCTCGTGCTATTTGATCCGCTAGCCGTAAAAGTGAACGATGTTTACTTTCTCGCCCTTCCAAATGTAAGAAGAAAAGAAGAATTCTTATTACATGGCCCTGCTAACGAAAAAGTGGATAAATCATGTTCCTATATGTAGATAATTACTTCCTCTAATACAAGGTGCAGCCAAAATCCAAGTTTTGTTGGTCTTTGTCACCAAAAAAACTATTCATGACAAAACGTCTGTCTCTCTGTGTGACCTCTTTCTGTCGTGGTGAAAGCTAACGCCTAAACTCTTCATCCGGTATTCCCCGAAATTGATATTTATCAATAGATCTAAACGCACTAGAGGATTTGGGAGTTTCAAAAAAATATTTTGATTTTTGATGGTACTTTGCATGAAGCTTTAAAACAATTCATTATTTTTCAAAAATTACACCAATTTTTTAAAATTAAATTTTGTCTTTGGATAGCGTGAAAGCGCTTAAAAGAATGGTGCAGGTCTCGTGTGTGTTGATATTCCAGATTTTTCTAAAATTGAAAAAGTGCAATTTTTTGAGGGCATCTTCCTACAACTACGATGTTGATAGATTTTTTCGTAAGGAAATTGTTTCTTAAAAATTCATTTTGAAATAAGGTCATGTACAATTTTTTGAAAATACGATTGGTTTTCCCCTAATTTTGCGCAAAATAGGGTAATTTTTAAACTTTTGATACAATTTTACTCTTATTGGCACCTTTTTTTTAAATGTTCCCTTCTTAATTTTCAAAAATGCAGACGTTCAAACGTTTTTCGCTCTGATCAAAGATCATTCTCAAAATAAGGTTATGTACAATTTTTCGAAAATATGCCTAGTTTAGTCGTTTTGAGTAGATGTGTGAAATATAGGCAGTTTACAATTATTCTCTTTAACTATTCCTTTGCATGCAACATTTTTTTAGTTTCTCGCGCTTAAGAAGGAACTTCTTAGAAAGAGGTTGTTATGCGTAAATGATGCGTAAAAAAAGGCGAATTTTTGGCAGAAAAACTCTCATTAGAGAGCCCTGCTATCGTAAAAGTGGATAAATCCTGACGATAAGTTTAGAAAAAAAATCCTCTAACACGTGATGTAGCAATAATCCAAGTTTTGTGAGTCCTTGATACTGAGAAATCGATCGACGGCAAAACGTCTGTCCATCTTTCCATCCTGAGTCAGCCTGTGAACTAGACTGTTCAGCCGATTTTCTCCAAAATTGATATTCCCTTAATCGATCTGGCTGATGTATTTGTAACCGATATTTTAATTTCGGTGGGTACTTTACGTAAACCCCTGGGACATTTTCAAAATTTTCAAAGAAATGGCTCCATCGATTTTGATAAAATTTTGTTGTTGGATAGTCTGAATGAATTTTAAAAGAATGCGCAAGTCATGTTGGTTGAAAAACCGAATTGTTCAAAAATCGAAAAAATTCAATTTTTTCGGCGTCTTCTTACAACTACAATTCTGAAGATATATTTTTTAAATGAAATGTGTTTATCAAAAACAGATCTTCAAATCAAGTCATGTTAAATTATTTAAAAATGTGAGTATTTTTGGATGTGAAGAATTGGTCACCCGCTCTGAAAATCCTGCGCTATGTGATCGTAATTTTGAAGGTGTTTTGAGGCAGTTAGATGTGACGTAACTTAAATTTATATATTATTTCATATTTCACTTTATTATTATTTATATATTTATATTACATTTTATGTTATTTCTTTTGAAATTGCGATCTCTAAATGTGTTAAATGTGAAAACGAATATATGAACGGTTATGTTGGTTGTTGTTACCCATTCTTAAAACATCGCACTGATATCTGAATGCGATAATGACGGTTGCCATTCGTTCTCGGTGAAATAAACTAATACTTATATACGTTTGTAGAATATGACAATACCATAGTGTTTAATAACTACTATTATATATTTTTCGATCTACTTGCTTTTGTTTGACAACGCTATCTGTATCGTATTAACTGTATTAACTTTTAATTATTTTACTTTCTCGTTTACTGCTTATGCATATTGTAAGACTAAATATTTAGGGAATGTTTGTGAATACACTCCATACCTTATACAATTAATTCAATGACAGAATTATTTTTACATAAAACGTTTTGAATAAAAAATCTATTGCTTGAAACTATTTAATTTTCGCTCCAAATGTCCTACAATTTCAAATGAGCATTACAAAAAATGTTGACTGAGATGTTTTATTTCGAAGAAAAAGTTATAAATAGTATTACGTAACGATTATTAAATATAAGAAAGTATGTGCTGTTTTAGCCTCACTAGTTTACCCTTGTGCTAGGAGTGGTGCAGGTTTAACCTGCTTAGAATTTAGGATGTGAGGATATTAGCCTCTTCATTTAGCCTTCGGCTACCATCTAGCTCCATGGCCCTCGTACTGTGTAATGGGTAGTTGTAGATGGTATTATTATACCTTAGCAAGTGGGGTGATGATGGCATTGCAAGCTTTATGCTTCATCCGGATATTTTTTACCAAATGTTTACTGTTAATAAATCCAGTAAATACTGGTACTTAGTACTGTATTCGGAAAGAAGGCTGAGTGGACCGCCCTGAATGTGCTATGAACGGATAAAAATTCCCAGCTCTGCTGGAATTTGAACCTAGGTCCCTCGGAAAAGCAACCGTGTTCCTAACCACTACGCCGCCGCGGCACCTAAATTGTACGTAACAAATGACAATAAAAATTGGTGCCGGTCCAGTAGGGGAGACAATAGTTGGCAAAACCTATATTTTAAAACATGCGAAAAATACAACATTCCAAAAGTACAATATTGATGATAGATTCTCGACTAAAATCTGATCAAAAAATAAATCTTTTAGTAATGTTCGATCTTTGATAAAACGCAAATTTTCGCGTAATTTGTACTTGAAGTTAGACTAATTACTTTGTAATTCCGTGTAAACCGGCTCCGATTTTTTCTTGATTTTCTTTCTCACAGATTTACGCGTTGGTGTAAATTTAATTTTCCGAATGTTTGAAAAGTACAAACGTTAGAAATACTGTAAGAAAGAATGTGTTGTAGCACATTAGTTTGTATGAATACTTGTAAGTGCATAAAATTTCGACGACACCGCATTTCTTTGCAATTTCACTACCAACTGCTTAGACTCGACTTCGCTGCTCGACCCACAAGGGTGTGGTAGCGTTCGTGTTTCAGGACCATCGCCACTTGCAGACTCGGTCGAATGGATCGTAGAAGTTGGCGTCGATGTCGCAGAAATATACTATATGACGATAGACAAGAAACTCGAATATTGGTAATCGTGATGTCAATAGGAATGGACACCTGATGTCAATTTTATCTTAAACGGAAGATTTCCAATCCTACATTATAAATACTCCTATGTGGTACTCCTAGAGATATATTTTGTTTATTGTTTTTTCGAATAATCCGAACAGACCTTACCCCGAATTAGTTCGGATGACCGAGAGTCTCCTTTGAGCAATGGCGACAAAGAAAGAGGGCGAATCATCTCGCGCAGTTGCTGCATACGCTACTTTTTAGACAGCCTATTGTAAAACGCTTCTTTTAGGGAATGCTTAGTGCTAGTGCTGAAAGTGAGACGATGCACAAGCGTGTATAAAAAACTGTGAATGCAAAGAAGAAAACGATATATTCATCCGACCTCATAAGCTACTATTGACTATAATTTTTTCATTTAGTGCTTTGTATAGTGGAATAAAATTTACATGAAAGTCAGTAAGGCTGCTACTACTACGACTGCTACTACTACTACTGCTACTGCTACGACTGCACTTCTACCACTGCTACTACTACCACTGCTACTACTACCCCTGTTACTACTACCACTGCTACTACTACCACTGCTGCTACTACTGCTACTACTACTACTACTACTACTACTACTACTACTACTACTGCTTCTGCTACTGCTCCCTCGTGAGTCTCTTTCGTCTTTTTTGTTGTTAAGATAGTAGACATATATGTGCTAATTTTGCCCCAGTTGCTGTTGCTTTCAGTCATTTTGTTTATGTTTTCTGTCGTTATATCCTACCTCAGTTGTAGATTGAGGTCGAACCTTTGTTTTTCCCCATCTACAGCACCGGAAAGCTGTGTGCTCTGCTGTATCTTTGGCCTGACAGTAGCGACATAGGTCATCTAACGTTTTGCCAATTCTGAGCGTCTATACTTCAAAGTTACCATATTCTGTCAAAAATTGCGTTGTATGGTAGTTAAGTGGTCCATGTCTTCGTGTCACCCAGGGCTTTATCTCTTTAATCAAACGTCGTGTCCATGAAGCATTGGGCGTGTTGTCCCCTTCGCTCTGCCATTTTTTTAAAGGATTGTTCTCGGGTCTTCCCTTTTGTTGTGCCTTCCCCTCTTGCTTTGTGTAATACCTTTCTTTACTGCGCCAGAATGTGTTTTGGCATAAGACCTGCTAGAACCAATGCTGCCTCTGAAGAAACTGTTCTGTATGCACATACAATTCACAGCGACATTTTGCGTCCTGACGAGTTTTGTCTTGTTATATTTACTCTGTGCTGCTTCTGCCCATATAGGTGCAGCATAGAGTAATATATTGTGCATTAGAGAGCTCAGTGTTGTTCTCTCGCCTTGTCTGGAGCCTCCTATATTTGGCATCAGTCTGCTGAGTGTGCCAGTTGTCCTTCCTGCCTTTTCGGTTCCCATATTGAAGTGGTGGGCAAATGTGAATCTCTCATCTATTACCACCCCTAGATAATTGACTGCTTTGACCGTTTTCACTACCGTGTCTTGAATTTTGAAAAGGACAGGTTTGGGTCTTCGTTTTCCTGGCAGAAGAACGGCCTCCGTTTTGTGCTGTGCCAGGGTTAGAGAGTTTTGTGTCATCCATGCGTTCACTATACGCAGGGTTGCGTTTCCGTTGAACGTGAGTTCTTCAGTCATTTTTCCGGTGACTAGGAAAGCTAGATCATCTGCGAACGCGACTAGTGTCGTCCCTTCGGGAGTTGTTTCTCGGAGGACTCCGTCAAAGAGTATGTTCCATAGTGTTGGACCCAGAACTGAACCCTGTGGGACTCCTGCTGTCGTTTCTATTTCTTTGCCCTTTACAACAGTAATTACTCTTTGGGTTAAGTACGCACCAATGATGTTAATAAGGTAGCGTGCTATGCCTCTTTCCTCCAACTCCCTCATTATTGCGGACCAAGACGCACTGTTGAATGCGTTTTTTTACGTCCAGGAGTATTAATGCACTCAGCAGGCCTTTGTCGTTAGCCTTCCTCGCTGCACTGAGAACATTGTCGATAGCCTCATGCGTGGATTTTTGTTGTCTAAAGCCATATTGCCTGTCGCTCAAGTTTCCTGTTCTATAAATTGCCTCTGTTAATCGCCCTAGTACCACGTGCTCGTACAGTTTGCCGAGAGTATCCAGCAGGCCTATGGGTCTGTAGCTTTTGAGCCCAGGTTTAGGTATTAATAGAACTCTGACCTTTTTCAAGGTACGTGGGAAGGTACCTCGCTTTAACAATGTTTCTAGGGTACGCTTCGTGTACTCCAAGTCCACGTCAACGAGCATTTTCACTGCTTCCGGCGGTATTCCATCTGGTCCTGGTGCTTTGCCTTCTTTTAACTTCTTTGCGGCGTTTCGGAGCTCCATCTCTGTCAGGGCTGCAATTTCCTTGTTGTCATTTTCGACGTTCCATATTTTCTTGGTGTGTCGTGGAAAGAGACTGTTGATGATATCCAATCTTCTTTCTAAAGGCAAATGTACTCTGGTCTCATTTACGCGCAATGTTTTGATAACTATTCTATAGCCGTCGCCCCACACATTTGTTTCAACATTCTGGCATAGTTGGAGGCTACACTTCCGTTTTTCTAGAGCAATTCTTTTGAGAGGGTCTTTTTATAGAGACTATCAGGTCTCGGTTCGCTCGGGAAATTTGTTCTTTTCTGCCTTTGATGTGTTCTCCTTGCGGCAAGGACTTCCTTTCTTAGTGCAGAGAGTTCAGGTCCCCACCATGGAGGATCTATTTTGTTGACTCTTTCTGTGGACGTTTCGTGCATTCTGGGGTATATAGGCGGGCCTTCTGGTTGCACAGTCTTGTGGAGCACGTCGAAATATCATTTTGTCACGTTTGGTAGCCGAAGAGGGGGTACTCCGCGGTTCTGTAGATTTCAGTGTTTCCGATACTTTAAAGGTTAGATACCTATGGTCGCTAGCTGTTTCTTCATCTAGGACTTTCCACTCTGAAATGCGGTTTGTTAGGTTGTCAGAACAAAGTGATATATCGATGAATGATGTTTGCGTGCCTCTTACAAATGTCGGTTGTGTTCCCGTGTTCATAACCGTTAGATTAAGTGCTGCTGCCCAATCTGTAATCATTTTTCCCCTAGGGTTTTCTTTTGGAGATCCCCAGTCCGCGGAATTCGCGTTGAAATTATATTAGTGCCTTTCCTTCAAAATTCTAATTCCAGAAATTCAGAAAATACTTCTATATGTGTGTTTGGCAAAATATAACAGCTGCAAATACACAGCCCATCCCCGTTGACCCATACAAATCCCTCGCCATTTCCATACTCCGTGACTCTAATCGAGGGGTTTGTTACAATGATTCCCGAGTC
>BOPP01000407.1:182279-202000 GCA_017312745.1 Gryllus bimaculatus
GTTCGATTTGGGACCCCTCTTCAACTCGAACTTGGCGTGTTTCCCGGTCCCGTTCGATTTCTAGTACCCTTTTCATTTCGCGGACTCCGCGACCTCGCCCGTTGAAATCTGTTCACGTTTCTGCCACTACCCGGAACCTCGTCGTCATGTCCTTGACAGCGCGTTTCCCCGCCTGCCGTCTCTCCATTTCGCTGCCCTCCGTCCTGCCTATGTTGTCTGAATCCTCCTTGATTTTTGTCCCTCCTTTCTTTGACGATGAAACTGCCGTGTCTTGAATTACTTATATCGCGTTGTTATTGAATTTTGTTGCCTTCGGTGTTTGGTTCATATTTTCAAATGCTAAAACGTAGTTGCCTAATAAAACTTGGAATATTTCTACGTCTTTTACATCTACGCTGCGTAACGAGTTCTGGATGCTTAACGGGAAATGTCTCGTGAGGATGCAAATTATTTCTTCATCCGACACGGGAGGAGAACACATTTTCAAAGCTGCGATTTTTCGTGCTGCGTAGTCTCGCATTGTTCCGCTAGAAGAACGGTAGTACCCGCTCATCAATGAAATTCTAAAATTCATTTGCTGTTCCTTTCCCCAGTAACGGTGTAGGAACCTAACTACAAATTCTTCAAACGAATTTGGCAAGGGGCATAACGTTTCTAACCACGCCTTTGCATTGCCTTTTAGCGCTTGATGCAATGATGTCTTATGTGCTTCGCGGACATTCGAAAGTACGAAAAAGCTCTGTAATACTTTAATGAAAGTATTCGGATGGCCTGAGAACCTGAGTGATGCCGGCACATTGATATTGCCTCCTCGGCATGCTCCCTCGCCTTCTATTTTAGTTTCTGTTAGTTGCCGCAGTTCCTGAATCTTGCGTTCTTGTTCATACAGTTTCTGTATTACTTGCGCCTCGACTTGTCACTTCGTATCTGCACTAATTTCGGTAACCTTGCCGCGAACTTCCTGTACTTCATTTTGTATTCGCCCAAAACGTGCTCTATTCTCTTCATCTTTCTTTTCGATTTCAATAGATATTGAATCAATTCTCGCCCCGACTTCTGCATGCCTTTCCTCGATTAACTGAGTGCAGGTCGCTACTTGCACGGCGATCTCTCCCCGAAGCTCGTCGCATTTAACACCTACTTCTGACATCATAGACTGTTGGAACCGCTCGAATTTTTCATTGAAAACCTTTGTCGGGTCGTTAATTCTTCCGGCTAATTTTTGCGACTGTTCTTTAATTTCTGCTGCTAATTTTTGCCCTTGTTCCTCTGATTTTTGCGACTGTTCTTTAATTTCTGCTGCTAATTTTTGCACTTGCTCCTCTGATTTTTGCAACTGTTCTTTAATTTCTGTTAGTTTTTGCCCTTGTTCCTCTGATTTTTGCGACTGTTTTTTATTTTTTTGGATAATTTTCGCCCTTGATTTTCTACTTGTTGTGCGAGGGTTCGCGCAAAATTCCCTAATGACGCCTGCATTAATGTCCTCATCGAATCTTCTTCTGTGTGCTGCGATGGTTGTTCTGGCGTAGTCTCTGCTGATTGTGCGATCTGCGTTCGGCTCATGTACTTCCTCTGTCTCGTGCAACCCTAGATTTTCCATCCTACGAAGTACTTTGTCCCTCTCGTCGCCCTCACTGTCCTCGTCACTCTTGATCTGACTAGGTTACCTATATTCCTGACTACCTGCCATACTAACGTTTTGCGTTTACTTTTTACTGAATCCACTTCCCTTCCAAAATATCACAATATATATATATATATATATATATATATATATATATATATATATATATATTCGCAAAATTTAATCAATTTTCATGTATTATACGTATTACATTCGTGTAACCTTTATAAATCAAAACAATTGGCACAAAATGCACAGTTGTTCAATAAGAGCGACAAGGTACTGGTAGAGATTTTCGACTAAACTAGTTCCTAGTTTTACGAATGTTTTCGATTGTATGACTTGCAAAAAATACCGTCTTGCGGAAAATAATATTTCTTACAATACTCCCGCATCAAAAGTGTTGAAAAACAATATCGTTCTGTATCGTGGGCGTACTTACTTCACCTTTCGAATGCCCAAAACAGCATTTAGGTATCTTAAATGATACAAGAACTATTTGGGGTACAAGTAGTTGTTCTGGCTGTTTTCAGAATGTATTGCTTTAATTCATTAGTGGTGGGTGATGATTATGATAATGTTTGAATGGTGAAGATATTGTGAGTGGGAGGCTGTGGAAAAGGATAGCAGGTTTGCCACAAATTCCACATGAATTTCTCCCCCGATCAGAGGTAAAAGGTAAACTGGCCTTTACACATCTGGTAACGCTTCACAAGAGGATCTGGATTCTTTACCGTGAAAGTACTAACATTATGACCATTAACCACGAAAGTGTTTTAGAGTTCATAAAACATATTCTTTTGCTTTCTCATTCATGTACGTATCTGTGATGTAATATATACGTAGTAGAGGGAAAGTTATGTCAACCGGTTTCGAGATTTTAACGTAAAAACATGTATTGGGACTCCCTGCTACCGAAAAAGTGTTTTTTCCACCATATATCGAACCTTAGGGAGAGGAATTTTCTTCACACCTTTCTTCAGTGATCTCATGACACGTGTGCTTGAAAAATTATCTCTATATTTACAAGAGCAGCTGAATGTGAATTTTGTGCATACAAACGATGATGCATTGTATTATATATATGCGTGGCATGGGATACTCAGAGAAGAAAACTAATTGAAGACTTGGATGTGGATATTTCCCCATCAAACATGGTGGAACGGAAGCTCAAATCAAGCAAAGAGTGAAGGATAATATAAGAATTCGTCACTTTCATCACGAAAAGGAAAGAAGAAAGGCTCCGTAATCAACTTGAGGTTACAGACTAGCTACCCGCCTGCCTCTCCATGAAGTAATGTCTAGAGAAGGTTGCCCTGGAGAAAGGCATGGACACAAGAAGAGTTTTAGTGGCGGAGAGTCCCACACACCTGTAATAGCTCATCTTTACCCCTGACGGCGCATAATGCACTTCCCTCGCCAAAAAAATAAAATAACTCCACCTCAGGAGTACATGACCATGACGTTAGTGGAGCTTGAGTATCCCAATAACCTTGAGAGCTTTGCCGGCGGTAGCACAACTACTTGCAGGGTCTCCCATGCCGGACAGGTCGATGGGGAGGGGTCAGACGAAGAAGTACTTCAGAAGGGGACCTCAACAACAGCAGAAGAGAACCTACCGAAGAGTCAGTCCACGAAAGGGATGAAGTTGGCTTCAAAGCGACCCTTCTCTCCCCGAGAGTGGATCAGGGAAGCCCTTTGCGTACCCCCATGAGCCTGAGAGCTGTCAGTGGTAGCCTAGCTACCCCCGAACCTGTCATTAGCCAGCGAATGGGGATGCCTTCAGCAGTCAGTGAAAATCCCCTACAGTTCTGAAATGACGGCCGGCGATCGGAAGGGACCCCATTCTGGGCCCTGCGAGGGGATGTTTCGGGTCACAGTTTACGGATGACAGGACTTAACTAATATGTTAAGTGTGATATGTGAACTCAAATTTGCTTCCTGCGAAACATCTCTTAAAACCAATGAGCAAAATGGATAGATCAAGAAATGTAATCAATCTTAACTTGACTTGTACTATCAATGTTCCCTACCTGCTCAGAAACCGAGCTAATATCACCTGGTCGACTTCCGACTAGATATCATACGGATGTTACTCCCAGGGACCCAGAGTCGGTAGTAGCTCGAAGCCATCGTCAGAAATGGACACGGGATGAATTGAAGGAGGTAATTTGGTGCTATGCAACTGCGAAAATGGACGTTCAGAAATAGTTTTCAAGCTAAGGAAAGAGCGGAACCCAGATATGAGACCTTCCCTAGATTCAAAGAAGCTTGTCGGTCAACGACGATACATTCTTAGCAGAACACAGCCGAATATCTTTTGGTACATCTGGAGTTTAGGGTGCCACCGGTTCATTTGGTTCACTGATCCTATTCACTAGAGGGGAATCGACTCACTGAACTGAATCCTTGTTTACTATTTGCGTGTTGTAATGTTCACCATGTTATCGCAGTAATTATAATTTCTAACGCGCACATGCTACTTAAACTTTCATTACTACTCAAAGTCAATATTTTATTGCCCAAAAAATTATCTACTTAAAACATTTTTATACGCTGCAGAATTCGCAGTATATTTCACTAACACTTTCAACTTAAACTTTTTTATTAGCCAAACCCCCATTTTAATAATATAACATCCAATCGTCTATTTTTTTTCAAACAAATACTATATGTGAAAGATAGATCTTCTTAGAAAAAAGAAAAAAAATCAACTTACATTATCGCTGAAATTCTATAATTTTAATAGTATTAAAAATACTATGGTAGTAAAATTAGTGTAACGTCTCTGCACTAATTACGTATAACATCCTTATAACATGAAAAACTTCAATGATTCATCAACATATCACTAAATCTGCTATTATCTAAAATAATACACACTTTACTTTTTATGAACTTAAGTTCAGTAAATTAATAAGAAGAGTTCTTTCACACAGACATTTCACGCTATAACCATTATCGCCTCTGACTCAACAAATCTACTCATAACCGACTGTTCTATCCTTTATCTCAGTAAATTTCATATCTTTCTTGCATACATTACATAAACGTTGACTCGCAAGCAAACCCACTTCCTGACACTAGTGAATCACATTCAAACTTCCCTCTCGGCACAAATCATAAATAAATCCTCAATTCAAATCTTCCATCTCGGTTCATATCTTCCAGACACACAAAACTATTAAAAGACAACTTGAACCCCCCCTCCCCAAAAAACACACAAAAAAATCCACGCCAACAAAATCTTTACAATTTTACAATTCATCAATTTATGAAGTTAATACTTTTGTCATAGTAACAAATGTGGTAGGAGGCTGTTTAATTAGTAAATCAAGTCTATATTTGTAATCCATTTCAACCAGCAAGCAAACATCTTATTTTGTGCTTTGAAAGAGGGTTGGAAGTGTAATTTTAGATGTGAAGTGAAATGTAGAATGTATCGTCATGAAAAAAAAAGTTTCATAATAGCAAAATGTATAGCTTTATATGGTATATTCAAATTGTGTATATATTTATGCTTTGAATCAATGTCAGCATTTTTTTTCTCTAGTGATTGAAGTGAACCGCGCTATATAATCTTGTGAATCACAAGAAATAGTGAACCGAATCAATGAACTAAATGCACCGGTGGCACTCTAAACTCCGGATCAACCCAACTTTTTGACATTCAGAGAAATGTTTACGTTCTTTGATCGAAACACGCACATGATGATCATGTAGGATTTGAAAACGATGCTCCTGTTGAAGGTTCATCTCTTTCCAAAAATACGTCAATGGTGAAAGTTCATCTGGCGATGAACCTCACGATTAAGACATCATGCGAAATCTCCTTTGATGCGAGATAGACAGAATTCGTCAAAGAGTCCATTCGAATCTCGTGCTCCGTTGAAGAGAACATGCGAAAATTCCAAAGCTAAGAGAGTGATATAGAACTTTTCAATGAGGTGGTACAGACCCTAGGTAGATATCTACATATTACTGAAGTAGATATCTATTATTTACAGTGTGTATGCAACTGGATATCTGGTATATCAGATAACTTTAGGTCAGTGAAGCGCACCGACGGCCGACAGCAAAACAGACTAAACAGCCCTGTGCCACGATGGACGAAAATAATTATAAAACGCATAGCCGACACTCGGCGTGATATATCACTCTTAACCGAAGCATCATCTAAAACAACGCACAGCTGTTAAGTTCAACGGAAAATATTCAATGTTGAGCAAATACCAAATTGAAAATGACACAAGCAGTTCTAGTGCTAATGGTAGCTGAGAAGCTAAAAGAGAAAATCCAAGCTTGGGCTCAACGAATTAGACGTTACAAACCTGGAAATGATTTCCGTGTGTAAAATCGGTTGTTTGAATCAGATGCGAAGAGATTCTATCGCAATCTAACTCAAAAACGGAATGGCAATGCAGTCACACCTTCAAGAGATGAAGTCAAAGCATTGTGGGCTGAAATCTTGGAGGAAAGTAGATACTACAATAAAGACGCATCTTGTCTTCAATCTCAAGTTGGTGCTGCCGCTGAACCTGTGGAAACAATGGAACATGTTCACAAATTCTCAGAAGAGGTTATTTTCCAAGCAATTAAGGACACGGGAAACTGGAAATCACCCGGGATTGATAAGATCCAGAATTATTGGACCAAGAAAATAGCAATAAATTCTCAACAAGCAATAGATGTTAATAAAATTTTAGAAAACCCCAAAGGAACTCCGGAAATTCCTTACACGCGACATCACGTATGTGATACCCAAAGTGGGAGACAGCTCTTCGGCGAAGAACTCCAGCGAAATCACTTGTCTTCAAGTTCTGTACAAAATTATGTCTGCAGCCATAGCTGTGAAATGTCCAGACTCCTAGAGTGAAACCATCTGTTGCCAGTTGAACAAAAATAATGTAAAGGTTCTTATCGCTGCAAGGAATAATTGCTACTAAATAAAGTAATCTTGAATGCTGTAAAACAATGAAAGAGTAATTTGACATGGCTTGGACGGACTTCTAGCTCTCCAGCCTTTGGCTGCGTACCACACGATTGGATTTTGAAGACCTTGGAGATCTATCGATTTCATCCTAGACTTATTGAGTTTTGCAAGGCTAGTATGAAGTCGTGGAGTATCAGGTTACTAATATACAGCGGAAAGGAAGCAGTAGAAAAAAGTAACAGTAAAAAGTATTCAGATCAACAGGGTTATTTTTCAACGATATTTGCGATCCCCTCTGCTGTTTTGCATTAGTTTGATTCCACTAGACGGTTGTCGCCAGCTGACTTTGCTCACAAGCTCCATAGAGATGAAAGACGAATATCATATTTGTTTTACATGGATGATATTACAGTGTTTGCTAAGAATTAAGCGATTCTCTTCAAAATGCAGTCTGTCGTGAATGACTTTAGCAATGACATCTTCTCGAAGTTATGTCTTCACAAATGTGCAAAAATCTATTTAAAATGAGGCAAATGACATCGTCAGAGCATTGAAGTAGATCATTGAAGAATATCATTACCATGTGATTCAGGATATTGAAACAGGTAAAACTTACAAACGTCTGGGCATGTAGGACTAGCTCAAACGACCCAGTAATAGAGAGAATTCGCAGGGTGTGTTACAGAAGAATTAGACTCATCATGCAGTCAGCACTGAACTCCCTGAATATAGTACCCCTGCAGTTCACCCTGAATAGAAATGGTAGTTTGGTAGTGCCTGAGAACAAACTGGCTCAAACAGGCTGACTCTGACTGCCTCAGACTGATTGACTCGGACGGACGGACTCGCTGAGACAGACACGCACGCACGCACGCACACACACAGGGAAGGGGATGGGGAGCAGGAGAATGTCTGCCATGATGCCCTAGTTGCTCATAAAATCTACGCCTATGATCATCTTCCTACCTCAACAGAAGTAATGGATTCGCTCGTCACTTTAAATATTTACACACCATATTCCAGTATAATCGGTTTAGAAGAAAATCCGAAACTAAAAAGAAAAATGACCTGCCATGTTTTATTATCTTCGCAATATACGCTAGGAGACGTGCGCAGAGAAGATTCTACACGAGAGACCCAGAAGGCAAAACCAATTTTCAACAAATAAGACGGAAAGTCTCGGGCCTTTTGAAATATTATCGAGAAAACGCGTGCGATGCACTAAAAAAACCCTAATTCCTAAAATTCCGGAATATAGAGCCGGAAAGAAAAGTCTCTCCTGATAGAAATTAACGGGAATAGAATACGGTTGCGTGCACACATCAAATACCTTGGTGTATTTTTTAGGAGAAAATTACATGAGCAAATGACTGCACCCAACCAGCGAAACAATTGGGTATGGAAATACCTACTGACAAGCTCGGGCTACAGCAGCAAAAACAAGTTTATCTCAATTACAAACTATAGAAAACAGATTTGTACGTGATGTGTTTAGATCCAACCCCAGAATTGCATATCGAACCGTTCTAAAAAGTCACAACCTCCCAAATATTTTCAAATTCATCCACGACACTACTGTAAAAGAAATAAATAAAACATTCTCTAACTACTCCTTAACCCCACTTTTCGACAAATACATATACACATATATAAATCTGAAAATGGCCTCAAAATCATAAAAACCTCCTAGGTGGAATCTATAAATATCTCTTTAAAAATTTCCTCCACTTCAACATTTCAAATACTTCTTTTGCCGCCAACGTCTCATGACACACTAATCCTCGTCCATCTCCACGTATTACGCTCTGAAGAAGGTCGAAGAATGGCGCCCGAAGCGTCGGCACCTCTTGGACGTGGCGTGTCAGCCAAGGGCATGTTTTGCCTGCATAAGTTGTACATCTCTGGCTGCTTTCCGTAGCAATTGTTCAGTGACTTGGCACGTATCGGCGCTCAGAACGTGTTCCAATTCCCCTGGCGAGATCCCTTCGTCGACACATAAGACGCATTTCGGGGAACTCACATTGCCATGTTTGCCCTCGAACCAGGACAAGGCCGCAAAGTTCTGCTGTCTGTAAGAGAATAAGCGATTTCTTTGTAAAAAAAATCTTGAAAGCGCCAAGTTAGAAAATGTTTGATCTTTTCTTCTTAAATACCTTCAAAGCGTAGCGAAACTGTGTTTGATGCGTGGCGCCAAACGTGAATTACTTTGTCCGCCCATGTGCTAAAAGCATGCGATTTGTGGAGCCTTACGGCGAGGCGTGTGGTGTTTCAGCGAGCATCCACTCGGCGGCGACGCCCGTGGGCGCGTTTGCGTCGGGCGTGGTGACGGAGCGCCTGGGGCGGCGCGCGGCGCTGCAGCTGACGGCGCTGCCCTTCCTGGTGGGGTGGGCGCTGGTGGCGCTAGCGCGGTCGCACGCCGTCATGCTGGCTGGGCGCGCCGTCGCAGGCCTCGCCGTGGGCCTCTCCGCCGCCCCCGCGCAGGTGAGGCACCGCCTGGGCTGGCGTTTCCAACTTACAATTGTTATTCAAACATGCAAATATAAATCTGCCTGAGTTGTAAAACTCGGTTGGAGTGTCGTACACCAACTCGATGCACGCGAGATTTGTTGAGGGACACTGGATCGAGTTGGCATGAGAATGGACGCCTGAATGTAGACCGGAAATATTAATATGGAATTATACTTTTAAAACCCAATTAGTGGCGACTGTAGGATATTGGATGTTTGATGAAACCTTAGGGAAGGTACTCAGCAAATCGGTGGTTCTGAAATAAGTAACAAGATATCTGTGGTAACATTTGCCGATTGTTTCTAGATTTATAATTTAAATAATATATTTGATATAGTATATTGTCGATATAAAGCATCGCGGTCACTTATGTGTGCATATGCTGTAGCGGGAACATTGGGTTCAGTAGACTAGTAACGATACAACACCAATAAGAATATCATAATAAACTTTAAAACAAACAAAATTTTACATATTATGTTTAAACACAAAAAGGTCAGTATCACATTGTTGATACGACTAAAGAAAAGTAAACAATACAATCAAATCTACTTGAGAAATTAAAAACGTAAAGGAAACGAAATATAAAATTAAGTCATAGGGACCATCAACGCAGTAAGCAATATTAATTTAGTCTACTCACGATGATTGTTTCTGTGAGGAGTTGATAGGTTAGGCGAGTACAGCGGCGGGTGTGCGCAGGTGCTCATCAGCGAGGTGGCGGAGCCCCGCAACCGCGGCGCGCTGGCGGGCACGCCCATGGTCAGCTACTCGCTGGGCATCCTGTGCGTGTACGCGTTGGGGTCGGCGCTGCCGTGGCGCGTGGTGGCCTGGCTGGGCACGGCGCTGCCGCTGCTGGCGCTGGCGGCGCTCTCGCTGGTGCCCGAGAGCCCCACGTGGCTGGTGCGGCGCGGTCGGCTGCCCCAGGCCAGCAGGGCGCTGCGCTGGCTGCGTGGCGGCACCGTCGCTGCTCCGCTGGTGAGCCTTCTCCCTTCTCCCTCGCCTCTCCCGCCGTCTTTTGCTTAACGTTCATTTTACTTCACAGCCTCCTTCGGTAGAGGGTTGTCGTCCTTTTGCTTCTTTCTTTACTTCGCTTCTCTCTTCGGGCTCACTTTGCGATCTTTTCATCTAATTTCTTTCGTCGTGCTTCATCTCTCGCTCTGTTAAGCCCTTTTCTTCTCCCCTCTCTCCATCGGTGAAAACATGTAGCCTTTTTCGTTTGTTTGTTTTTTCTGTTTGTATTGTTTTCTTGCTATTTTTCTTCTTCTCTCCACCTGACGCGTCTTCTCCTCCCTGTTGCTTCTTTCCTTCCGTTGCTACAATTTTCTTAATCTATTTCATTTATTCCCTACTTCAGGGCGTCTTTTTCTTCCTCTGTGACTTCTTTTGACTTTCCCGTATGCGCACGTATAATGCAGAGTAATAGACGTAGTATAGGGAAAGTAATGTAATAATGCGCGAAAAAATTCATTGCCGGGCCCTACTAACGAATAAGTGGATTAATCTAGTTGCTAAATTTAGAAAAAATCCTCCAACACGTCGCCAGAATCCCTGTTTTGTTTGTCCTTGTTATCCGAAAAATCAATTGTTGGCAAAACGACCATCCCTCCATCTGTCTGTCTGGTATATGTGAACAACATAGGGGCCTAAATTATTTTCAAAACTGAATTAACCTTTGTCGATCTGGCCTAAGTCAAAGCTCTGCGATTTTGGGAAATATTCATGAACTTTTACTTTACATAAAGCCCTCGGGAATAATCAAAATTTTCCAAATGTCCAAACGCTTTTTAAAAAAATGGCCCTTAAGCACTACTGTCAATGCGAAATGTGAACCTCTACTCACAGAATATTATTATTGAAGTTTTGAAAACCTTCATATGAAGTCATTTTAAGCACTTCCAATCAAAAATGTAATAGTGCTTACAAATTGTTGGAAATGTGCATATTAAAAGCATTAGTAATATTTTTAAAAAATTACATTTTTGTAATTTTTGAAGAAACTAATGAATACAGCGAAGTTAATTTGATGTCGTCTTACTTAAACAGTGCAATTAATACTACCTGATGGGAAAGTTTGAAAAACAAATTTGGAGCCCCTTTTTTAAATTATTTAAAAAAATATTCTCTCGAAAATAGCGTTTGAGCGTTTCTGAAAATGCGGAATCTTGAGTTAGTTTTCACAGAAAATTGTTGAGATTTCTAGAAACTTTGTAAGGCATTATTTCAAGCGCATATACTCGTAAATAATATAATGTGAATAAATTGCCGCTGGTATAAATATTAACGACCTGAGGGACAAATGAATAGAGCTAAGTTGCGATAATGTCATCTTATAGAGTGAACTTAGCAGTGTCCCTACCAAAAGTATAAAGAAAAACTTACGAGCAGTTTTCAGAAAATGTTGTTTTTGTAATTTTTAAAATTGGACATGTTACTCGGAATTTTGTGTTTACTTATATTTTTAAATGTATATTACATGATATGTTAATGAAAGAAGAATACATTTTATACGAAGGAAAAATCTGTATCTTTAATTTTGTAGTTGTATGAAGATGCCAAACAAATTCTCTTTTGCAATTTCTGAAAATTCAGAGTTAACCCTAAAAATGGGATCTTTGCCATCTTTAAGTGTGCATTTTACTTTAATTTTACAAGAAATTTAAAGAAAAAATGTGGAGCCATTTTGAAAAAATTTTGAAAATGTCCGGGATCTTCATGTAAAGTAGTCTCAAAGTTCGAAAAACAAGTTTTTCAAAATCGTTACCGCCTTGATTCGAGCCAGTTCGACGAGGGAATACCCAAAAATCCTACGAATGGTTTAAGCGCTAGTGGTGTTTACAGACAGACAGACGTTTTGAAAAACAAAAACAAAAAACCTTTCTCGGTATCAGGAGTCCCCAAAATTTGTATTTCTGTTAAAATCTCGAAATCGATTTTCTGCAGGATTCCATAACTTTCCCTATATTACACATATTACTTCATAGAAACGTACGTATACGGGAAAGTTGTAAGAATATAAGATTAATTTTACTGTGCATTGAATCCGGACAATAATCCAATATCTTATCAAGTAATTGTACTTAAAATTATACGTATAAGTTCAAAGTTTTTTTGTGAAATTGTACTTTATTTTCTCGTAAACGGATATATATATACTAAGTAATGCTGTATAATACGTAGATTAGAGAACGTTATGTAATGCTGCGCGAAAAAGCGACGGGTTTTGAGGAGAAAAAATTCAGTGCCGAGCCCTAGCAATGAATAAGTGGGTAAATCCAGTTGCTCAATTCAGAAAAAAAATCCTTTTAACGTGGGGTAGCCTAAATCCCTGTCCTGTGGGTCTTCGAAGAAAAGAAGAAAAATCAATTGGTAGGAAAGAAGGCCGTCGTCTGTCTGGCCACCCATCTGTTAACACTAGGATGTTCCATTTCTTTCGAGTTTCAAATTTTTGAACTCTCGCCCTTCAATTTTGTTCGTATGACATTTAAACATGTCAATACAAAATTTTGTTGGGGTCGGAGTGTTCTAACCCCTGCTGACTTGAGCGCGAATTCGTGTGACGAAGCCCCGACCTATCACCCGCCGCGGAGTAAGACCTGAGCATAACTGTGCATGAATTTTAGTCCTTCGCGCCACCCGGGGTTACAAGTCGCTACTCTAACATAATGTCATTTGTTATTGTTGTATGCAGTGCCGGAGAGAGCGTAGTGTAATAGAAGATGATATTAATTATTAATATCATCATTCAGAAAATAAAACGGGATACATTTTATCATCAAAAAACAATTGCTTGAAGTTTTATTTTATAACGTATGGAAATTAAAATGAACAATTAGTGCTAGTGCTAAACTTGTGGATTGTGAGTGCAATGTATTTTGGGACAAAGCAATAATTCCGACGACAGATAACAATCATTGTTGGAAAAACAGATTAGCGTGTACTATTCGGAGTGAAGAAAAATAACAAAAACAATAAACAATTATGAACATATTTTTAACCATTGTGAAGAGGAGTTTAGAAATAATTTGAACAATCTATTTAATATTGCACATCCGATTGCTTTACAAATGATTACGTTGGAAGAAGACAGGATAATTTTACTTCGGCAGAGAGAACCAGAACGTGGACGCTATCTTGCAGGAGTAAACGAAAATCTCTTGAATAAAGAAGAAACGCCGGAACAAAGAACATGACAAGAAAAGAAAAGGAAAGAGAAACAACAATGTGAAGCGTCTGTCTTCTGCTGTACCTCGTTCATTGTCTACAGATTTAGATCACGTACTTCAAGCTCAGATGTAGATTTATTCAATTACAAAACAGTAAAAACTGTATGTGACGTAGGGGGGAAAAGATTTTCTGGGCACGTTTTCTCTTGAGTTCCAGAATCCCTTCCCGTCATTTTAACTATAAATAGTTGAAACATGAGTTAAAGTTTAACGTAAATAGTGTAATGGACCACGCGACACAATTTTTGCCGTGCCGCTGTGAGTCACACTATCATAGGGGAGGAGCTGCCGTCACACTGAAGGTGCGACGGTCGTTTCCAGGTACCAGGAGCATGCGCTAAATTTATTAGGGAGGGCGCCAAGCGTATGCCTACCTCTGATCTGGGTGTCGGCCATGAGACATCTGCAGGGATGAGCGCCCTGGGTCGAAGGGATTGCATTTGCTCACTAGCTACTAAATAATGCGCATTTTTCTTGTGTGGCCACCCGACCAAAATGGCGGGGACACGGTTATTGGTATAGTCAGTCCTCTTTTACATAACATTCCCTTTAGGGCTTTACTCTGGCTATTAACTATTTGAAAGTGAACACTTACGGGAATGGATGAATAAATTTCTGATACGTCACTCCGAGGGATTACACGTCAGATGTAGGCCGGTGGCAGCAGATGACCCGTTGGAGAACCATGGACATCTCCTGTAGTCGGCAGGAACACGTCGCCTGGCTGGGCAGGAGAGCTTCCACGGCCGTCCACGGGATTGGAACAGCAACTTTCGATGCGCGGGTCACAGGTCGTCATACGTCGCCTGGACCGCGTACTATGTTTGGCAGCCGAATATTTAGGCTGCACAGACCGCGCATCGTAGGCGTTCTAGACCGGCATCCGGACTGCATTCCGATGCGGGAAGATAATGGCTGAAGACTACCGACAGTTTCCGTATAGCTATAATCGCCGTTGAATCTCGAAGGGAGCTCCCTGAGCCAACCGCTCGCTTCAACAGTATTTTTCTAAGTGTCCGTCCTTCTAGCGCCTTGTGACCCTGCGATTTTCCGTCCCACCCCTCTCGAAAAGTGCCCGACCTATCACGTCGCGAAGCTTTCCATGGGCTAGTCTTCTTTGGAGGCATGCGATTTATAGTCGCTGCTCTCGCCTCTTAATGTAACAGTTTTGGTTGTCAATCACTTACTGCTACACAAAGGGGAGGAATTCCTTTCGGGGACGGACGCTGGCTGTGGAATTCTCGGTTCGCGGCGCGCACGCAGCTGCGCGTGGCGAATGTGCAAAGATGCGCTCTTTGCCTAGAAATATGGTGATTCAGCGTGACGCGAGGGCCGAGCTGTGCAATGAGTCTGAATGACTCATTGCAGTAGATAAAAATAAATTTTAAAAATCACAAGATTAGCAATATTTGAAAAATAGTAATTTTCGTTTCTGAGTTATAGAAAACTTATTTGCATTGGTACACGAATTGCAAGTATGATTTTTTTGCATAGCTCACAAAATAGCAACACGGTCTTACCTCTACCCTTACCATTACCATTACAAGCAAAAGGAGTGTTCAACAAAACGTGGGCATAGTGAAGCTACATTTACGTCCAGAAGCAAAACAAGGGGCCATCTCAGCATTTGTTCAATGGATTAAGGAAACGACAAAAACCTGATCGAGATGGGGGTCATTGTCCCCCAGATGAACTCAACGTAGGGGAGTTTTTAGGAGTGACATTCGAAAGTACAATAATACAGAATGCTGCATGGCGTGACACCAAATATTTCATTACTCCTAAACTAATGGCTGCTTTAGTTAAATGCCAGCTGGATGTAAGGTGTTTTGTATACATTATTCAGGCGACAGTAGAGGATCTTGGCCCCAACACCCGAAGAACTCTATATTCATAAATCTTTTATTCTTCGAACAACGAACTACAATATACTATGTAGAGTGGCCGCCATGTTTTTTGAAGTCAAAAAATACGAGCAATGCCGCCTAAAACATACCACTAGGTGGCATTACACGCGTGTGGCAGTGTAACCGTCCGTAACCAGCGCCAAACGTTACGCTAGAACACTTGTTCGCAGAGGGCGCTGCTTTGATTGCAAAAAACATGGCTACAATTTGCTTCAAAGATGGGGGCCTTTAAGCTACTCTATGTAGTATATTCTAGCTCGTTGTATTCAAATCAGACACAAAAAGAGGAAAGAACTTTAAGAAACAAATCTTATTTTAAGAGTAATATATCTGAAATTCATACTGTGGTTTGGGATGGTAAACTGTTGCCTGCATTAAATTCCAAAAGAAGAAAAATCTCCAATTGTCACATTAGGCAGCTCATCGCTTTCCAAAGTTGCGAAGTCTTCTGGCAAAGAGTGCACTTACGCTGTTTGGAACGTGTTGGGGTATGGGAGGCAATGGGCAAATTCTTTGCTTGTTCCAACTGCATCAAGCACTTGACGGTCTAAAGGAGCGCGCGTCTTTTTGGAGGCACTTGGAACAGTGACTTGTTCTTTCCCGCCGTCATCACATACACCAACTTTTATTACAATGTATTTGAGTGTAAACTACATGCAATCCTGACACCTGTTTTTAAACATTTTAAGGGAAGCTGGGAAATAGTTAATGCCATTAATATTGAAAGTGGCCAAGAGAATGTGGAAATGTTCTTTAATGAGTCCAAAATTAAAGAAATTTTTGGCTTTATCAAAGTAACTAACTAACGATACATCCTGCCGGAGCGGTACATCAAGCGCAATGGATGCCAAGAGCTATTTAATGATTAAAAATGTTTCTATTAACATTATAACCTAAACTATCTAGCGTAATGAAAAATTCCTTGAAAATGTTTCTATGTTGATTGTAACTGTTTATGTCAAACAGTACTTTAGTGCAGTGCAGCTGTAAAAGTTCTTAATCAAGATATCAGCTTCTTAAAAGTTCTAAAATCGCATTAAAGTATATATTTCACAATTTCAAAAGCTGCTTTAAAACAATTTAGACACAGTATGTGGGATGTATCAGAAAAATTGTCAGTCGTATGAAAATGAAATAGCTGTACAAATAAAAATAAAAATGGTACTAAAAAATATTTTATGTTTATACATACAAACGTCATTGATGATGAAATTACCATACAAATAAAAATCAAAATGGTACAAAATTTAGCCTGAGAGAATCTACACCTGGAAGATTGATATATACCTTTGTGGAGAATTGGATGGTGAGTAAAATGGTAAGAGCAATTGTATTCCGATGACCGATATTTAATTATTACTTTCTTAATATATAAACCATCTCCTAATTAAATTTAATCTTCATTTCAATAAAAACAATAGTCACTTTGCCACTTTGCCAACCAAAAGCAGATATCTGTTCTCTTGCCTGAGGATGGATACTTGTTATATTTAAGAATATCCTTCGACCAAGCAGCTCTTCATAGTTAGAAGCTCGAAGGTTTTTTATGAAGTAGAAAGCTGTGAATGACTGCGCTTAAAGGCCTGTTCCATTAACATGTATACGTAGTTTTCCATTGACTGAACACAACCAGCTAACGATCCCAAACATTCAAATTTGCGCGGGTCCGTCTATTCAGATGAAATTTTAATTTTGGATATAGTTGACCCAATGGAAAGTATTTAGGGGGTTACTATAAAATTTGGTGTAATTTACATGAAGACCATTTTCAAAATTTTCTCAAACCCGACACAATTTCTTTCTTTATATTTCTTGTAAGAATAGATTAAAATATACATATTAAGGAGGCATATATCCTATTTTCACAGTTAAC
The DNA here is from genome assembly GCA_017312745.1 of Gryllus bimaculatus. Classification (NCBI taxonomy): domain Eukaryota; kingdom Metazoa; phylum Arthropoda; class Insecta; order Orthoptera; family Gryllidae; genus Gryllus; species Gryllus bimaculatus. The sequence goes on from BOPP01000407.1 coordinate 199,351, forward strand.
TGAATTTTCGAAAATTGCAAATATTGGATTTTTTTGGTGTCTTTCTACAAGTACCAACTACAAAATTAAAGAAAGAGGTTTTCCTTCATATAAAATGTGTTCTCCATGTTTAGTTCTTTAAAAAAGGTCTTGTACATTTTTTAAAAATTTTAGTAGTTTTGGAGGAATATTGAGTGCAGTATTTGAAATTTTAAAAAAATTGCAAAAACCAAATTTTCTCAAAACAGCTCCAATTTTTTTCTTTAAAATTTTGGTAGGGATAGTACTAAATTCACTCTATAAGATTATATAAACGGTATATTAATTTATACTTTTGTTTTTTCAAAAATTACAAAAATTTTGTTTTTATTACCATCTCATGTCGTTAATATTTACAGTAGCAGCGATTTGTTCACATTATTGTATTTATGAGTCCATGTGCTTTAAATAATCTAATAACGTCTCTTTAGTCAATAGTTTTCTGTGAAAGCGAATTCAAAATTCTGTATTTTTAGACACGCTCAAACGACTTTTTTTTTTCTCAGAAAACTGTTTCAAAATTTTACTTCAAACTTGTCGTACGGATTGGGCTTACTGCACTGTTTAAGGTGATATACAATTAATTCCCCTGTATGCTTTTGTTTTTACAAACTTTATTTCAATATCTCTCACGCTGTTAATATGGGCTTTTCCAGCGATTTGTATATCTTATTACATTTACGAGAAAAAGTTTGTCAAATGTCTTAGAATAATTTTTTTCGAAAACATAAAAGATTCCTGTAAAAAAGACCCTCAAATTTCACATTTACACCAGAGTTTAAACGATTTTTTATTAAAAAGTGCCCCGATTTTTCCATCGAAATTTTCCATACAGGACGAGGTTTTACTGTTCTTTAATATTTTTAAAATCATATTTCAAATCTACCCTTAGGAAACCGAAAAAGTGAGAAAAAAATTAAATAAATTGGGCGGCGATAGATGGCTGCCGCCAAGGGGATGTGGGCAGGACGGAAAATGCCACAGCTTTAAAAGTAAAACTTATTGAGTCAACATTTTTGCGTTTTAAATTACTTCATTTTTACGACTTTCATTAATGATGTCTAGTTTGTCACATTTGTATTGCAATTTTTTTTATTAGATTAGATTAACTTAACCTACATGCTATACATTTTTACATCCGCTTTTTTTTTATGTATCTCTTACTTTTGGCTTAGCCTTCCGTCCTTTAGCTTGCTGTAAATTAAGCTTTCGAGGCGATCCCTCTTAGTGCTTGATGCATCCGGAAAAAGGCTATTCTGTCTATGACGTTCCCTGTGTCATCTTGGCTTTGCAGGCCCAGCGCGAATTTGAGCAGCTAGTGGCTCGACTTCGCTCGGAAGAGACGCAAGGGGAGGCGGAGGCGGAGGCCGAGGCGGCGACCGCACCCCGCCCGCCCGAGGGCTGCCTGCGAGCTTTCTCCCGCCCAGACGTCTACAAGCCGTTCTTCATTGTCGTCACCCTCAACATCATGCAAATATTCTCAGGCACCTACCTCGTCATCTTCTACGCCGTGGACCTCCTCGAAAAGGTGCCTCATTAGTTTGATCTCTTTTCTTAACGGCTGACAATATTAACACGTCGTAATAAAATAGTTTTACGAGATAACTTGACGTAACCCCGAATATTCTAACGTCAACAAAAATATATGGCATCAACAAAAAGGGGTTAGACATGAACATGGTTACATCAATATGCAAAAGAATGATTATTACGAGTAACGAAATAAAAATGTGTGAGTTAAATTTAACTGTTGATTTCCGTAATGTCGGCGCATATTGATAGATATCGCCCAAACTCAAAGTTGTTAAGAGAAGCATTGTTGTAAAGTATTGTTCTTTGACGACATAAATGACGGAATTGTTAGAGCGTTATTAACTTTGGGTAGGTCAAACATTATGCCATTCTAATCAGTTGAATTAAGTACTTTGCCACCCTAGTGTGGTAATGGACTTGATTATCACAGTAGGGCGGTACTCCAATGGCGCACTTAACCACTACCCTTTTGAAAATATTTTGGACTGTTTGTTTTATATCCTATACATCTCTTTAAAAACATTAATAACTGAGTAAACTTACTGATGTCAATATTGTCATTAAGTAATATTGTTCTTTTTAACATAGAGCAGTGGGTCCAAAGTATATATGGTTTCTCCTTCTCTGACTTGCCAGAAAAGTCTGCAATCAAAACATTTTTCCGATATGGAATGGACTAATTACATAAGTGAAGAGAATTAAAAAACTTTGACCGATTTTTGAGAATTTTTTGTTCTTGTAAATTTTAATCGCAATATTCGAGAAAAAAAATTTTTTTCCCTTTTTTTCAAAAAAGTGTACATGACCTTCTGTGAAGAGCTAATTTTGTACAACAGACTTTCTGAGACAAAAATATGTATCTCTAGTTTTTTTTTTCAATTTTCTAAAAATCGGGAATGTCAACGAAAACGAGATCTGTACCATTTTATCAAAAGTCCTTTCCACTATTCAACAACATAATTTAATAAAAAAATATGGGTTTTTAAAATTTTACCCCAAATTTTAAAAATATACCTCCAAAATTGAACTTCATTTCAAGTCATTTCAGGCACATTAATTCACAAATGCAATAGCGTTTTCAAATCGCTGGAAATGTGCA
>BOPP01000407.1:203340-224953 GCA_017312745.1 Gryllus bimaculatus
TTAAATTAATGAGTATTCCAAATTAATCACCTGGGTATTACTTCTGGAATAAATTAACTAGTAAATAATTACCATCTTATTTAATTAAACAAATTAATAAATAATTAATCGCTTGAATATACTATCACCTATATGTACAGGTTCTAGGTAGTGTTGCTTGCACTTACAGTTGTGTCCGTTTGCCTCTCTTTTGTGGTAATTTAAATAAAAACGTTTTGAGTTCAAACACAAAGCACATTTCTTTTTAATTCATGTAACCAGAACCAATCGGCATATATTACCTTCTCTGCTTCTCTCGAATATCTAGTTCCTTAATGTAGAATCACTGATTTTTTGCTGTAGTGTGTCTTTCCCAAGATTTCGCCAAACTTCTGTTGAACGCAATAACCTGATGTCTAGCATACTTGATCCAGCCCCCGAGTTCATATAACTCTAACAAATTTGTATTTTCATTTCGTAACCCATTCGTCCCTGATTTTGAAGCAACTCCTTATGTTCAGATGTGCGGAAAGTCAGTTTCTGACGAGAGAGTTAAAAGCTTTCATGTTTCTGCCGAGTATCTGTGCATCAGGAGGTTGCTTAATTGCAGGAAATGTCGCCCGTATGCATATGTGCCTATGATCGTGTTGAAGAAGAAAGTTGTTCCACGCGTGGGTGCGCAGGCGAACGCGGGCATGGACGAGGCCCTGGCCGCTGTGCTGACGGCGGCGGTTCGCGTGGTCTTCACGGCGGTGGCGTGCGGCCTGCTCAGCTGGACGGGCCGGCGGGCGCTGGCGCTGAGCTCGGGGCTGGCCTCGGGGCTGGCGGCCGTTGCAATGGGCTCGGCGCTCTACGTGCGGGACAACGACGCACAGGTGAGCGCAGTCGCCACGCGATCTTCCCTACTCGATGGCCCTTTGAATTCCAACGGCGGTTGGTTTGATCCGTACTTTTCTTCGAACAACACCACGTGATTTCCGAAGCAGTACTCGAACAAATCGACCTCTTCCTACTCCTATCTTCGCCCTTACACATTACACTATGACGATGCCCGCTGGAGATACCTGGTCCGGAAAAACAACCCAAGTTGATGTGTATGCCAGTGTCACCAACTAGTGAAGGAAAACATCGCCACATTCCTTAACAAGCACTACACTTTCTAGACTAATCACAATTATAGTTGACGCCAGTCGGCCGGCCGATGAGCGCGTCCGGTAGTTCACAATCAATTACGCGGAAGTTCGAATAGCAATTAAATTAATTTTTGCGTAACTAATTAACAATTAAGTTGCTCTAAAAGTTGGCATATTTAATTTTGAGATAACCCATTGTGGTAGTGCCAACTTAATCTTTAGCTACTTCACCATTAATTACTAGGAAATTTGAAGAGCAGTTAAATTATTTTTGCATTATTAATTAGCAATTAAATAGTTCTAAATGCAAGAAAATTTGGTTTTTTGGTAACAGATTGTGATCGTGGCAGCGTAAGGGAGATGAATCTGATGTACAAATGAGTATCTGGGGCTTTTGAAGAAGCCACTACGAAAGGTGAGAAAGCGCGTGCCATTTAGCTCCACTTCTTTCAAAATCAAGAGTAGTTTTCGCGTAATTTGGTTAGAATTAATGAAATTTATAAAATAAATTCTCAGAAAAGACTCCAAATTTTTGCCACGAATAGAAGGGGTGAGTAAATAAATGCCACTTTCATTGAAATCTCAGAATTTTCGACTATGTCAAATTAATAAATAATGCGAGAACGTAGAGGTTTAGCACTACTACTTTACAAATGTATAGTTATTTTAGCAAGTTCGTGACCTTTGTGAATTTGTAAATTTAAAGAAAAATTACTTATACATTTATTTCTCAATAATGCTTCCATTTTTCTTTAAATGTAGTGCTCGAATAGATGAAAGTTTACTTAATAATTTATCATGAATCTGATTTTCTCCAAAATTTCAAAAATTGTAAAAGTTAAAAAATAGTTTGACCGCCTCTTCTAAAACGTACTTTATTTAAGTTCGAAATTTATTTCTTAATACAAACTATATCCTAATATTAGCATTAATTCAAAATATTAGTGATTTTCGCGTAATTTTGACATATATTGTGACTAAATTTTTCGAACTCTTAATCCTTAATGTCCAAGCTAAAGATATCTTTGGAAATGCAAACCTCATAATTACCTAAAATTATATCATTTCATGTACAATTATATTTTGAAAATACTTTTTGTAATGAAAAGTGTTAAGTTATTCTCAAATTTCAATTTAATTTTCAAAAATATTTTTGAAATTTTGACAATTTTCAGGATGTCATACAAAATTATGCACATATTCACATATTGTAAAAAAATTGAAGTTTGATTTTGAAGAAAAATAATCGTAAAGAAAATAGATCTTCAATGACGTATCGTATTGTAACGAAGACCTGAAAGTTTTAAACTGCAATTTTCAAAAGCTCAGTGACTTTAATGAAAATTTCATTACCATATTCGTCATTACCATATATACCATACCACCAATTTCAATACCATTTTTATAAGTGCACTTTTCTCAGTTGGAACAAAAAGATTAAAGGATTAAACTTGCATTCATATGCAATTTGCAAATATCCTAGAGGGTTCTTGTAGAATACTTCCAACTCCACGTCACGATTTTAGCTAGTTGGTTTGGAGAATTTTGATTTTGGTGAAATCGTATGTTCTGTTTAGACGTTAGATTAGTTCACAGACGGATGGATGGATGAATATACTGAGAGAGATTTATAAAAAGAATCTATAGAAAATAAAAGATTAAATAGTGCTCAATGGCGAAGTCGCTTGTCTTTCAGTTATGAGGTTCGCGGTTCGATACCCGTAGAACCTCATGTGAAATTTGTTACGACAAACCGAGGTTACATGCTTCACAGGGGTTAGTCCAACTCCCTTGAAGCGTCCTAAAACCATACTTATAATCATCCCTTCCCTATTCTGGCCGTTAGGCAGATGACGCAGGGCACTCGCGAGCACTAAGACGCTACCTGTCGGCGATTCCCTTGACTGCCCATCGGCTCCTAGAGGGTGCTGGGTGTTTAATAACGGAGGATGACTTCACGGTGTGCTCGACGCTCCTTAAGGAGTTCGAAGACGCGTGACGTCTGAGTAGACTCAGCCCCAAAAAAATCCACTTTTGGGTACCTGGGACCCTCAAAATGTTTCCCGTCAATATAGCGGCATCCATATTTTGATACATTGCAATCATTATTTTATTCTTACGTGAAATATATAATAAATGCTGATACAGCCTGTATTGTGGAGTATTTTGTTTGACATATTTAATTAGTTATGGAGGTGGTTGTATGAGCTGGTGAAAGGAAGTATACGATGCACTTGTTTTTATTTTTATTTTTTAAGAAAAAAATTGTTGTAACGTTTCATACAGACAAGCTACACCTCATCTGAACAATTCTTACAGTAATTAGCATGTTAATTCAAAATATATTAAAACGCTCATAATTACTTTTCAGTTAGAAGAATATTTAATGGAACCAGGGCACTTGTGATTTTAAAATGTACAAAATGAAAATAAACCTTTTAGTTTTGTTCATAGAAAACACATACACTTTCTGCAAATGGAATTGAAACTGAATCCACAATAGAGCGTTATCAAAATGGAACCGTTTTAGGTTTTTTTATTTTATTTCTTCTTGCTCGGTATTTCTGCCTTTCAAAGGTGTTGATATAAGATTGCTATAACATGATAGGATGAACCCTCCTCAGGTCTACGTGTCAATACCCTTCCGGTATATGTATGTTAGATTCACAGGAAAAATGAGCTTGGCAAGCAGTACTTGGCAGTTATGTGTTAAGTGTGTTACAAGTTACCAAATAGAGTTATTGGCAGTATTCCGAGAAATAAAAAAGAAGACTATCGATGTACCAACTGTTTAGGGCCAAGGCTCCGACCCTTACGCTGCCATCGTCGTCGGCTGCCTCCTCGTCTACATGGCTGCTAACACTTGTGGCTTCTTCGTGTTGCCCCTCATCACCATCGGGGAGCTGTTGCCAGCTAAAGTGAGTTCTCTTGGCTTACATTATAGCTCTTACACACACTCGCAGGATGGCACATGTTATTTTGACAGGTGGCCTATTTTGTATTTAAAATTCTCAACAAAATATGTGATTTCTAACTTCATCCCTTTGTGGATTTCAATATTCGTAGTGCTCAATCATATTCTACAAATTTAGAGACAAAAAGAAATGTACACTGAAACTTATTTACGATATTTGCAAATTCTACTAAAATGACGTAACCCGTCATTTTGACGGGTTTTATGTTTTCTGTCTTAACATCTTCGACATTCTCTCAGTGAAAAGTAAATAAAAACGTGATTCTTGGGACCTCTCATCAAACTCCATGAAACGTCCAGTAGCTGTACAATTTCATAGTGAAACGAAATATTTTGTTGACATACTTGATCAAGTGGCGCGTTGTATACTGTGAAATTCGGTAGAAAATGGACGAGGTACGTTCAATGTTTTGTATTTGGCGGCCATCAATACATATACAGGAAGTAACGTGAAAGAAAGTATCCTGCCGAGATTATATCTTCAAATTCTCAAAAGAACTAGGATCGGCCTACGTAACAAAAAGAAGGGCAAATCTTCTCCGAGAAAGCAGTACTCTTCAGAGGAGCGACATACGCCAGGCCTGCCGCGGAAATAAGACCGGGACAAGTTCACGAACATCTGGATGCGGTGCAAAAGAAGTCAGTGGATCGTGTGCAGGAAAAATCTTGTATTCTTGTGCACGCTACTCTAAAGCTCCTAGAGCGTTTGATTGATTAAAATTTACTGATTACCAAGAACTTCACAAGATAAAAATGAAAACCTTTACTTTTCTCGCTACAGCAACCGCAGTAGAGAAAAATTTATATAATTCCGCGCAAAAAAACGGTGAATTTTCGCAGAAAAACTTTTATTACAGGGCCTGGTAACGAAAAAGTTGATAAATCCAGTTGCTAAATTTAGAAAAATAATCCTCTAAAACGTGGGTTAGCCAGAATCCATGTTTTATTGCTCCTTGATACAGAAAAATCAATAGACATGTACACTTTTTCATAAGTTTGAGTATTTGTTCATTAAAATTATCACAATATAAAAGTAATTCGTTGTAGCCTGTTATTTCAAACGTAGAATATCAGCCATCCCAATGAAAGACACCCCCTATATTTAAAACTAAATAAAAAGACAACCGCCTGTTCAATTTCAATGAGGGTTGAAATTGACACTATTATCACTAAATTATTGATTATTCGTTTCGTTTGTTTATTACCGTGATTTCCGTCTTTAATACTTTAACAAACACATTAAGGTCCATTTTTATTGACAATCACCATTTAATTACTTTATCCAACTCCGCGTCGTTACGTTTCGGAGATATATACTACATCCATCTTCAGGCTACTGAAAGTTGCAAATTTATACACTGTGTTAATTGATTCATTACATAAGTATTATCATCACTGTTATACATACATATTCATTACTTTCATAGTTAACTCATGTGACCTCCCACACGTTGTCCGTTACGTGAAACGCAACTGATAATTTCTAGTTGAGTCATCGATGATCTACATCGTCTATAAATCGAAAATAAAATGACACAAACGGACATAAATTTGCATCTTTATTAAACAATTCAACAGCGCTAAATTATTTGCATATTATTGTATCATTTGTTTACATTTCTGGTCACCCAAAGTTTGCACTCTTTGACACTGCACGTCATTTTACTATATACTATAATCAATTGGATGTGTTAGTGTTATTCAAAACCTGACACCTTGTCCATTGCTTTAGTTGCAACAAAACATTCTATATGACAGGAGGGCGTGGCGTAAATCTTCTAAAAAGAATAACAAGAAAAATAACGGAACTTACATTTGACTTATCATTAACACATAAATATGAGAGTGCAATATTTGTATTACATTATATATTCGATCCTTAGGAACGTTGTCAAATTAATATGCGGTTGATCCGGAGTTTAGGGTGGCACGGTTCCTTTGGTTCACTAGAGGGGAATCGACTCACTGAACTGAATCCTTGTTTACTATTCGCATGTTGTAATGTTCATTATGTTATCGCCATAAATATAATTTCTATTTCACAATCACATGCTACTGAAACTTTCATTACTATTCAAAGCTCAATATTTTATTACTAAGAAAAGCAACTTATTTTACTTAATACATTTTTATACGATCTAGAATCCGCAGTATATTTCACTAACACTTTCTTTTGTTACTGCGAGGCTATCGTCCCCCAAAATCCCTATTTTAATAATATAAAACCAACCCATCTATTTTTTCAAACAAATACCATATGTTCAAAATAGCAGTATTTATTAGAAGAAAAAAACTCACATAATCGCTGAAATTGTAGAATTTGAGTAGTATTAAAAATACTAAGGTAGTAAAATTAGTGTAACTTGACTGCCTTAATTACGTAGAACATCCTTATAGCATGAAAAACTTCAATGATTCATCAACGTATCACCAAATCTGCTTATATATGAAAAAATACTCATTCTTTACTTTTTATGAAATTAAGTAAGGTAAATTAATAAGACTTCTCTCAAACGAAGAATCCTTTCAAACATATTTTCACGCTATGGCCATTCTCGCCTCTGACCTACAAATCCACTCATAACCCTCTGTTCTATTCTTTCTCTCAGTAATTTCAATATCATTCTTACATATATTACGCATTTTACATGTACGTGTTTTCTCTTCTCGAACGAAATGCCAATATTTTTCAAAGTGCAATCTTCCTCTGTTTGAACTCAAAGGTCCCTTTGTAAAAACCGAAATAAAATAACAGTTTACTGAGAATTCTCGGTTTTCAGAATATCAATAACAAACCGTTTTTTCTCGTAATTTCTGTCTCACCTACACGTCGAGACGCAAGCAAACCCACTTTCTGACACCACTGGATAACATTCAAACTTCTCTCCCGGTGCAAATCATAAATAAATCCTGAATTCATACCTTCCATCTCGGTAGACACACAAAACTATTAAAAAACTTGAAATGCGAAAAATACACGCAAATGCACTTCAACAAATTCTTTAGAAGCTTATGCGTCATCAATTTATGAAGTAAATAATTTTGTTGTCATAGTAACAACTAAATGTGTTATTGGGAGGCTGTTTAATTAGTAAATGAAGTCTATATTTATATTTAAGCTCAACCAGCCGGCAAAACTCTTATTTTGAGTTTTTTTTTTTTGAAAGTGTGTTGTAAAATGTAATGTTAGATATGAATTGAAATTTAAAATGTGTCGTCGTGAAGAAAAAAATGTAATAACAAAATGTATAGCTTCATATGGCATTGATCAATGCCACCTAAATACTAATATACGGCCTGTCGACTGACGTTGTGACGTCACATGGGTAGTCATCGCGACAAACTAATCTTTCGCTGGCTGTTCACTGTCAGTTAACGTTTACTTACCTTCTTGAATGCCTTAGTAAGGATATTTTACAGAAATGAATTTTCACAGCATTTTATTTTAACGATACACAATAATAGTAACAAAAGAAAGAAAAGGGTTATTTCCAGATCCGTCCTCTAGAACTACCTCAAGAAGTAACAGATGTCGCTACTTTCTATATAGCGCAATATGAATGCATGGCGAAATCCGTCAGCGATTTCTGATTGGCTAATTCACACTCCTTACTCTAAGAATGTAATTTTTTTCTGCTCAATCAACCATTCAGAGGTCGTTATCGAATTCTTTTCATGTATTCTGTAACATTGAAAATGTCCCCACTTGAAATTCAAACTTAATTTGTAAATCAAAGCTTGAGGGGACGGCTTTAATCTCGTTAAAAATTTTTTTTAAATTATGATTTATGCTGTTTTTTTAGAGAACCTAAATTTGTTTTAGAAAATATCAAGGAAATTTTGCGCATTTGAAAATTTGTCGCCCTTGAAAATTTGCCGCCGTGGCTACTGTGCCTATGTGTAAATCCATCTCTGGCAGCAGGGCTGCTGGCTCAGGGATAATTATTTGTCACAATTCTCTGTTGCTATTAAAGAACAAAAATTATTTACCTCGTCGAGTTATGCCAGCCAAGCTGCAATCTTTTTCTGCCCGAAGAACATTTTACAATTTTTAAAATTTCTTCCGCTGCCTAATACTGCAACTGAAACACGGCGCTCTTATGACTATTATAGGAGTGCCTACCTCCTTGACGGTGGCAGAGGTTGATAAAATGATGTGAATTGTTTCAGTACTTCGGAGGCAAAATCGACTTGTTGGTACCTCGCTCAGGGATAGTTATTTGTCACTGTGTATTCTTATTGCCGAACAATATTATTGAAAATTGCAGAAACTGAATTGGAAATCATTTGAAACACTTCTACTAACATATACAATAAATTACGATAAATAAATTTGAAGAATGGATGTGTTTTTCGAATTTACAACTTTTACCCCCCTTGCCTTTTCACATTTTTTCAGCTCCGTAATGCTTGGACTGCAACACTTGTGTCTTGAGTAATATGGAAATACGGAGGTCTTCTCATACTGGATGGCCGAGTTTGTGAAGTGGCCACTTTGTGTTCACCACTGAAATCAAGGTGTCCCGATTCGAGTCCCACGCGAGGTTTCACTTTGATAAAAGAGTTATTGTAGAAAATTATTAGAGATTCGAGAAGCATTATTTAAAATCATTTGAAGTATTACTACCTACAAATGCAATCATTACATACAAATAAACCGGACGTTTCTATATGTTTTTGCAATTATTAACTTTTAAACATTTTTTCAACTTTATTTTGCGATTTGTAAAACGTATGTCACGTCAAATCAGTTGTATAGTTTCTGTGCATCTGTATAAACCCCTTTAAGTAAACTAATGAATCTACCGACATGAAATTTAAATACATTATGAACACCAAGATCTCCATAATGGTTCAGAAATTATTCATACTTTCTCGCCGTACGAATTCTTCATAAGAAGAGAAAGTTATGAATTCGGACGCCAGTTAACGGCGAAATTTCGCGAGAATAAACCAGGTAATGGTAATAAAAAATGGGTAAATCGCGTTGCTAACTGTAGAAAAAAATCTCTAACTCGTGGTATCAAATTGATGGACGGCAAAATGTCCGTTTGTCTGTCCGTCTGCGATTAACGGTAGCGCCTAAACCATTAAGCTGATTTTCTTCAAAATTCATTATTGATCTTAATGGACTTGAGACTTTGGGAGTCTCTAGCGGATAGTTTGATTGTTGAAGGTTTTTATTTACATAAATCGAGCATTTACCTTTTTATACCTTTGTCTGGGTGCGTACATTCTGAGGTGTAGTGGTATTAGTCTGAGGGTCTGAGTTCTAGTTTGGAGCAGTAAAATAATTAGCATGCTTGACAACACGTTTGCTGGTTTTGTAATGTAATGTAATTGTTGTGTAATGTTGCGGAGATTTTTGGAACAATGCGAGCAAGAATATGCTATGGCAGCACTACTAGTTGAAAACGAGTAGTTTTTGCGTGGTTTTTGCTTGAAATTAATGAAATATATACAGGTTTCGCACCGACTATGGGCCACAAGATAAATTGAACGAATATTATGAAAAATAATTGAATTTTAATTATAATTCAGGCGGGGCGCAGGCGCAGTGGGCAGGAGAATCTTTTTCGAAGGATGCAGCCGGCCTCTGTTGTGCGCCCGTGGCGGAGGAGGCGCTGCCATCCGCTGCGCCCCGCATGTGCTGCTTTTCTTTATTTATTCCGTTACTGTACTTATTCCGTTATTGTAGTTTTTTATAGAATAAATAATGGTTGTTCTTATCATGAATGATGTGCCTTCAACCTGGACTTTTTTCTTAAACCTTTTCGTACGGATAATACTAAATGCACTCTCGTATTAGATGAAATAAACGCCATATTGCTCTATTTATTTGTTTTTCAAAACTTACAATTTTTTATTTTCGTTACGTTGTTAATAATTTTTCGAATGGTATGTGGTAATTCACTGTTTGATATGAATTCGGTTTTCGTTTTTTTTTTTTTTTTTTTTTTTTTTTTTTTTTTTTTTTTTTTTTAATTTTGGGGAGTATTGTACATGAAGCACCAAGCACATTTTCAAAATTTTCAAAAAACTGGCTCCACATTTTTTTATTAAATTTTGTTGTTGAATAGTGCAAAGGACGTTTAAAAACATTTTCGTTGACATCACCAATTTCTCGAAAATTTAATTAAAAAATTATATCTTCAAAATTAGAGATTCAGATTTTTTCTCAGACAATATCTGTTGTACAAATTAGTTCTTCAAAACAGGTCAGGTACAATTTTTTGAAAAAGCAGTAGTTTTTGCGTATTTTGCGAATAAAATTTACGCAAAAAATTTCCCCAAATCCCTCAAAAGTTTTTTCTTTCAATTTTCTCCACATAGGTAATATGGTACGGTAAGAAATATAGCACAGGTTTTGCTAGTTTTTTTCGAAAATTGCAACAAACAAAAATTACAAAATTGAAGATTGAGATTTTTGCTTCAGAAAACTCTGTTGTACGAAAAAAAGGGTCATGTACAATTATTTGAAAAAAAGAATGGTTTTTACTTTAATTCCAGTTGAAGTTAATGCACTATATACAGGTTTCATACAAGCTACGGGCCTCGGGAAAATCGAATGAATGATATGAAAAATAATTTTTTTGTATACCAACATTACACACAATCGTTTATCGCATCGAAAATCGTACAGAAACTGCAGGTTTCGTAAAAGAATATCCAGAGCTTTCAGAAAGTGTTGGCGGCTCTTCCGCAGATTCTACAATTGTCCTGGCGATTCGAACCGCATTTGCTGCTGACTCCTCGATGTCTCGTTCTGCATCACTAGCCATGCTTGAACGCCATTCCCATTTTTCACTTCTATCCAAGTTACAAATTTATCATAATCTTTTTCACAATTTTCTGCTGATTTTCTTCTTTGACAACATCATATATTCTATGGCATCATCATAATATTGCCTCTGGTAAATCCATTTCACAACGAACAATAATCACCCGGTCTACCAAGGCCCCCCTATTACAGTCGGCCTTCGCCCGCATCATGTATGTAACATGCCATTCCACTACTTCCAGGCTCAGAAACCATTTTACCCAATTTTATAATGATGTTATATAAAAAATGGCGTATGCAATTCGTTTATAATGTTCCTTTTTTGCGCTCATGAGTATTATCGCATTCACTCCCTCGTCGTTCGTGCGGCTATTCTTATTCTGCAAATAAGAACATCATTATGAACCAATGGCAAAATACTCTAATTTTCATTATTTCATAATTTTCCTACTGTAAATGTCAATATTAATTCAATTTTTGTTTTCTCCCTCTTTTACTATACTTAATTCTACAATTTGTATTGTCAATGTATTGATGTACGAGTACATAAAGTTGCGGTAAAGCGGCTTTCATGATGCCATCATACAGGAGGCAAATAATAAGAGCTGTGTTTAGACCATTATTCATAAAATAAAAATATTGTCCAGCCAAAATTTACAACTGTGGAGTGCAAGCAACACTACCTAGAAACTGTATATCTGTATGATAGTATATCCACGTGATTAATACTTTATTAATTAAATAAGATGGTAGTTATTTACTAGTTAATTTATTCCAGAAGTAATACCCAGGTGATTAATTTGGAATACTCATTAAGTTTAAGCCGTTCTTTCAGCCTTACAAACCACTTTTATCTCTAAGATTATAATCTTGATGAATAACGCGATGACTGTTTGCAACTTATATTTTTCTTCTTAATTATAATATGCACACTAAAACGCCTATTATCTACTTTCAATGCTTACTGATTGTCTTAGTTATTGTTATTTTATTTCTATCTTTGTAATTAAAGACAATCAATTGGATTAATGAATAGAAACACGACACTTCAACGCATAAAATTCCATTAAATGAACTCTTTTTCATGCAATACGTTTCGGGACACACAATCGGTCCCTCTGGTACACATTTCATGTTCACACATGTACACAAGCAAAATAGTGTTGCGTAAACATTCATAAAGGATATATCCATAATGAACATTCATAATACATTCATAAAATTGTTTTAAAAAAACTAACGTACGCACTTGGCAGCCAAAAGATGAACGTTTTAGCGGACTTTCTGCTTACTGGTCTCCGAGCATCTATAAACTGTTTAATTTTCGTTAAGTTCTGTTTAAATTTATAATGTGAAGCGTTTCTTTCAGGGCCTAGAGACATTTCTAATTTCGAAGGATGTGTATGATTGACTGGATTACGCGGCGCCGGTATTGCCGAATTTTCTTTTAATTATTAATTTTAATGCCAACATAAAAAAGGACTATTATTATCACTTATTAATGTTTATTAATTATATTGGTTGTTATTTGTAATTTTCGTATCTTTTAATTAAGACAATCATTTTGATTAGATCTAGATCAGGAACACGTAAACTGAAAACATGTATAGCAATGTAAATTCCATGGTCACCGCACTTCGATCACCTGTGTAATTTCTTCAATATGGCATCTCTTGCCAGCCGCACTCAAACGTTCAGTCATCGTACATTTTTTATAAACTTCTGGTTCTTTTCGCGCAATATTGCGGCAATGTATTTGCAAGTTTTAAAAATTACGAAAACAGATTTTCTTGACAACGGCGTCCCAATTTTTTTTCTTTAATCTGTTGATAGGATAGTGCAAATGTCTCAAGACATAATTGCCAATAATTGCACAATTGGTTTTGTTTTTCAAAACTTATCAAAGATTTAATTTTTTGACATGCCTCTCATTAATATGTTTACTTAGCGGGAATTTGTTACATTAATTGTATTATGGGAAGATAATGCTTTAAAATAATGCCAATTTTTTCAAAAAATTCAACAGTTTTCTGAGAACAATTTACGGAATCCTCATTCTTCGGAATCGCTTCAAAACGCCATTTTCTCACGAACAGCTTCAAATTTTGTCTTCAAACTTTTTAAAGGTGTATGGTGCTAATTGCGCGATAAAAATGACATTATGTTTATTTTTGGTTGTAGTAATTTTGTTTTATCAAAAAAAATACACAAACGTTTTCAATGGTAGTGCTATATTGCAGCTCTTACAAGATTGACATTAAGTTCATTTTGCTGTATTTATTTTGTTTTATTAAATTATTACAAACGTACTTTTTAAAAATATATTTTTACGCCCGTTAAATATGCACATTTCCAGCGATTTGAAAACGCTATTGCATTTGTGAATTAATGTGCCTGAAATGACTTGAAATAAAGTTTTTCAAAAACTCAAAAAATTTCTGAGAAAAAGAACTTCACAGTAACACTAGAACCACAGAAATTTGTACAATAACACATGAACGCCATTTTCTTAAAACCGGCTCTAAATGTTTCCATTAAAATTGTCATTTATTACGAAAGTTTACTCTTATTTAATATTCTTAAAGTAATATTTCGGTTCTACTGTTAGGAAAACAAAAAGTTGAGAAAAGAACAAAAAATGTACTTAAAGCGGTGATCTATGGCAAGATGGGACTAGACCGTAAAGCCAGTCCACACTAAGGAAATTAGAAAACTTTACTGCGGGAAAGTCTGTGCCATTCTGTGACACCACTAGTTTCTCTATGTATCAACCGAATTTATCCACTGTTTCGTTACCATGGTCCCGTATGAGTCTTTCTACCGAAAATTCACCGGCATTTTGGCGCACCATTACTTAACTTTCTCTCTACTACGTAAGCTCTAGCGATTGGAGAGCATATCGAAGCCCACTTCTTTCCTCTGGATGCAAAAAAGTTTTACATCATGTCCTTTTTTTATAATGTACATTATTCAACCAGCGGATTTAAAGGACGTTTAAGGTCTAAGTCTTTGATAACGAAAATGCAGAATCACCTTTTCATATTTGTAGTTTTTCGGCCTTTGTATTCTAGCCTACCCATTTGACTTGTGCATGATTATAAATAATAAAACTATAGCGCTTTCGCTATTCAATTTAGTATAGGTAGAACAACTTTGCAAATAAAATCATACTTTGCATTATTGTTGAGTGGTCAGCTTCTGTCATAATGAATTCATTTCCAACATCTTGTATGTGTATTTCAAAATGGGTCTCTTCATTATCAATCAATTGCCTTTCTTTTGTTTTTCTTGATGTAGTATTGATTGAGTGCCATTAACACGTTTTGTATATAGTGGTAATGTTGACGTGTGGTCTGTTGTAGCCATCTTATTGATGTATTCCGAGTAACATTGAAAGGATTGAAACGACCACATACACTTCAAAAAACGATTTCAATGATGGTTAATTGTTTGTATGATTTACCTTTTCAGGTACGTGGTCTGGCAGGAGGATACATCTTTGCTTCATTCAACCTGGCACTGTTTGCAGCAACCAAAGTGTTTCCTAGTGTAACTTCAGAAATTGGGGCTCACGGGGTCTTTTGGGTATTTGGAATCGCTTCATTAACTGGAACTGTTTTTATTTACCTAGCACTGCCTGAGACAAAAGGTCAAAGCCTTGCACAAATTGAAGATTATTTTCGGGGTAAAAACTTTCTTTGGGTGACACGTCACAAATATCGAAGTCCTGAAGCACCTAAAGTGTAATAGAATATAATTTAAAAATTTCCTTCATTCTTATTTATTTGTCCATGATGTTAATATCTGAAGACTGCTCCATTCAAATGAAACCAAAATTAAGAAATATACAGGCAATTTTTTTAAATTCTAAAATCCTTGTTCACTTCAAACAAGATCAACTGAATAAACACTAATCTCTTGTTGAGTACCTACAAATGAATCTCTTACATATGAAAATGAATAGTCACTTCATGAAAATGATGTGTACAATATTGACCCTGAACATAACTAGCCCTCATTTGTCATTTTTTAAAGCTCTGTTGCAGTATGTTGGTTAAATTTACTCATACAGTGTTATGCACATTAAAAAGACATGCATGCATATATCATGCATATTGTTTGCATGTGTTCAGATTTATATACATTCATTTTCTTGGTTTTATCACCATGCCATTAATCAAGAATGTAGAGCAACTGTATTTCTACAGGATTTCAAGAGTACTGAGAGACAAATTACAAAATCTGGAAATTAATTTTTTGACCCTGGTGAATAAGCTGATAAGTCTTGCATGCTTAAATTTTTCAGAATACACCCCCCCCCAAAAAAAAACAACTTTCTTGTGATGCTAAAAATCAGAAATTAATTATTTCAAACCAAACCTACACACAAATAGTTTAGTTTGAATATCAGCTTCATTTGTATATCATTAACCCCTAATTTACTTCAGTTGAAAGATGTTTTTTTCTCTCCTGTAAACTTCAAGCATTCATGAGTTATCAGCTTATTCACCAGGGTCAAAGAATTAATTGTTGTAAAGTATTTTTAATGTGCATTTATTTAAAGTTCCTTTTTTGTTTACATTGAAGTAAACTATTTGCAAAGTAATCGAAAGCTGATTCAGCATCAAATTTTTGAAGAAGATCCTAAATGAAAGCATGATTATATATTCCAAAGAAAGAATTGGGTACTTTGCATTAATTTCCAGTAAACTGATATGGTCAGTTAGCATGTCTAGACAGAGTAATCTGATCTCTTATTGTGTGAATGTATTTTTATCAAAGCACTAAAAAATGCTATTTAATTTATATCTGTTTTTAGTTTTAGTACATCATCTTTTGAAAGAGTTTAAGTATTGACTTTCCAAGCTGCCTTTAAAGAAATATTGTGACCCACCTAGTAAGTAAAAGGTTGGGAACAAAAGGAAAAGAAAAACAAAAAAACAAACAAAAGAAAAACAAAAAACAATTCACTATTTTTGTATTGGCAATTTTCTTTGTGAAACATTTTTATTTCTGTATTTGTGAAAGATATATGTAAATATATTTCAGAAGATTATATAATTTTTGGTACATAATATCATAATAAAATTCAAAGTAAATATAACAAAAAATAAATTAAATCAATTGATTGCACAAAAAACACAAGAAATTACAACAATAATTATGAGGAAGCATAAAAAAGTATTGAACTCTCATATTTTGTGGTAACAACAAAACAAAGTGCCTTGACACTTTTAAATGAATTAATAAATAGTTAAATGAAAAAGTAAATTAAAAACTTTGATTTGATTTATCGCATCAACTGCATAGAGTTATTAGCAACTACCTTAATAATACACAATCTGTACAAAATAACACAGTAACTTAGAATTTTACATATATGGTTATATATTGTTATACATTTCAATTTCCTTTACAAAGCAAATGAATTTAATGCACTATTCTTTGTTATTGTGATCTTTAAGAGAACTTAGTTCGTACTTGTTTCTTGCACTTTCATATTCACGGCAAACAAACAAATGTTCTACTGAAAGAGGAATATTGTACACACTACAGTTATCAGCATCCGTTCTGTTCAATAAGTAGTCGTGTGAAAATTTTGTGTGTCCTATTCCACATCTTAAGACGACCTGATCATTTCTGCAGAAACTGACCGTTGGATTATCATCCTCAAGTTTCATAACTGATCTTAATTTGCAACCCTGTAAGTTGTTCCTGACTCTTTTGAGGTATTCTTGATAGCTTACTGGTATATCACTTCTAACTTCGCTTCGCGCTGCTTCTTTAGCTTTTCTATCTGCCAATTCATTTTCTGCAATGCCAACGTGCGAGGGTATCCAGCACAACGCTATTTCGTTACCCTCAGTGTTCAACTGGTTGATTTTTTCAACTATTTCTTCGACCAATATCATCACCAATTATCAATGGATAGATTCATTATAGCAGATACTGCACTTTTAGAGTCTGTTATTATCATCATTTGATGATACACGCATCTTAGCCAGAGAAGACCACTGGGGCACGAGGAGGGTAAAAGAGGCGGTGGAAATCATCAAACACCTCTATAACTTCAATGCTGACCAAGGCATACGTCTACACGATGCCTGGAAACACCTATTTTACAAGGACGTCCGATCTCGACCGGACGCGGTCCTAGCTGTTCCACAACGTCCGATTACGGACGGAGCGCCTCCTCTCACCTTGCGGAGAGCCCGCCCCTGATTGGCCGGTGCTCTCTCCGCATTGGCCGACTACCCGGCCAACCGGCACTGGGGTAGAGGAGAAACTGAGCCCCATTTAAACTCGTGCGCATCTCATCTTCGCGCAATACGCCCTGAGGAAGGCCGCAGAATGGCGACCGAAACGTCGGCACCTTCGCCATGGACGCGGCGTCCCACGGACAGCCTAGTCAATACTGACTCCGGCCGCGGAAGCCTACGCTCTCATAATAAATCTGCTTCACACAAAACCTGCTCATTGTTGAGCTGGTCTTGAAAGAACTACACGCTAGTCTTGCTCCCGTATTATTGATAGGATCTAACATTCTCTTGATGTTCTTCTTGACCGCATCATACAACCATAGTCCAATTTTGATCTGACGATTGCCTGATAAGTTCTCCTTATAATCGTATAGTCCGCTCCCCATGATGTATGGCTAATGACTTTGACAAGGCTCATTCTTTTGGTGCACTCATTCTTTAAATTCTTGATATGCGGACTCCATGTCATCTTTTCGTCTAAAATCATTCATAAGATTTTAATTGCCTTACTCTGTACCAACGTATGCTGACCTAATTTTAGTCAATGTTTCTTCCATGAGATCGTTTCCTAGAAAAAACTATGAAAGTGGATTTTATCTTGGAAATCTTGAGCCCGGTTTTCCTTGAAAATTCCATGACTGCATCTAAGTTTTGAGCCTTTTCTTCTAATGATGTAATATCTTTGCCAGTTATGCTAATATTGCTATCATCCGCATACATATTGATGATGACTGGAAGTTTAATATTGTTCTGGAGGTCATTAATAATAAGTAAAAATAGAGTAACAGTAAGTACTCACCCCTGTGGGACGCCATTCATAACTTAATAACTGTCCGACAGGATTCCATTTATCTTGATAAAACGTTCTTTGCGTCGCCTGTATCCACTTTCGAAATGATGTGTCAGTCTCTCCAGACCTGTTTGAAACCATTCTTCCGGAGTGCTGCGTACCCATGCCTTGGCAGCTGTGTGCAGTTCTTCAAAATCCGAAGAACATCGATCATGCAGAGGCTTCATGTTCCCGAATAAGTGATAATCACTCGGTGCCACGTCTGGAGAGTACGGTGGGTGTGCAGCACCCTGAACCCCATTTGATCCATGTCAGGGTGGTCTCTCGGCTAGTGTGGGGATGTGCATTTTCGTGTTGTAGAAGCGCCCTTTAGCCCATTTTCCTGGCGGCTTAGTTTGAATGGCACGACGTAAGCACTTAAGGGTTACCACATATACCGCACTGTTAATTGTGGCCTTTAATTCCAGCCAGTCAATGAGGTTGCCATTTGTGTCCCAGAAGCCTGTCGCCCTGCGCCTGCCAACCGATGGCACTGTTCGACATTTCTTTGGCGATGGACTGCCCCTTTGCTTCCATTGAATCATTTATTTTTTGTTTGTGGTTCATGGTAATGAAACCGTCTCATCACCAGTCACAAACCTTGCCACGAAGTCGGCTGGATCTTGATTATGGCGTCGCAAACGTTCTCTGCACACGTTTCCTACCTTCCTCCCAGTTGTAAACTGACTTCTGCGGCGGCTCATGTTCCCCACAGCAAGCCTCGAATCGCCGATGAATTTCTGCAGTGGTTACGCCTTCTTTCCATGCAACTGAGCAATATAGCGCCATCCCTGACGATTGCTTTCCATGTTGTCTGCTTCTACGCTCGCAGTGTTGACGTGCTATGACGTGTGCATTCGTTGACCCCTGTGCGTGTGCTGCTACCAAACGGTGGAACAAATCACTATTAATACGTCACCTTTTTCAGAAGTAAAATGTGAACCGCACCCGGACGAACAAAAAATAAAATGTGAAACAATATGCCCCCTTCGTAATTCTACCGTCTTTCTTAGGCTGGTCTCTTGGTCGCAATTTACAACTATTGCGACAAAGTCGATTCAAGAGTTTTACGTATTTGCCTTCTTTGACAAAGGAGTATTTAAAACCGATGTTTGTTTTAAGTGGTTTAACGAAGTTTTAAGCGGTTCTAAAGCTCTTTGGATATCATTTTCTTCAGTGAAATATACACGCTGACCATCTTGAAGATGCACTGCAACATGCTGTACAGGTGGATCTAGATCGAGGATGGAAAATCTAAAAGTACGCCAGATAGCTTCGTTACTGCTGATGTATCTGCCCATCTGATATTGTGTTATTTCATCAATTTTATTAATATCTCGCACTTCAAACATGGCCAAATCACAGCCTTTAGTTACGTATTTACAAATGAATTTAATAAATATTCAATAAAATTTTTAAAAAAATTAAATGTGCAATAAATATTTTTTTTAATATTAACAACAGATTTCTGGTAACATTTGACAACACTCCTTTAAAAAAATCAGGAATATTTAATATACTTTAACCGCTAGCTTTTCCCTTTTTGTGGTAATAATAAAAATATAAAAAAAGGCCTTTACGTTTTAGATAGGAAAAAGGTAAAGGTAAAGATAGGTAAAGATTAGTAAGGTATGTTGAGGTGAGTTGAGTTCAATTTGGGGGCATGTGAGATAAGTAGTACTTAGCTCTTGCTTTCATAGTTTATTACGAAAACAACTCGGGGTTTTTTTTTCTTCAAAGCTATACATGACCGATGATCTTTTTTAAGAGCTTATTTCGTACAACAGACTTGCCTGAGCAAATGTATATTTTTCATTTTTGTAGTAGTAAATTGCAGTACCGAAAAGAATCTACGCCAATATTTCTTACGTTTCTTAATTTAATACGTGAAGAATTTAAAGAAAATTCGGAGCTCTTTTTTACGGATTATATAATTAAAATCGGCAAATTACGCAAAAACTACTCGTTTTTTCATATTGTTACTTAACTTCTTTTATTCGATATCACTGGACACTAACCGCACTGGCGGCTTCTCTTGTCCTGGTGGTCAGTTATGAACGCGACCCTTCAGCCCGAAGCGATGTGAGTTGGTTACTCGGTCTTAGCCACGACGCATCGAGGCCGTCAAAGCAGTGTTACAAATCATATTTTATTTCCAACGAATATTTCCGAAGGAGAAAGAGGTCTCCGCTGCAGTGGAACTGTATTTATCTCGGGGCGGCACTAGAGGCTCCGCTTTACATAACCTTTATGAAAGAATATATTCGAATAAAAGTCGCAATTGAGCTCAAGAACAATACAAAAACATTTGGAATGCCTGTTGAAGTATCATTAAAAACGCGTTATCAGACGTAAAACTGCTAAACACTACCATTTATAAGTTTAGCCACCATTTTAACAGAACGTCTAACGAATACTTTCAAGGAAAGAAAAAAAGCGTATCTTCTCGATTTGGGGACATGTGATTCGGGAAATGTTGCAATATTGTTTCTAGCCTTTTAATAACTGACGGTCAGACTGGAATGCGCAGGAGACAGCGGAAGGGGGAAAGAACGGAACCAAGCGGACGGCAGTTGATGGTATGGTATACACACATAAAAAAAAGGGATTAATTTCTGGATTTCACCAGCCTTCCAAAAGATTGAGAATGGATCTTTTCCCGTATTAATTTTAACAATTCATTGTTTGAAGCGCGGACGGGGTGCCAGCCCTACATATTGACTCTCCAAATTGCTGTCTATGTCAACTGACAATAAACATTTCCTTGTAGACGTTATATTTTTTTTTTAATAATTGATGTTCGAATTACTGTGTTTCAGTTATTGAACGGCAATAAATTTAAAAATAGTGTGAGAGCAAATATAGCAAAAACCGTTAAATAAACTCTTTACACACGTTCAGTGTTCAAGGAGCATTTAGACTTTAATTTCGCTTAGGTACCATATCTTTTCCTCGATTCTCCGTAAAACTTGGAAATTAAAAGAGAAGCCCAACGACAAACGACGGACAAGAACAAAAACGACAAGGTACGAGCGGAGCGAGAGCGATGAACGGTGACTGACGACCAATAAAAAGGATTATTTCTGGGGATTCATCAGCCGTCAAAAGAATTGGTAACGGATCCACACGAGTCTCTACGTATCTAATTTTTAATAAATCTTTGTTTCCACGCGCGTACCTATTCTATGGCTCTCAAGAAATACCGCTTACGTCTACTTGCAATCCTTTCCGTTTAACCAGAATACTTTTGTTTAATATTTTCTTCATACATTTTCTCTGTTTTAATTAATTAAACGCGGATAATATTAAAAAGAGTATAGTACGCCATATTTTCGCCGGCAACCATATGGAAAAGAAAAAAGAAGAGAAGTTCAATGGAACAAAGATGTGGTACAGAAATCGCTGTTACGCGGCTTAAATAACACTCCTTACGAAGTGATCGAGAACTTTAAAAATTGAAACGTGTTTTTCACTAAACTAACATTTGTCTATGTCAGGAAAACCCCTAAATATAAAGTACCGGGCCCAACCGTAGTGCATGAAATCTGTAAAGCCACCTAGCTACAGAGCACAATTGCCGGCGCTCGTCAAGACGGTTAGATAGTTGATTAATATAAATTGTTCGGGGTTAAAATATATGTACTGCCATTTACTAGG
>BOPP01000407.1:224978-268662 GCA_017312745.1 Gryllus bimaculatus
AACTCTTCCTTACATAGTTCTTTTATCTTACATACATCTTGAAGAATCAAAATGCGCAATTTGAAGAATATCTAATGCTTCAAATGAGAGAATTCTTCGAACTTCTCAGATAATCAGAGCTCGTTACTTTTGTTCTCAACGAACGAGTCAGGTTTAGAGTACTTGAACGTTAATAAATACGAACTATATATAATTAAGGTGGTTAGAGCGAGATAAGTTTGAAGTTTAACATGCCTTTTTTATTGTATTAATAATCAGATGAGTGGTTCTTCTATGTTTTGGTAGAGTTTCAATCGATTTTAGCGTATAGTTTTCGCGTAACTTAACCTAACCTAACCTAACCTAACCAACCTAACTTAATCTAACGTAATCTAACCTAACCTAACCTAATATAAACTAACCTAGCCTAACCTAACCTAATATAACCTAACCTAGCCTAACCTAACCAAACCTACCCTGACTTAACCTGACCAATTCGGACTTAACCTAACTAACTTGAACTAACTTGATCTAATCTAACCTAGCCTGACCTAACTTGACCTAACCTGTCATAAATTTAACTAACCTGACCTATCCTGACTTAACTTGACCTCACCTAACCTGACCTAAATACACCGAACATGACTGAACCTGTCCGAACCTGCCCGAACCCGCGCGAACATGACCGAACCTCATCGAAACTGACCGAAACTGTCCAAACCTGACCGGACCTGACCGAACTTGACAGAACGACGTTTTAATAATTAATTCTCGTTTTGATATCTATATCTCAAAATCATTTTCTTGTCCCAATTCGTATTTGATTTCCCATTTCGATTTGTTACTTTAATACCAATTTCTCATTTTGATATCATTTTCTCATATCCATATCGATTTCACTTTTAATATCAATTTCCTATTTCGATATTATTTTTCCCAGTTCGATATCGATTTCTCATTTAAAAATATATTTCCTTTTTCGATATCGATTTTTTATTGATATATATTTTCCATGTCGATTTCGACTATAAATAAATTTCCAATTTAAATATTAATAACATTTTGATAACGATTTTTTCCACTTCGATGTATATTTGACTTTTCGATATCGACTCCCCTTTTGGCTATCGATTTTCCATGTCCATATTGATTTTTCATATCAATTATTTCGATATTATTTTCCCATTTTGTTATCAATTGTTCCGATAATATTTTTCCATTTAGATATCGGTTTCCAATTTCAATGTTAATTTACCAATTCGATATTCGTTTCCCATTTCGATATAGATTTCCAATTATGATATCGATTTCTTGTTTCTATATCAATTTCTCATTTCGATATCAATTTTTTTTCTATATATTTCCCATTTGGATATCGATTTCCTATATATTTGTGTTGCCAGCATAAATGAGAACATCAAAAATGAGAGTTAATATAAGAGGGAAGAAGTAGTGGAAATTTTTCTCTAATTCTCTAATTTGCTCGATTAACACTACTTGACAGTTACACAAAACTTCCCCCCTTTATTTTCTTTGGATTTGCTAGACAGACAGGTCTTGCATATTTTCAAAAAAAATCTCTAACAGGTTCACGTGAAAGACGTTAATGGGAAAAGCTTTTGACAAAAGAGTTACAGACTATGAGATACGGTGGTAATAAACAAATAATAAGTGGTAAACCATCACGATGAACATTCAAAAAAAATGAAAGAATGACGTGCAGCAAATGTAAAGTTGTAATGCATAACAGGTATTTTTCAATATTTCACAGTAAATATACTAATTTTTGTTTTATTATAGGCGAAAAAGTTTGTCACATACCATAATGTCACTTGGAATGATACGATATAATTCTTGGAATCAATAGTTAAAAACCATAGAATACGTGTACGATAGCAACGAACCATTTAACTTTCAGCATTCTATGCTAGATGCTAGAAGGATGCTAGGTATTCTCGAAGTACGGCACGGCCTGGTGTCATAACAGGTTGGGTGAGATAAGGTAAGATTTAGGTGAGATTAAGCTATACCTTTTTAGCAATCCAATTTAGCAAACTAAATAGGATACAACAATATATAACTAATAATAATATAACAAGCAATTAAGCTCCAAAACTACTAAAATTTTTAAATAATGAATCTGACGTTATTGGTGATAAATTGATTATCTGCTACCAACATTGTGTAAATGAAAAGTCTATATCTTCAATTTTGGAGTTGTAAGAAAACGCCGGAAAACGGTGAAAGGCACAAAAGTACAACTAAATTAATATAGCAGAAGGAAACTATCGTAATTGCATCTAGATGAAGATGAAAATAGTATGCATCAGGTGATCTTCGACCTAGGAAAGAATGAACTAGGCTATTGTAAAAGATTGTGAGACTAACAGTGTAAACGTAATATAAGATATCGTATGAAATGTAATATCGATATCGAAAAGAAAAATTGATATCCAAATGGGAAGTCGATATCAAATTGGAAAGGTAATAAAAAATAGAAAGTCGCTATGAAAATGGATATCGATATCGAAATGGGAAATCAATTTTAAAATGGGAAATTGATATCGAAAAGAGAAAAAGATATCGTCAATATTGAAGTTCGAAATCGAAATGGATATGAGACACTGATATCATTAATCAGACTGAAAAATTCTGATTTAGGTTCATAATATTTATTTCTATCTTAAAAATTATTGAATGACTCGGATTTTTTCATTTATATTATACACTCCATCTCAGTTAAAAAAGGGTGTTTCTAAGCTGAAATATGAGGAATCTCAATATAATATATATTTTTTGTCTAAAATTTGAGATAAAAATTCTGAATGTTGGGTTTACATCTTGCTTGCCTTCTCACAATATTCATACACATATTCTGAAATGTACAGTGAGGCCGCACGGTTTTTGGTAGTATTTTTTTTGTTATCATCATCAACTTCTACAGTGATCGAAATGAAGGACCTCATAAACATGCTAAAATCATTTAACATCCCTAAAGTCATCTCGACAATCAAAAACGTAATGATCATCAAAGAACCAGGCGACACCATGACAAAAATTATGACATAAAATTAAAAATTACGAAAGTTTGCGACATCTTCTAAACAATAGGTTTGTTCCAGCAAACAATCCCCGACTGTTTTACGTGCTCTCACTCTGCGCATGCGCGAGTGCTAACTAGTCGGAAACGAGTCCCGGATTGGGATCTGCTGGAACAAGTAGGTACAAAAATCAGTCTCTAGGTGCCGCTGCTTTCGTTTCATCGGCAGTTGCAGAACTCCCGCCAGATATAATTTTCGTATCGCATGTAAAAATCAAAGCGACCTGACCCTGGTTATTCCTGTGGTATTCACTTGCGCTTTACGTTTCTCCATAATTGCTCGCTTATTTTTTGACCTTGCTATCAATTACAGATTTTGAACCTGGTAAATTGCGACTTGGGATATTGTTTTGGATTATTCTTTTGGATTTCGGTTATTTGTATTTTTCTTAAAAATGAGAGAGAACGCTAAAAAATACAGAACGGTAAATAAGTACATACATATTTAGTAAGTCACGGTACAAGGAACTTCCTTAATATTACTCACCTTCCATTTACCAAAAAAAGAAACATATAGTTCAAATATCCACAAGAAAATACAAAAGATAGCTAACTCACCAAAATCCAAGAATCTATATTTAGATTGATTTAGTAAAAAAAAATTGTATATGTGACGTATGGGGAAGGAGATGATCAGCGCATGTTTTCTTGAGTTTCAGAATCCCTTCCCATCGTTTTAACTATAAATAAATAAAAATAAATTTTAAAGAAGCGCGAGATTGGTAATACAAAAGAAACTTGAAAATCAATGAAACGTAAAATAAAGCAGGGTCAAAGTCCAATATCCACGAGAAAAATTCAAAAGAAAGCTAAATCACCAAAAACCCAAAATCAATAAAATGTAAAACAGCAGGCTCAAAATATAGAGCATAATGTAAAACAACTATGCAGAAACCTGATGGAAACGTAAATGGCGCGTCGTCGAAGTTTGGCGTTGGCGGGAACTCAGGGACCGAAGTACGCATGCGCGGATTTCTTGTTTGAGGGAAAGTGCACGAACTGATTCGGACTGTTGCGGACTGGTTTCAAACTAATCGGCAACCCTGCTGGAACGCCCAATACCCCAGTCACAATCCCTAACTGCTGCTGCTGGAACGCCCAATACTAGGCTGCACATGCGCGGACGCTAACGGGCATTAAACAATACTTAAACGACTACTCCATCGGAATACTACTAATACAAGAGACGAAACTTTCTGCTTCCCAATCTTTCACCATTCCTGACTTCCTTATTTACCGAATCGACAGACCCACTCTGGTACGGCTATATGCATAAGAAAAACCATACCCCATACTCAGCTCCCACCGACTCCCACCTCCCATATCGAAGACACCCGCCTCGAACTCGCAACCCCTCACGGCCCCATCACAATCATTTCCTCCTATAAACCTCCCGACGCACTAATGACAAACAAGACTATTTTAGCTATTGAATTAAATTCTAAGAACACCGCCTGGGGATTCAGACGGACGAATACAGCCGGGCGTGAAGTGCAAACGGTGTACGTGACCACACTGACTATAACTTTAGCCGTTCCATCTGAACCCCTTCACCTCGTCAATGACCTAACCCATGACATCCTTGATATCCTTATACATTCAAACTCCATTTCCCTTAAGCTCCATACTCCCATTATGAATTAGAATCCGATCTCCTCCCAATTATTATTAAACTACTTTTCAGACTATAATAATAGCAAAACACTTTTTTGAGACGTTTGTTCCCATTTAATACCTAACGAATATTTGTAGCACTGATATAGTCGAGTATCGTTAAAACATGAAAATACACTTTTGTAGAGCCAAATACCGTTGTTCTGGTACAATTTTGTCTTTTTTAGGACTTCTCGAAGGAAAGTTATTGTTCAATTGGATGTGAACAAAACAAAGCAAATATATGCAATCAGAAGTATCACAAAACGCGTTTTTAGTCGTACAAATTCGAAAAACACAATTTCCGACTTTTTTGAACGCATTGTTTCTCAATGAAATTCTATGGATTTAATCTGGTTCACTTCCTTTAGAAAGTGATGGAAAGCATTTGGCATGAATTCTGAAAGTCTCAGTAGTTTGTTCGTTGTTGAGTGTTTATTTCTAAATCCGAATTGAATATTAGGAATAGCCTTTATTTCTGTCACATATTTATTAATACGCTTCTCGAATAATTACATTAGCTTCTTGAATAATTTGCCAAGAAGATTTGGAAGTAAACTTATCGGTCTATAATTGGATGGATTTTGGGGGTCTTTCCCTGGTTTGTTGAACGGGAGGATAATTAAATTTTCCAGTTTTTAGGATATTGGCCTAATCTTAATGCCGAAGTGAAAATGGCTGTTAAAGCCGCGATTGCCCTTGTCGTCAGTGCTTTGAGGGCTTTATTGCTAATATTATCATATCCTGTTGCCTTTCTAGATTTTAATTGATTAATGGTTTTTCTAACTTCAGGAGGTGAGATAAATTTAATTTTTCCTTGGACAGTTGCAACTTGTTTTGCTCATTCAAGTAAAATGTAATTGTTGAACTGGTTGTTGCTAATTGGATTAGGAGTGAAGGTTTTCTGAAAATTTTTGGCTAGTAAATAGCCTTGTGTTTGTCTGAGTACTCGATTTCTGTATCGCTTTTTAAATTTGGGATTTCTCCTTTCTTTTTTGGTGATTCGTCTGATTGTTGTCCACATTGGTCCGCTATTGGGGTGAATTTGTTTTATTATATTCTGATATTCAGAATAACGAAATTGTTCTAGTCTGTATTTAATTATTCAGGAAATTTTATTCAATTTTACCAGGTCTGTTCTCCTGGTTGTTTGCCAATATCGTCTAAGGTTATGTTTAGTTTTGATTAGGTTTCCTATTTTCAAAGGAACTGGTTTTCTAGTTTTTATACTTGCAGAACATTGTGTTGTTGACTGTTCAATTGTTTTCTGTATCGATTGCGTTATATGCAGCACTTGCAAATCTAATTCCTCGTTGGTGTGAATTTTATTAGGGTATATCATATTGTTGTCAATTAGCTCCTTAAACTTATTGTGAAATTAAATTATCACAAAATGCGTCATTTTTCTGAAATTTCCAGTTTTTTCGATGTCTGGTCGGGTAGTTAAATATATAGATTATTGTTGGATCAAAATAAATAATGAATATACTATTAATAGCAAGTGCTACGCATAAACCATTCCTATTGACATTCATTCCTAAATCTGTCAACAATCAGTAACGTGTTACACCAATATAGGATGCTTAAATAAGGCAACATGGACGACTGGATCCCTCAACCTGTATTGCTCTACGTGCCGACTCTGCAGGCCTACTATCAGTATCGCCCGGATACGTCACGACGGCAGACTGGAGCCTCCTACATGTGGTGCTAGCTTACGCCGAGTATACAAGAATTTTCCTAACGATGGGATAAAGTGACAGATCGGAAAAAACAAGTGGAAATACGTTACTTCAGAGAAGATCCCTCCGTCGCGTCAGCTGTTTAGTTAGCCCTTCGTAGGTTTGTTTAGGTTCACGCGAGACATCACTCGACGAGACTGTCTGAGTTCGCTTAGTTATATGCCCACGCGAGTCCGGGAAATATAGAAATTTATTTACATACAATGGAAAAAGTCTTAACGTAATAATCACAGTTCACTAAAAGAAAACTGCCCACGAATGAAATAGAAAGAAATTGATTTTTGAGGGGATGGGTTCAAATAAATATTTGGACGCTTTCACAGCAAATTCGTCAAACATTCGGGGTGTTGAGGGTGGCTTGATTTATAATTAAACATTCCGACTATCAAACTTGCTACTAATGATCTCATAACTCAAATGTGTTTAAATGATTGTTTATATTTCATAATGTTATGCTTTTCAATGCCATGTCTTGATTATAACTGAAAGTTTACTAATTTATCTGAGAGTTGTTTCCTTTACAAGCACTTATTTCAAATAAATATTTAAATACTAAATCTGATAGAACATTCTGATGTTAAAGAATAATGGGATGGGTATTAAAAATGTCCTGTAAAGGTCATACAATATATGTAATTTATAGATTTATGTAGCACTTTTGACACAACAGGTGGCGGAATTGTTATTCCATTTCAACTGCGGACACAATTTAATAATACAACAATAAATCATAATAAAAATTAATATTTTATTTATTTTCACATAAATTAATGAAATTCAGAAGTTGCACATGAATGAGGAATATTTTGCTTGGATGGAAGTTTAGCAAGCTTGCAATGACAACCAAAATATTTCTGAGATATGGTAGAAAAAGCACAATTTATAAACAATATTACAAATAGATATCCTAATCATAACTTAAAGAATTATATAATAAACTATGTTAATGCCAGAATAGACAATTATCAAAAAACAGTATGCCAATTTAAATTATATATAATACACAATACAATAACACAAACCACAATTATATACAGTACAACAAAATTACTAATGATATACAATATATACAAATTCAATACACAAACATTTAAACCATATAAATTTAAAGAAAGATAATTAACAAGGTAGGAAATATTTATTTTAAATAATTGTGGTAATGTATAACATTTTGTTGTTTCTTGTTCAGTGGAAGTTTCTGGAACAAAAGAGAATTTCATTAGTGTTCATTTAGTTAACTTTTAATTAGTATTATAGTTTTTTAATTGATTATTTTCTCTTCTTTGAGCACCATGGTTGGTCCATTAGGGTTCAAGATATACTTACCTAGAAAATCGGCAATATTTTATCGCAGCTCTCGAAGGTAGCAGTCTGAAAGATGATCCGAGCCACTGCTTCATCCTCAGGCACCAAATTTGGATCTATTTGAAGATAAAGTGAAAAAGTATAAATCAAATTTACAATTATCACATTAATTAAAATATAATGAAATATTAACATAGGATCTTCTTTGTAATTTACCATAAATGCAGTGGCAGATTTTGTTTTTTCTGTAAAAGTAAGGAAGGAAAATGCTTGTGGAATATGGAAAGACAATTGTTTATTGTCTTTCCAGTCAGTCCCATGTCAGCAGTAGCTCTGAAGGAAGGCCACAATACGCTGGACTCGAAACGTTAGCCATCATGATTCGACGCGGCTTGTCCCGGATAGCCAGCCAACACAATATGTTTATTCCTACACACACTTCAAGATAATTTCAACTATACTTACAGTATCTTCATATTAACAGCCTCTCCTGATTGTGCCTGGTAATGATTAGCAGAAGAGTTTTCCAACTGTTCATCTCTTTCTTCATTCTCTTCAATCACTTGAATTTTCTCTAAATCTGGATTAATGGGTTGCCACATTCTATGCTGTCCCATTTCTCTTCTCGATTCCATCTTCTTCACAATTTCTCTGTATGTTTCACATAGTTTTCCCATCTGATCAGGTAATAACGTTTCATTTAACACAATATCACATTTCGAATGATTATTAGAGAAATAGTAATACTGTAAAATATAATATGATTATCATTCACTCTTACTTCTCCAGCACTGTAACTTGATGAAGGCAATCCTGCCAAACTGATATGTTTTACATGAGCACGATCAATTGAGTTCCAACATGAAGTTTTGGTAACGCTCTTGCAATCATTCCACAACCATTTCTATTGGATTGTAGTGGAGTGATAGGATGGTAGTCGCAACACAGTATGTCCAGACCAGCATTAATCAATATGTGTCCACACGGTCCTACAGGAACTTCAATTGAAATATTACTGGTAAGTTAAATATAAATTAAAACTTACCGCTTTTCCGCTGCTGTGAGCAAAAGAAACAGATCCTGCTCTCAGTCTTCTTCACGCTGCTTTCTTTCTTCAATTTTCCTGGCGCAACGAATATAATGTCATACTTGTCGCTGGCGTGAACAGGAGCTGCACTTTGCGCCACTCCGGCGTCTCATGTGCTCACAATCGTGATACAATTGCACAAAAAAAGCACGAAATATCAACGAGAAGCTCCAAGAACAGGTCGCCAGTCGCCACACAGCAAGAGGCCGGAAACGATGTGCACCGTGGCGAATACTATCTCACATTCAAAGTACTGATTTTAAAACAACATAATACTTCATACATAAAAACTAAATTACTTATAATTTTTATAAAAACGAATTTTGACATTAGAGCAAAAGTCTGCACTTCCCTAATTTTAATAATTTCTCGTTGGCGGGCACTAACATATTTTCGTCGGCGAGACATCACGCAGCGAGCGTTGTGGCTTCTTACACGTTAGCCACTGCAAAACGCAGCATGAATGAGGAAGGAGAGTCCTATTTAGGTTCAAGGACAGCAGAATCGATCATTGGTGTTTGCAGATCTAGCTGTCAAATCATCCCATCCTTAGGAAAAATCCTTCTCTAGTAGGGTAGCCTGCTCCTCCATAACTGTTTGCTGGAGCTCGGCAACTCCTAGCCGTGCACTTATAACAATCTGCATTCAGTGGCGTGCAACAAAGCACCCTTCACAATGCAATCAACGTTCAACAATCGTCTGATTGTCTGATCTGATTCGTTGCAACAATCTCCGTCACGAATCAGTAACCATGAACCTTGTTGGGCCTATAGTATCATGCATTCCATTGTTATAGTATAAAGGATTAGGTATACTGCAACTGTTCTCTTTTTCGTAAAAGAGAAGAGTCCGATCCCGAATTTTTGCATTAAAATCTTTACTTGGCTTTCCCAAGAGTAACGTTTTCTAATAGTTTTGTGACAATCAAGGAGATCAAGATTACAATTTTGAAAGTACGACACTACACAGAAACATATATCCTATCCGAGATATTAAACCGGTTTATAGACTCCAAAAAATCGAAAAACATTTCCGAAACTTCGGACAAAATTAAAGGTGAAAATATTCTTTCTAATATTTATTGAATGTTGTGTGAATATCTACTGTTTTACAGAAATAATTAAATTTTGTTTGTTAGTACTCGTTTAAAGCAGAACACACTATAAAAACAATTATTTCCCACCGGAAGTACCATATAACTCGTTTTTCTAGACTCCGAAACAGAAAAAAAAAGCCATTTCCCCAATTTGGGACAATTTTTTTCCCCACGAAATTCCATCACTTGATATCTTAATCTCTATCGTTCACACATAAAATTAGACCTTCCTATAAACGAATTCTTGACTGTTTTGTGAATTACTACTGTTCAAGAAAAAAAGCATTATTTGTTAGTGATCAATCAAAATAGAACACTACACAGAAACAGTTATTTGTCATAGGCAGTATTGCGTAAGTAAACGCGCTTTTAGACACGGAAACTGTGCTTTTTGATACTGAAAACGCGTTTAATGATATTTCCGATGGCATATAACTGTTTTCTTGAGTTTCCTAAATTTGACGAGGACAAAATATGAATATCTACGAATTTGTTCTTAAAATATTAAAAATACACACCCGAGTCAACAACTGATATAAAGGAAGAATTATTTTCCCGCCTGAACGATAGAGAATAAGATCTCAAGAGATGGAACCTAGGGTAAAAAACAATATTTGGACACTGGGAAAGCGTTTTCGTGTCTAAAAAAGCGTTTCACGATACATCCAATAGCAAATAAATTATTCTGTGAAGAGATTTTAAGACACGTAACTTCCAAGGGAAGAAGTTAGTACAAAGTTCGGAAAAACTTCTCCGCAGAAAACTTCTATGCCTTTAGAAATATCATAAATATAAAATTCTCAACTGTTCACACGTAAAAATATTTTCAAACATAAAAGCAAATTCTTGAATATTCTTTGAATATTAGTTTCAGAACAATTGAAATTTTGTAAGTTTTATTTTAAAGTTAAAGACTCCACATAAATAGCTATATTCCATCAGAAATACCATGAAATATAAATATTCTCTATAAAAATTTTTAGAAATCCTCTTTACTGGAGAAAATTTTTTCATGTGTGAACGAGGGAGAAAATGATATTTGGTAATATTTCCGAAGGCAAACAAGTGTTTCAAATGATATTTTTCAATGATAGAAAATCTGTATTATTTATCTTTAAACTAATATATACTACCAAAATTGTGTTCTAAACCAGTATTATACAAACAGAATTTAATGATTCATCTCTATGATGGAAAATATTTTCACGTTAGCAGAATTAGATTTTTTGGAATTTTCAAAACGTAAATAACTATTTCTGTGTTAATCTTGAAATGAATAGAAACAACAATATTCTTATTGCTTCAAAAAGTACACACAAAACCCAAGATATCCACGTTAATATTGAAAATGTTTTCACGCGTGAAAGATAGAGAATTGGATCATTGATATTTTCGAAGACAAATACCTTTTTAAAGTGTGAACGGTAGAAAAGCTGTGTTCTTTAAGTGACATAAGGGGTCAAAAGTTTTGCAGAGGTCAAAAG
This sequence comes from Gryllus bimaculatus, assembly GCA_017312745.1. Lineage (NCBI taxonomy): Eukaryota > Metazoa > Arthropoda > Insecta > Orthoptera > Gryllidae > Gryllus > Gryllus bimaculatus. The sequence goes on from BOPP01000407.1 coordinate 236,425, forward strand.
TGCTACAGTCTAAAGTTTGTGAGGGGTCAAACGCATCACTGTGGTCAAAAGTGTTACAGGGGTTAATAGTATCACAGGAGTCAAACGATGACTGGGATGAAACGGATGACTGCGATCAAAAGTGTCACTGGAAATAAAGTGTCATCTGGGTGAAAAGTGACACTAGGGGTCAAAAGCGACTCTAGGGGTCAAAATTTTTACAGGTCAAAGTGTAACTAAGGTGAAAAGTGACACGTGAGTCAAAAGTGCCATTTGGGACAAAAGTAACATTTGTGTCGTGTCAAGAGTTACATGTGTCAAAAGTGTCACTGGGGTTAAAAGTGTCACATGATTGAGTTAATAATATTAAGTATATTTAATATTATTATTCTATTATTACATTATATTTGTCCCTAGCTTCGTGAATTCGATATTTCATAAATTAAGAATGTGTGATTACAATAAGTTCGTTCTTTTTTGCTGGGGAACGTAAGAACAAGCGAGGGTTCTCGCACGGGTATGCTCGTTTGAACTAGTTACAATGAAGCAGTCAATTTGATATTTTACCAATAAATGAATACAATGTAGAATTATTGAACGCAGTGTTTGTTTTTAAAATTTAAGGCCCTCCTAAGAGACAACGGCCGCGGGGTTCACCCATGCGTTAAAGCGGTATTGTTCGTTTTACTATGAGAACAAAAGAGTTGTAAACTTCTTTAAAATTTCAATATACGAAAATTACACACACGCATCCAGTTTATGTAAAATCTAAATGATTTGTGTGACTAGAATTGTTTCTAATGATTTTCAATATTGTTCCCGACATTTTCTTAAGTTTTTTGCAGCAACAGAGAGTTGTGACAAATAATTATCACCAAGCCAGACATAAAACGCCGAAAGTTAACAATTGATGTTCACGCGTGTTTCAAATCCAATATGAGATGTGATTTTTATTAATTGAAAATTCGAAAATCACATTCACACACACTTCCAGTTTATCTTAATTCTCTTTGTAATTATAAATGCTTCAAATGATTTTAAATAAAGTTTCTGTAAATCTCAATTATTTTCTGCGGCAACAGAGAATTGTGACAATTAGTATTCACCGACCAAGACTCGAACCAACGACCTTCCCCTCCTAAAAGCTGAGTCCATAAACACTAATTAACCACCTCTCACGCGGGGAGTACACGACTTTTACACTTATATAATTTAAAAGGAGTATGGTGGTTTTTAGTTCTAGTATTAGGAGGCCGAATAATTAAGAAAATGTGGAAAAATAGTCCTTAGGGAGTCCAAAGAAGGTAGCTGGTAAGAGAATCGGTCAACCGAAATCCTAGTTCAAACTAAAAAGGTTAGAAAACTAAATACGTGAGAACGTCTGTGCCATTCTATAGCACCACTAGTTTATTTTTTATTTAAATGCTAATTTTCTACAACAAACTTTTTCAGAGGTAAAAATATCTTCAATTTTGTAGATTTGAATTTGTTTTGCAAATTTTCGAAAAATAGAGCAATACCCGAAAATGGGACTAGCACCATATTTCTTGCCATATCTTATTACATACGTGCAGAAAATTTAAAGAAAAAATATCGAGCGGTTTTTGAGAAGAAAAATATTCATAAATTGCAAGTGCAAATTACGCAAAAACTACTAACATTTCCAAAAAAATATACATATCCTTTTTAAAAGAACTAGTTATGTACAACAAACTTCATCTGAGCCAAAATCCTTTATCTTCTATTTTGTAGTTTCAAAATCATTTTTTTTCCCAATTTTCGAAAAATCGGGCATGTTAACAAAAATGAATTCTAAACCATTCTCTTACACGTCCTTCGCACTATTACACATCAAAATTTAATCAAAAAATCTGGAACGATTTTTCAAAAACATTTGAAAATGTGTTTGAGGCTTCATGTAAAGTACCTTCAAAAATCAAAATATCTGTTAGTAGTATATAAAAGGGGCGTCCTAGACTAGATTTTTGAGCCCCACAATTTTTAGATTTTGAAATTTTTCCATTTTTTTTTCATTCAAATTGTATTAAAAACTTGGATTTATTAAAATTTTTAAGTTTATCCCAAAATATCCCCATTTTTGCAATTTTACGTGTTGAGGTCTATTTTAGAAACCTATACCACATATTACAAAACATATCATTTTGAACATCTCATACATTTAACACATATAACAGAAAAATTATTTTAACATATATTAAACAAATTCAACATTAGAATATGTTTTCTCAAGTTTGAAATATTAATAATTTTAGAACTCTTAGATCACATATTAGTAAATTTTTCTATTTCATACATTTCACACAATCAATCATGTAAGAAGCTTAATTCAATATCCTGTCATAAATCCTTTATATTATTCTAAAATATTTTCATTTTTTACCCGGTTCATATATGTAGAGCATTGAAGCACATAACATGTTACAAGTGCATTGATAACAAGTTATCTCAAGTGTGACATTTCGTTTCTCTCTCTGCAGGTGTTTTCATCATTTTACACATTATTTCAAGTGCAATATCTGTTTCTCCCTGGACAACATGTGTCTTTGTCATTCGATAACATCATCTATTAGCGATTAATAACCTAGTTATCAATGAATCAGCGTATTTAACCTTAATATCATAGGACAAAATATATACAGTGCACCTAAACTTAATATTAGAGATATAAAATTACAATAATTATACAGTATATCTAAACTTAATTTTATAGGTCATAATTTAGTGATTTCAACCACTTTTATAGCTTGAAATATTCTAGTCAGGCATTTCATAAAACCATGTATACATTGATACCAACATCCTTTTTTATCCAACTAAATTCATTATATTACATTAAAAAAATTATATTATATTACAAACAAAATTTTCTTGAATGGTACTATGTTGGAAGGTATATGTTAAACTCTTTTTACCATACATGATAACGTATCCAAGTGTGTTATTAGTAATAGTATTATGAAATGTAGAACATAGTTTCATAGATGTTTTTTGTGCAGCATCAACATTTTTTCTAATGTACGTATTTATCAAATAAATCAGATATATTGTAAACATTAGAAGTGGTGATATCACAATTTCTAAATTTTTATTATTATTCATTATTCTCTTGAATTGTGTAAATGAATGATATGCCTTTTTAAAAAGAATTAGTGGTGTTATATTCCAAGATTCTCATGGAAATTGTTCCTTTCGACCATTTGAGTGAAATATTCTATAGATTTCAATAATTAAATTCACTTGGATCATTTTCTTGATTATCAAGTCTGTTTGTTTGCAATACTACAATTCCTTTTTCCAGCAATTCCAGATAATTCAAATGTTTGTAAATTATAAAATAAAATTGTAAAGATAGCATTTTTTATTAGATTAGCTTTAAATTCCATAGCATAAGAAGATTCATAATATGCAATTCGTACATTAATTTTGAAATTTTGAATGACTATTTTTCCTTCTCTTGGTAATGTTACAGAATCTAATGCATCTGGTTTTTTTGATGACCATCAGTATAAAACATCATTCATAGTAGGAGATCAAGTAAATGAAATCCTAAAACCACCTTCCCAAGTAATTTCCTTAAAATCTTAAAAAAATCTTCCCAATAATCTCAATGGATAAAAACCTTCATCTTTTGTTTCGAGTTTAGGATTAGAATACCAGCAACATCTAATGGAATTAATTCAGTTGTTGAGTAAATAATTTTTTGTAAATAGGTACAAATAATGGATAAAATGGTTCTTAAATAATCAGGATTTGGTAACTGAGTGAGGTTTAAACAATGTTACAATATGTTTCTCTATAAAATTCTTCATTTTCTTATATAATCATCCCATCAGCACAATTAAAATAAACATCAACTGTATCAAAGGGAATGAATATAGTAATATTATTTCCAATACTAGGTTTGCTTTTTTAACAATTTGATTTTGAAAACCAGATGATCCAATAGAATCTTCAGCATCAAAATTTAATTTAAATGCACTTTTAACTTCAATTCTACTGAGAATATGATTAGGTTAAATAGTAATGTTTGTTGAGTTAATGGGTGCTTGTCATTGTATATAATTTTCTAAATTTTTAATACAGTAGAATAATTATATATTGGTGTAGTTGATCTTTTACGTAATACTGACGAAGATCTACTTACCTTCAATATTTTACTCATTTAAATGAGTAAACAAGTAAATTTTTTATATCTTTTTCAGTTATTTTAAATGTATATTTAAAATTTGACATAGGCTCATGGAGGGGCAAAGTCAGAGACAAGTTTTTGGGAGGGAAAATTCAAAATGTTTTGGCCAAATTTGTCATATTACAGATTTTATAAAATTAGTAATATGCAGGCTACACATTAGGCTCATGCTGCAATAAGATTTTTTATTCATTATAATGATTATCGGAAAATATTTTTGCTTAAAAGTTTCATGATAGGTTAAAAATAAAAGTTAATGAAAAATTTTAGGGGGGGGGGGTATTTATCTTCCCGTGGATCAGCGCCTGGTTCATCAAAGGCAACAGCCAACACTGAATTATTGCCAGCGATTTCTGCAAGAGGTCGTGTTAAGCAATCATATTAGGCATGTATACAATAACTTGTTAAAGTATCTCTCAGCATATAATTTATTTGATCACAATTTTTTTTGCAGGCAAGAATTCCTAATTTAATAATTTGAAATTTATTTTTATTAAGGAGCCCCTGGACATGGTCCTGTCAGTCCCTACAGAACCTATAGGCTGCACTTATAAATACATTCACTGTAAGTTCTAGCAGCAGTTTCAATCCACAAAATATGAATTACCAGATACAATCACTCACTCACTGAAGTGACTGGCATTGAACCACCAATTTTACACCTCAATACGAGATGTTTGTTCACAATGTCTAATACTAATTTTTTCTGAGACTGATGATGATGAGTTGATTCAAAAATGTATTTCTTCATTACAATGTATCTTACAAACTCAAATCAATGTCATGACTTCAACTATTAAATACTCTCAGTATTTTCATTTTCAATAGCTGGAAAATGAACCCATTATGTATGAGATCATAATATATAATATATAATATATCATAATACATAACACGACTGGAATCCACAAAGAAAACTAATGTCACAATGTCACAATCTTGTTAGAACATAAAATGCACAATTGAATTCTTATCTCCAATTCATTACTTATATTTCTTCATTACACTGACCTGCGTTTCTAAGTAAATTATATGTAATTGTGTTAATTTGCAGGTGAAACAGTAGTTTCAGTAACATTTCAGAACAAATCCTTTTGTGCATTTCTTTTAAATATTGATACGATTATCTTTAGCCCATCTCTTCATTATTCTTATAATCTGTTCCACTTGCGAATTGGCAGTATTTCTAAGGAGTTGAATCACATCTTTCAATCGATCTCTGGAAAAAGGGAAAAAAGAAAGAAAAATCAGACTTGAGTATAGTATGATTCATGGAATTTAAAAGCAAATTTTGTTAAACTTACTTAGGTTCTTGCCCTGCTACTATATGCTGAAAAACACCTACACATGCTCCTCTTTTGCCCTCCCAGTATTCAGGGTTTGGGTCCAGGCGCTCTAACATATCAAAAGCCTTTGCAGCAAACCAAAACTGACCCATCTTATAACAGTCATTTGCAATCAGCTGCAACAAACTGAAGGACTCTGAAGAAGTTTCCATTTTTAAGTAAAGTTCCCAAGCTTGTACTGCTTTCTTGTTCATTATATCTGTAAAATATTATCCCAAAAAATAATAATAATTGAATCAGTTGTTTAAAAAAAACAAGAAAAATGTAATGGTTAAGTACATAGTGAACTTTTCTCTGCTTTTTTTTTCTTTCTTTCTTTTCTGATGCATAAATCCTGATTGAGAATGTAATGAAGACATTAAATTTACTTGTATCAATAGTAATTTAATAGTTGGACTTATTTAAAAGTTAATGACTTATGGGATTTTAAAAACGAATTGAATTGAATTGTTGCCTATTTTAAGTGGCAAGATTCAGGTCATGAGGCCTGCTCTTCCCTCTGACCACGAAAAATTTCGCTACGGTCTTTTCACCAACTAGCGGAGAAGGCGGGTAATTCTTAGGCGACGTAACAGGCGATTTGAATTTAGCTCAAAGGCTTCATTTGGCTACAGGATCTTTTACATGCAGTAAATCTACTAACATGGGACAGCCTGCTTTACTTCCCCTCCGAAGGAGAACGTACGAAGGATTTTTTTGCCCTAAAAATCCACGGCTTCGATCGTGTTCCAATCTGCGTACTTGGGTATAACAGTCCAATACGTTAACCGTTACACCCTCGCCGCCGCGCTATTCAGGAATTTTTAACACAAAACATGTACTAAATAAATACACATTGCAGGTTCAGTTAGTAATTTGGCACATTTATTACAATATTGTAGATGAAATGACGATGTGCATAACATCAAACATTATTCATATGAGAGAAACAGTTGCTTAAAATATATTTTTCTCTGATATAACATATCCGTATTTCCGTATTGAACACCCCTTTTAACCAATCTCTGTCAGTAATATCCGTCATACACACTGATACATTCATACGTCATACATACCTTGCAAGTCAATGACTTACAGAGTTTCAAAACCAAACTAAAATGTTTGGGATTTTAACATGAAATGATGCATCTAATCTGCAGCTTCTATTTTCTCACAAAAAGTGCAAATCCAAAAGAGGCTTACAGACTTTTAAAAACAACAGATTCACTTAAGACTTGGAGTTTTAGATACGCAGTATTTCCTTTAAGCTTCTTTCATGCTTCCTAGTAATGTTTGTTGAAGAAATTAGCAGGCATCATTACGGCAATTTTGAAATTAGGCTTCATTAGGGTATTTTTTACTTTCTCTTATACGTACGTATATATGGAGTAATTTACGTAGTACAGAGAAAGTTATGTAATGCTGCGGAAAATTGATTACGAAATTTCAACAGAACTTTAACGGAAAATTTGGGGTCTACTGATACCGAGAAAGTGTTGTTGTTGTTGTTGTTGTTGTTGTTGTTGTTTCTCCCAAAACGGTCGACAGTTTGTCCGTCCATCTGCCTGTGACCAACAATGGCGCCTTAACTATACATAGGATTTTTTCCACAATGAATAAGCCGCTGTCGATCTGGTCACCCTTGAGTTCTGCGATTTTGAAAAATAATTGTTAATTTTTGGGGGCACCAGGTTTTGACTAATGTTATGTAGATATTTTTGAAAATTTTTGTAGTTTTCACGCAATATTGAATGACATATGTACAATATTAAAAAATAACAAAAATTAAACTTCCTCAAAAACAACTCCAAATTTTCTTTTAAACTTTGGTTGGGATACTGCTCAATGTTTTTAATAGATGACTGAAACGCCATTTTTCTCTAAACTTTGTTTGATTAAGTTACATTTTTTTTATCTCTCACCTATTTACGGTTTTGAAAGAAAATTTAAAAATTATTCAGTGAGAATAAAACTACCTTACTTGATGTTATTTTTAGAATTGGTTTGAAGGACGATTTTTTGGGCATAATACATTTTTATTAATATCAATCAATCTTAGCACTGCTGCTCTTGGTCACACTAACGTATCACCTAATATGAGTAATAAAGAAACTGGCCAAGTAAATTTGTCTTGTGTTTCTTCTACTGTCTTCACTCATTGTTTACCAATTCCTCTATTCATGAAACAAAAATAAAATTTGATGCTAGCAATTTTCATTGTCTAGTGTGATTTTGTTAGAAAATTATTCTTTCATACTTGAAGATGTAATTCAATGACTGCTGTCAATTAATGCCTTGGCATCTGTGTGCTATGCTTCAGAAAAAGTTCGTTTGTGCTATACTTCAGAGAAAACAAAGAACTTATAAATAAAAAATCTATCTCCTTGATGCCTGAAACACGACACAAATTCAATTCACCATTGCCAGTGTAATCTCATAACACTTCTGAAGTATGTTTATGACAGTGTTAACAGACATATTTTTTGGATGGGGTAGTGCCTAATATTACAAAACTATGTGAATTTATGCTTCCAAAAATATTTCTTCAATGTGAGTACTGAATGGTTTTTCTTCACTTCGCAAGTTTATGGAAAAGGACCTTGCAATGTAGGAGGGGGGAAACTATAAAATTCTTAATAAAAGCTAGCCTTCAATTCTGACAGGAACTTATAAATTTACCCAAGAAGTTATTTAAGTGGGTTGATGATAATGTGGAAGAACATTACCTTTACTATTTTTTGCAATGCTGAATATTTGAAAAGTGGACTATTGCAACAATAATATAATAAAAAAAACAGTAGAAGGTACAAAGAAAATAATAGTTTCATTTGTTTATGAAGTAATTATATATCAATGTTATTAGTTCTTTTTTTTTTTCATTGTAATAATATTGTAATTGTTCACGTTCCTGAAAGACATTTTTGTATGTTAAACAAGTTGAATAAATAATATTTTTAAAAATGTCTTCATGAAAAGGTCAACTAACCATATTCTCTGTAAAGTGAAGTAAAAGGAGTAAAATTTAATTACTTGTATCACATACTCTTATTTGTATAAATATTCAGTCCGTTTAATCAAATGAATCGCTTTGACACTTTTTCATTTTGAATTTAATCGGCTATGAAGGTCACATGTTTAAATCAAGTACATAGTAAGATGTGAAGGAATAATTCAGTTTACTGCTCTCTGAAAGTATATTGATAGTAAATAAATCTATACTGATTGGCATGTGTTTGAGGGGTGACACTTTAGTAGACGCAGCAGCAAAACAGCGAGTAGACATTTCTATTGTATTTAATTTCTCAGATTCATGTTGGTGTCCCTCTTTGTAACTTACCACACTTATGTAGAACGTTTTAGAGATTACAATGGTATTTTTCAAATTTTTAAACTATCGATTTTTGGAAATAAATAAAAAAAATGAAATAGATCAAAAATGATTTTGAAGATATTTAATGAATTTAATACGTACATAAAATAAAAAGGCATGTTTTGTTCCTTAAAGTTGCAAAATATTAAATTTCGGTTACAATTTTAACATGAGTTAAAAATGAATCCCTTTAGCGATGCGAGCATTTTATAGAAAATGTTTAAATTAATATAATCTTGAAAAACAAAATTTGGGGAAAAACCGGTTCCATACTTTTGCTTATACTCTTCACAGAAACAAGTTTTAAAATCTGAGACATCAAGGTCAAATTTTCCTTCAGTTTGTGCGATTAGACGTGGATTTGTGAAATTTGGAGTAGACAGTTTTAACATTTTAGTACAATAACATTTTATATAATACAATATTTAACAATTATAACTATAAAACAATTTTAGTTGGTCTTGAAACAATAATTAATGTTAACAAATAGAAACTGTTGAATCTTCGATTGTTATTGGATTGCTAAAGGTATAGAAAAACACTGCACCATACGATTCGTTTCATGGTTTCATTTGAACTAAAATTGAACTGTACAAGTTGCGTCAGGTAAGAAAACAAACTAGCATTACCATTATAATTAGTCAAGGCTCAGCTCCGAGATCATTGTGCATCATCAGGCATCACTGTGCACCAATGAATATGAAAAGATGCCAATGCGTTTTTGTTATGACAGAAACTCAGGGCGGGTCTCGTAGGAGAATGGTTTTCCAGGCTTTATGTTTTGTTTGAGAATGTTTAAATCCTCGTGATTTTCGGTACCTTTCCTTAATCTCGTATCAGCAAAATCCTTTACTCATCTCATGATTGCAGGCTATCTGTCAATCTCAGAAATTATTTTCATCTCACTTCGTAATGCCTCTGTAGGTTGAAATTTTTAACATACTGTAGTTCTTTCGAACACACTGAACACATTGCCATTATTATGGTACATACAAAAAGAAACATCCCAAATCGAAAGAAAATTAACGGGCGTAAATGGGCTTTAATGTTGCCTGAAACACAGGCAATGGCCCACTGACAAGGCTGCCGATCCCTCTCCCCTCCCCGCCCCTCACCACCCTTCGATCGCACGCCGAGCGCCTTTCGAGAAGGCAAACGCTGCCCTGACATTATCCCCACCAGTTGGCAAACACTGGGATAAGGAGTTAATAAGTGTTGGGCAATATTATATTAAATTTTTAATTGAATTATTTATTCCTGTCTAAGGTACAATCCCTTATATCTTCTATCATTGCCCAAAAATGATTTCTATTTAATCATTTACAGTCTTTTCTACAAAGATATTATTATATTATATCGCCATATCCTCGTGTCGCTACTTTCAAAGACCAGTTTTCTCGCTGCGCTCTCTCGGATCTACGACACGGCGAGGCTCGGGCTCAGGACCGGCGCTACGTTATTTTGCGCCTCGGGCAAAATTAGATGTTTGCGCCCCCCCCCCACACATAAATATTAATGTTTAGAATTTTTTTAAAGTAAAAATATGATTTTATATATATATATATATATATATATATATATATATATATATATAAAAGCCACAAATATTTTAAAAACATAGTTAGGTGTATACAAATATAATACAAATGATATTTAGAAATATAAAAGCCAATTGTAATGAGTGTAAAACAAAACGATTTTACAAACTTTCAATGAAACATATTAAAATTAACTTTACGCGCTTTTTGTTTCGCGAATTATTTGATTAATTCTGCTAGATCAAAGTACTGATGCTTCAGCATGTTCGATAGATATAGTAGCTAAGCTAACGAGTCTCTCTTCATACATTGTGGAGCGTAAAAATGTTTTTATGAGTTTGAGTTTCGAAAAACTACGTTCTCCACTTGCCACGGATACTGGGACTGTTAGAAGAATCCTCAGAGCGATGAAGACATTCGGTACACTATCCTGCAGATTTTGCTGCAGTATAAATGTAAGCACTTCTTGTGGGGGTAAAGATTTTGGAAGTCTTCGAGCTACTGCCAAAAGTTCGTAGCAAAGGTCTTCACCGACAATATCTTCATTATGTGTTAAAAATTGCTCCAAATTCTGACAGTCTCGAAGTAGCTCTTGAGATGTCTTTTGTTCCAAACTATATATGTCATACAGGAACCCAAACATAATAGTATATTGTTTCAGTAATTGAAATCTCTGTTCAACCGACTGTATGGCTATATCTAAAACAGCATAGTAGAAATCCGCACGGAATTTTTGTTTTTGATCTCATATTGGCTTGTCTGTCTCATCTTAGCTCTAATAATCAAAATGACGTTTCTTCCTTCAGCTAACATTTTCTGATTCGCAGTTCGATGGAATCTCTAGATTCTTTGCAATATCCGTAACATCTTGCAAAATATCTTCAAACCTCTTCTCACTCCTACAGTCAACAAGGTAGTCCTTAGTAGATTCTAACTGCTTTATAGCTGAAGACAAATCAGAGTCCTTCGATTGCAGTAGCTTACTTGTTATGTTGACTTCAAAAAGAATGTTGTACCACGTTACAAGAGATACTATAAACTTAAAGTTGCTAATAGCATCTGCAAGGCTTTTGGCTTCAATTCGACAGGTATTTCCCGATGAACCTGTTAGGTTTGTGTCATTGTAAATCGACATTCAAGCATCATATATATTTCCGAGCTGATATCTTAGTGGCTTTAAAGCATCGATGCGGCTCTCCCATCTGGTTTCACTCAGCGGTTTGACAGTTCTACCAGAGTCTGGTATGTGACTAATTAATACTTGCCAACGCTTAGTTGATCCGGATAAAAATTGAAAACCTGTTGAACCAAATAAAAAAACGGGTTGCTTCCAAGCAACAGCTAGCAGCATCATAGACTACTAAGTTTAAAGAATGCGCATTTCAAGGTACAAAAAATGCCCGTGGATTAACGTTCAAAACTTTCTTTTGTACTCCATTTTCTTTACCTTTCATATTACTACCATTGTCATATCCCTGTCCGCGCAAATTTTCAATTGGTAATCCCAGTTCCTCCAACTGTTTACAAAGAGTGTCTGCTATAAAGGCACCTGTAGTCTCTTGCAACGGTACGAACCCTAAAAAATGTTCTCTTATGACGATTTTAGTCTGGTTGAATCACTTCAACGAAACGTAATATCATCGTCATTTTGTAGCTGCTTTCAAGGGGCGCAAATTTCCACTTTGATTAAAAAAATTTACCATTAAAATTTGTTAGACTCACCGACACCGTAGATATTTTTAAAACAAGTTCCATGTTTTAATACATTTGATATATAAATTAAGAAAATACAAGTTTTTGAAGAGTAAGCAAATAATACTTAGTAGGTAATAATATATACAACAAAAAATAACTACTTTCGAAGTAGAAGTTCCTAACTTCTTTCTTTCTTCTTTAAATCTTTCACAAAAAAATAGAACAATAATATTTATTATAAAAAATGTACCAAATTTGCGCCCTAGGCGGTCGCCTAGTTTGCTTACAGGTAGCGCCGGCCCTGCTCGGGCTTCGGCCCTCGCGTTCACTACAAAGAACCTTGAGACTATCCACAGCATAATTACCAATTCACTTTTATAAGAAAGAACTTGAATGGTTAAGTTCAATCACTGAAATTAATAAAATTGAAAATTCGCCTTAAGTCTGCTATTATCTGTCGCTTCTGCTGAGCTAATGCCACTTATAGACGCCTTGTACTTCGCGCGGCTGTCTTTCGCTTTCTTCAGAATGGCTGAAGGACATGTGGCGATATCTGTTCATTTTGTAAGGGTTTGAAGTTAAGTTCGAACCCTCCTAGAAAGTGCTGAAATGAAAGTTCTTGCCGCGAGTTGAAATGTCCTCGCCACTCGTGAGGAGGGCACGCAGCTTGAAGGAGGGCCTTCCCTTATTACCATAATAAAACTTTCTCTAGAGTTTTCGGGTAAGAAGTTGCCCACCCATGCTTTGTATTACGATTTCTTGCTGAGAGTTTGTTCTTGTTTATATGCATAACTATACGAATATCGGCTTTTGTGGACAAAACAGGGCTCAATGAAGGTAGTTCAATTTTGGATTTTTTTTTTTTTTTGTACGGAGTCGTCAACACCATTCATTATTAATTAAAGAAAGAAAATTGATCTAAACGCACTGCGCATCACGTAAAAATATAATTCGCGACTTGCTAAATGGAGTGATACGTCTTCTGATAAAATGTATGTTTTCTTGAAGTATGTTTACTATTGCTGAGAATTTAAAAAATCAAACGAAAATTCAACGCATATTTTAGGGGCAATAATGTCTTAAGGTAGGTTTTGTTGCCACTGAGAATGCTTCATTTCAGTAGCAACGTAGGACATGGCGGCATTCGCCGTTTCAAAATAGATGTAAATGCCATTGGTCGGAACATTGCAAGCTCATTTTCCCCGTTCGGAAAGTTGTGCTTCAATGAATGCCTAATTTTGTTCAAGGGACGGCTGCTTTTCAGTACATCCCTTCAAAACGAAACAGGTTTGGAATCGAACTTTAGTGCGGCATAATTGAGAAAGGGGAACGATCCTCGATTTTATTATTCGCCGTGAGTTACGATTCCTATGTAAGGAATGTAATATGAGCCAGTGTTATGCCATGTTTTGAAGTGTATCACAGAAAAATGAATTTCTAAATACGAAAAATAATATCCAAAAGTTCAAAAAATTGTTATGAGGCTTGAGTTACATTGTTTTAAAATGAATTTCACGAAAAAAATCATTCTTTTCAAAAGCATAAACATATTTTTGAATAAAAACAAATTTAAAAAATAAAAACAAAACCCAAGAATGTAAATTTCTAACTTGATTGGTGTCGGCCGAAAGTCCATATCAAAAGAGGTCTGCCAGTGCGCAGTCGCCGGCCGCTGCGGTGCGTCAGAACAGGGAGGAGCCGCGCTGGGAGCGGTCCGAAGCGGCGAAAAGGTTAAGAAAACGCGACAATAAAATATTCCAGGATTGACATCCAGAATTACTGCATTAAGGAATTCACATCATTACATTCTCATCTAGCAAAGGCTGTTAATAAAATTTCAGAAAAGTGGAAGGGTCTCCGTAATGGGTCTCACGCGGCATCATGTATTTGCTACCTAGAAAGCAGTTCTATCGCGGAGAACTATACGCCAATCACTCGTCTGCCACTAATGTACAAAGTTATAACTTCACCCTAGCTAACAAAATGTACAGACACCTAGAGAAGAATTATCTTCCCTTTGAACGTAAATGCTACTATGGATGTTGTAACTAAATAAAGTCATCTTGAATGATGTAAGGAAACGAAATCGTAGCACGGCGCGGATTGACTACCAGAAGGCATTTGACAGTGTACAACAGGACTGGATTTTGAAGACCTTGGAGATTTATCGATTTATTCCTAGACTTCTTGAGTTCTGTAGAGGTAGTATGAAGTCGAGAAGTACCAGGTTACTAATACACAGCGGAAAGGAATTAGTAAGAAGTATTCAGACCAAGGAAATTTTCCAAGATTTGCTATCTCTGTTTTGCACTAGCCGCCGCCGTAATGTCCAACGCCGATGCAATCCTTGCAATGTGGGTCGCGACGTCCAATTTTGGATTCCCCACGTGTCGCGATACAATTACTCGTTTCTACGGTTAGAAACCAATCCCAAATAATTACAGTCATCACACGGTTCATCGCCATTGCATCTCCTCATTCATTCGCACTGTTTCTTAATACCACGTGGCGGTTACTCCTAACCAGCACTGTCTCCTTTTCATGTACTACACTGTTACTATTTTACTATCTTACTACCTTACTCCACGTATAATTTACAATTGTACGTGTTCATCGCCTTGTACTTTCGGCAATTATATTTACTTAATCCGCCTCCGCCTTATTCATCGTCTCGATACAACTTTCCATTAACTCGCGTCTGCCGCGCTCGTCTGCCGTCCATACTCCTCGATGTTCTACTCGCTACTCACGTCCTCTGCGCCACCAACCAACAGCTTCTCCCGGCTGGGAGCGTGCGGATCCGTTCTCTTTCGTTCTCGCCGAGGATCGCGGCGCCGCTTTGTTCTGCGTGCGGCTTTTGAAATTTTTTAATCATTACGTGTTTAAAGAGTCCACTCGGGTCTCTTCTCTCTCTCTCTCTCTCTCTCTCTCTCTATATATATATATATATATATATATATATATATATATATATATATATATATATATATATATATAAATTGTCACCATCCCTTCACCTAGTTGGACGAATAATTTGAACCAATTAAATTATTAAAATGCATTGTTACCTTTACGATTGCGGATTTTATTCTCCGGGCGTAATTGCGTCCAACAAGGTGACGGGATGGTGACAATTATAGGAATATTACTTATAACAATCCTCTTAATTTACTAATTTAGTGAATCAAATCACATAAAAGTAGGAACAAAGTTTTACAGAGGAAATACTTACAGCATCTTGCCAGAAGACTTATGTATACATAATCATTTTTTATTTTTTCATTCTGAATCAACTGGAAGGTTTCTTCTGCTTCTTTGTAGCTACCAGTTGCACATTTGGCCTGTTAAAATATCAAAGTTGAAATGTATGAATTCAATAAAATCATATTATAGTAGAAATCCAATTATCCACATCAATTTTGTGACAAAAAATACCAAATTGGGAAAATATACAATAATGTACCTTGGCGCATGGGACTTAGTTACTTTTTCTAAATGCACATTCTGATTATACATGTAATAAAATAACGTACTAAAATTACACTGAGTTACTTCACGACAGTTCTTCGATACACAGATAGCATAGAGATGTCATCTGTTGACTCCTTGCCTTTTCATATGATAGTAACCTTGAGAAGTTTAGCTCATAAGAAGTTAAGTTCAATTGTTCATATTTATATTATTCAATAGTGCTTTTAACATACATTTCACTTGTGTAAACGTTGTTACTTTCAATTAAATTGTCATACAACCAAGGTATGGTATTATAAGCACACAGGGGAAGCCCCAGAAATGAATTTTGGGGGTAGAATATGTAAGTGTAGTCACTAAGTACGTTATGTATGTACACACGTACGTATGAAAGAATGAATGTGTGAGGAAGGAAGAAAAGGAAAAAAAGGAAAGGAAAGGAAAGGAAAGGAAAGGAAGGAAGGAAGGAAGGAAGGAAGGGAGGGAGGGAGGTCGGTAAGGAGGTTGGTGGGTAAGTAGGTATGTATGTATGTATGTATGTTGGTAGGAATGCATATATGTATGTATTATGTATGCGCACAGCTTCGTAGCGATCATGCAGAGAAACTACATGAATTGAAGCTAAGGGTATTGGGCACATGGAAAGTTTGATTCGGTACGTTGGTAAGCAATTCCCAGCACATGTCCTGCAGTCTCCGTGACCTCAGACACCAAAACGCGGCAAATGAGGTGTGCATAAGCACCAAGCGTGATACTCGTAAGAAAAAGTTTTATTTTCGTCCAGAGGTAACTATGACACAATAACTCTTCAATACTCAATGATTCTTTCGGTAAAGTAATAATCTTTGTCAATTATATATCGCTTTTGTTCAGAACTCTGTCTGATCAGAAGGCGATGCTCTTTGTAGTTTCTGCTAATGATCTCCGAATTCATAAAAGCAATATTTCGCAGCCTCAACAGAGGTGATTACATGAAAGAAAGTTTATATAATTACGTACAAAAATAATTCTATTCATTTTTCACGTACAACAAACCGTTTTAACATACACAGGCGGTGAAGTTTCCGTATAAGGCGTATAGGACTAGTCTATATGGAGTTATACAATACGCATGTTCAGAGCCGGACTTCAGTAGTGCGGGGCCCCAAGCACAAAATTGTGTTGCCCCCCCCCCCCACACACACACACACCGAAAAAAGAGCTCCATCTTTATTAAATAAAAAAATGTATTATAGTACAAGTACTTTCTGTACAGATACAAATGTAAACTGATAATTTTTTATAGAAATTTTTACTTGTGTTACATTAAATACATTTAACATAATTTTTTTCTGCTCTTTACTGCAGAAAATTGGTCGATGATGTCTTCAAAACGAAGATTTTTCAGCTTATCATGCTCCATACTCAGGACACTTAGGTCTACTAAATTTTCTTGAGACATAGTACATTTTGTTACACAGTAGACTACTTGATTAACAATTATTTCACAGACAAAAAATATGGTATGCGTATTTTTCCGAAACGCGGGGCCCCTGGTGAATAAGGGCCCCCAAGCAACTGCTTGTTTTGCTTGTAGGTAAATCCGGCCCTGCGCATGTTATGTATTATCAAAAAAATGTTACATAATATACAAAAATATGTTTCGTTCTCCTCTTCATGAATTCTACCTATTTGTATTTCATTGTCAGATTCTATGAAATCTGCATCTTTGTTATTTTCGATCTTGTTTGTTACTGTATCAATGGAATTAATGTCCCCATTGTCAATAGAAAAGTTATCGAAAGATTCAACAGCAGAAGCTTCAGGCATTGCATTAAAACATTAATTGTCCATTTAAGTAGCCACATACAATGAAGCAAGATAAACCGATTTCTCTGCCTCCACAATATGCACTGCATCCTTTTGTACAAATGCAAAAATAGTATTGTCAAAAATAACATACTTGTCATGCCAATTAAAACCCCGGTGCAGAGCGTGCCACTCCGAGCTCTTCGGCACGGGCAAGTGCAGCCCCTCGCCACTCGCCTGCACAAAGGAGGCTCACATCCCTCAAGAGTTCCTCCGCGAGTCTCCCGTCCACCTCTTTGCCTCGCCCCTCCATCGACGTCAGCAGTCCGACGATGCTTAGCCTGTTAATCCCCGAGGTGGCAGAAGACAGTTACTTTGCCACCTCGCGAGATCGTCACGAGCCCGCGGTCGCACTAAGGTGATCAATTAAAACATAGCAAAGTAGGTTGTTGAGGGGAACAATCGCCTAGTTCCAATCAAAGGTAAAAACCAGTGGAAGGTTCGAGAAGCCAGATGAACAAACAAATCACAGTCAAAGCACCACGCACGAGACAGAGCACAGAACTCTCCTTGATATGACGACGATTGGGAAACACTTCATCAAAGAACTTAAAAGAGGAGCTGGCGTACTTCGCGTCAAAACTTACTTAGCGTAGCAGAAGCACACGCGACTTAATCAATTAAAGGCGGAGTCAGCTATTCACCAGGGTACTGCCGGCCTAAGCACTCGAAGCAAATAGTTTAGAAGATAATGTCAGCATGGACGGCACGGGCGACAAGTGACCCTGCTGCCACCTGGCGGGCTGAGGTGTACATGACTAGACAGCCGCATATGACACCAATAGGACACAACCGTTTGTATTATTTATTTTGACATTACTTTTTATCGCAGAGAATGGTGATATTTTATTCTTTACTCTATATTTTATTAATATAATTTTTTTAATTCACAACTTTAAATATTTCTAGAAGCCTAAGATCAATATCACCAGGACTTCTATTAGCATGTAGGCCAAAGTCTAGAATGAGAAAGAATCAAGAATTTATTGGAAAAGAGAGAATATGATTTTTTATTGAAAAACGTACTCTGAAATTAAATACACATTATTTCTTAATTTAAAATGTTTTTGAATCCACATTTTTATTAACATATGCTTTAATTAAAATATTGAAATATTTGTGACATAGCATTAAAATACAATCAATTTAATCAAATTATCACTCAGAAAACAACTAAATACTTGCTCTGACCTGACAAGTCCTCGCACACAATTCTTCCATTCTGTTATTAAAAATTTGTTCATGACATTGCATATTTTTGCTTTCTCATTAGCGAAAATACGATTTACTGAAAAATTCAACACGATTTACAGAAAGTAAAAAACCGCAATGAAATAACGAAAGCCGTCCATGTGCTTACTCAATCCTTTTGCACTTTGCAATTAGTGTATACGTAGACGATACAAACGCAACCCCTTCCTGCCATTTATACAAAAACGAATATTTCACTTACAATTCTATTTCCCATCACTTTCGCCTCATCTATCGTCTCGACACAACTTTCCACCATCTCGCTCATCTGCCATCCGCACTCCTCCAGGTTCTACCTGCTACTACTGTTGGCTTGTAATACGGGAATGGGTTGGCCGTACGTGTTGGCTCTAATAATTCTACACCATGTATATTGAAGCTCTTTAGTAAATCATGTAGTTCATTATGTTCAATATTAATGTTCAGATGTCCCAAAATAATTAACTTGACTATTGTTGTTGCCTATAAGTTTAGATAAATGTTCTTCCAACCTGAGTAGAAAGTCATTAACGCTCGAATTTGGGGATCTATAAATGCCTATGATTTTTATGTTTCCTTACATTCTTTACATCTATACCTGCTACTTCAATAGTCATTTCGATGCTCATATCTCTAATCCAGTCTATTGATTTGCAAATTAAATTATTATTGCAAAATAGTATTGCACTATTATTGCAAAATATTATTATTACTATTATACTGCAATTACACTCGTGGTAGGAAATACCAGGAAATACTCTTATAGAAATGCCGAGTCTAATGTCAAAACACCCTCACATGCCTGTTCATAGTTTCTGATATTGTTATAATACTTACGTTCAAGAGAATACTGATAGTAAGTAGTCTTTAAACACTGGAAGAAAGAACCAAATTATTTGATTTCAGGCATGGTCTTTTGTTTACTACATTCAAAAGGGCGTTCCAGGATAAACTTAAATATTTCGATTTGAATTTCCACCTCCAGCTGGATAAACATCTGAAAAACATAGTCGCACGACGCGCGTGCTTGCAACACAAATTATACTGATAAGCAACTACGGTGGGTCGCATGATACACGTGCTTGGGAAAGAGTGGCGCCGATGATAGTCTTGGCTGGCCAATAGCAAACACCCAGCCTTGACGTCACCGTTAGGCTAGGCTGATGGTGGGGGGACAACTGCAGTCAAGCTCCCCCCGCCGGTGCGCTAGCTCTGAGGACCTGCGGTGGAGCCTCGCAGCGGAAAAATTACGAGCTGCTCGACAACACCTTCGCTGCTTAGGAAGTAGTGCAATGTCGCGGAGATTTTAGAAACAATGCGCGAAAGTTGGTGCTTTTGTACAAACACTAGATATTTAATATAATTTGTTCTCTAAAAATCACCAAATTTTATATTACATTTTGAACTCTGATAGGGTAAAAGAGACACTTAAAGGGGTGGTGGTCTCATTTTTGGTGAAATCCCTCATTTTTTAAAATAGCAAAAATATTTTTTTTCGGCGTCTTCTAACAACTACAATTATGAAGATAATTTTTTCTCGATGAAATGTGTTCCTCAGAAACATCTTCAATTTTTTGAAAATATAAGTATTTTTGTGTCAAACGTAAGCAACTTTTCAATTTTAAACAATTATTTTCTCTGCTTCATTCGCTTCCGACATTTTGTTAGAAAATGTAATTTTAGGTAAAGCTTACGAAATATTAAAATACAAATATAATACGAAATGTCGCTATGAACAAATCGTTCCGTTACGACCATAACATATTTTTTGATACCACTTTAGGACGATGGGCTTCGTACTCGTTTTCATGTAAGATTATTTCTTTTCATCTAAGTTTGTCACTGTTGATAATATTTTCCACCACTTAATGCTATAACCAAAGAAAAATATTTTGTTTCAGCAAACCGTAAAATATCTGAATTTCTAACATCCCAGTCAGGGGATGATAGAGCACAATGCACAAATAAAGCATTGTCAACTTCATCTAATTTCATTTTTTTCATTTTATTTTCTCATCATTTTTTTTGAACACCATTGTACAAATTCCACTCATAACTGCTGCTCCATCATATTCTTGAACTCTACGTTTAGATAAATCAATGCCTTGTTATTTTATGCTCTCGAGAATATCAAAATTCAATTCCTGTGTACTGACTGATTGTCGTCTTTCTCAAACCCCACGAAAGATTTATTAGTTTTTACGATAATCGGATTGCCGGTTCATTTTTCTCAATGGTTACATATCGTAAAATTTGACTTAACTGGTCAATTTTTGTTATGGTGGGCGTTGTGTACATTATAGTAGACAAAACGGCGCTTCATTTATTTCTTCTTTGATTTACCATACGTACACAGTTTCATGTATATGAATAATTATTTCGTTTTGAATTTGGGGAACAAAATTGAACAGGGTCTCCAGACTTTCGGAGCCCCTGACAGTCTCTATGGAAATTACCCAGCTGTGAAGCTGCCACCACAAATGATCACACATTTGATCATACAAAATAAGTCATTAAGAGAACTTACCTGAGCATAATTAAAATTGAAACAATCATCATTGAAGAAATAACTCTTGATAGAATTGAGATATAATAGAACATCCTCAAACTGTCGTAGGAGAAAGAAACAAGAAGCCATACATTGCCGCCCAGGAATAGTATCACACTCACTGGCACTGCTCCCAACAAGCTGAAAGTACTGTTGAGCAATCTTAACATGTTCTCTCTGAAATCATACAACAAATTTCAAACAAACTTGCCACTGATAATAAAATTTTCAATAAAATTCAAAGAAAAACTGAAAAATTACATTTTTTTCTATTACTGCATAAAAAATTTGGACTCTGCACATGGCTACCCACACAAAAAGTAGGTCCCTTTTTAATAGCCAATAAAAAAACAGTTGCAAGAGCAGAATACACTGAATTCAATGGCAAAAAGTAATTTTCATTAAAATTTGGAGAAAAAAAGTATTTTTTTCAAGCTTTACTCACCATTTACCTGGGAATTATTAAATTGATAGCTTAAGTGTTAGTAGGATAGAAGTTGCAACATTACAATATTATGAAACTATTTCAAATAATTTGAGAAAATTATATGTTGTAACACCACTAGTTTATAAACATTAACTAATTGAACCTACACATTTTTTTGACATTGTTTTAAAAGTGAAAACAGTTTCACATTCTAAATTGAGCATTACATCATATATGCCATGTAGAATGTTTTTGAGTAATTTTTGTTTACATATTTTGGAAAAAACAACTTCCATCAAAATTACTCATCTACTCACATTACAAAAATGTGTATATCATTTGAAGATCAAAAACTGAGGGGTATGTTGCATTAAAAAAAAAATCTCTGGCTTCAATACTGGAGGTGTTGGCTTGATTCAAAAATAATTTTGAACTTTGCAATTTTCAGTATTAAATAGATTTGCCCCAAAAATAGGATCTGTACCATTTTAATAATGCACTTTCTTTTCTTCCAACAAAAAGTTTTAAAATGGAATGAGCTGCCATTTTTCAGAAAAATGTTAATGTCACAGGACTTTCATGTTAAGTAGGTTACCCACCAAAATTAAAAATATCTTTTACGACACCCCCCCCCCCCCAATTCCATAACTAGATCATATTCCAGATCTCATAGGCATGTGCTCAGGGAAGGTTTAAAAATTTTGAAAGGGGCCTTCACGGCCTTACATGATAAAATATGTTATTTCCATGAATATTTTAATTTCTGATTTTTTCCCTTTTTAATTTTGCAAATTGTTATGCATTTGGGGAAGAGGCTTATCAAGACAACTAATAACCGTGTAAATGGTGTCAAATAAAACCAAGTGTATTTTTTATTAGTATCAATGAAGAATTTAGAAACTGCATTACATACTGATCGGTTCTCTTGTCCCAACGATGCATTAACCACACCTTTAAGAATATATTCCTGAGGAACTGCAGGCTCAAGATCCTTGATTAACTGATATGCTTCTCGAATATCATCCTACACATGAATAATTTTGTTGAAAAGAGAGGGAGAAAACAAAAGTTCTTTAAAGAATTATTTTGAATTAATTAAGCATGTAAGTACCAAATATAGAAAAAGTTTTTCCAGTACCTGTTTGAGATAAAATATGACTAGGTTAAGTCTAGCTTCTGGTATCACATCTACTAACGGAGGTAAAACTTGCAAAGCTCCTTCTCCAGCTCGGAAAACCACCAAATTATGTCTTATTAAATCATGACCAAAGCTGAATGAAGAAGAACTTTGATCCTAAAAGTATTATTAACATTTTTACTACAACACAGTAGGTATTGTACATGTCCTTCATATTGCAAATTAATTTTTTAAATGAGTACCATAAGTGATTTAAATTCAGCTTCAGCTGCCTTTCCATTGTAAAGTCTGAAGTGATTACAGGCTTTGAGATTAATTGCTATAGCAGAATCTGGATATTGTTGAAGGTAAACAGCCAAAACTTCTTGTGAAACATCGTAATAGTCAAGTTTATAGTAACATAAAGCAACATAAACATTCAGAGCTAAGTATTCCCTGCAAGAAAAATTATTATGAGGAAAAACAAAGTCAAATCATGATAAAAAGAGTTTCAGTTTTTAAAGTAGATTCTACCTGTTTCTCAGCAAAAGACTGACGAAATACACTTCACTTTCTTTACCTTTATTTTGCATGCTTTGGTACGGAGGATCAATAACATTCAAGCGTGAACTAAAAGAACAAAATCCCAACAAAAACATGCGTCTCCAAAATAATAAAACAATCCAAAAAATAGTGATAAAAAATGCAAGTGATACTTCATGTGTGTGTAGTAACTTCATGTGTGAGAAGAAATACATAGATACATGAGTGTGAGATGTGCAATAAAACGAATATCAGTAAAATTAAGAAACAAACTTGTACCTATTATCCAATAAAATACGTTTGTAAATATCAATGGCTTCTTGGTAGTGTGAACGCAAATAATGAATTGATGCAAGAGAAAGTTGATCTTCTATAACATCTTCTAATTCTTGATGATGCTCCATTAACTTCTTTTCATCCCCTAATTTATGAGCCAAATGAAACAGCAGACGGGTTTTGAGTTGTGATCGACTTGCTTTTTCCACTGCCTAAGTGTTTAAACAGCATGAGAAAGTTATATGAAACTGTGAGAGAAAACAATGTAATTTATATTACACCTTAGGAATCATCCATGAATTATGTAATGCAAACTTACAGTATTTTGAATAACCCTTCTGCACTCGTAACACATGCTTCAATCCCAACTAAATAATTACATCACACTTATGACATGATTCCCCTCCCCCCCACTCACCTCAGTTTACAATATGTAAAAATAAATTATACAATATGAACACCAAGTTATATTAATTTTATTTGGGTTATATATTAAAATGTTGATAATTCAAGTCAGAAGTAGTTGGCAATGCGGACTGCACCTAACAGTAAGATTGGAGACAATTATTGAAGGAAGGAAGAAAGAATGCTTAGATGAGAAAATTTCTATAAAAATATGAAATGCTCATGCAGCCGTAATGAAAGATGCCTGGACCGCAAGTCTAACATCTTCATAATCTATGAGATTCATTAAAAATATATTTCCATTTATTGTACCATCATACCTTTTTAATTTATTAATATATTTTCATTTAATTTGGTAATATTTTAATATTTTATTATGAGACAGAATAAAAGAAAATATTTAGCAAAGTTAAAAAATTTAAAAAATAAAAATCCAAATTTGTGAAATTAAAAATTATTATAAAGACTTTCATAATTTGACATTTAAGAAAAAAATAGTAACTACTATTACTTACACAATATTTAAAAAATTGTAAAGTATGCTACT
Source organism: Gryllus bimaculatus (assembly GCA_017312745.1). Classification (NCBI taxonomy): domain Eukaryota; kingdom Metazoa; phylum Arthropoda; class Insecta; order Orthoptera; family Gryllidae; genus Gryllus; species Gryllus bimaculatus. Next base: position 260,954 of record BOPP01000407.1, read on the forward strand.
TTAATTCTTTCATAATCGCTTCTTGTTACAGAACAATAACTTAAACACTCAAAACATCTATTACATGTGGAAACAAAAAAAAGTTCCAAATTAAATTTACATCAGGATCATATTTTACTTCAACACATAGATTTCAAGAAGAATATAATTTATTGATTATTCTTCTTCCCATAATTGTTGTGTTGGAGAAATTAAAAGTTGTACCAATGATACTCTTGTTTTTTGTTATGTTTTGTATGTTGGTTCTAGCAAGCAATAAAATAATACACAGCTTTTTCTTTGTGTATAAAACGTGTTTAACAACAGTTTTGTCTTTATAATATTGCGCAATCAGATAAATAATTTCATTACAGGTTACAATCAATAAATTTCAAAACAGGTTAAAGGCCCTGACAGCACCAAATACTTCTGGTAATACTGTTTCAAAAATATTCTACAAAATATATTTAGAAACGAATATTAAGAATTCGCTACTTTCGAACAAGAAGAATCATGGCATCAGATGATACTGAATTGAACAATGTGTCAAAAGTTAAGAACTCCGACTCCTTACAGCCTTGGGACTTTGAGATACAGATTTAGTACAAAGCAAAGCAGGTATGGGATTTTGTGTCTGGTGCTAAACTGTTGGGTGAGTGATTTGGTGTGGCAGTGATGAACCTAAACAAAAAACATAGCATACCGAGGATGCCAAGGCACAGCATTTTATTGTAACAACCATTGATAAAATGGTAAAAAATCATATTTTCACTTGTTTACACTTCAATAGAAATGTATGTCACCCTGAAAGAAATATACAGAAGAGATACCACCCAGCTTAAACAATAGTTGCTGATGGACATCCATTGGTTCAAGTTTGATAAAACCAAAGATATGATGACGAACATTAGTAATCTTCAAAATATTGTTTTCAAACTAAAACAATTTAAACAAGATATATCTGATGAAATAGTTATGGCAAAAATTCCCTCCTTTCCGGAACAATAAATATATCTTTCCAGTGTATGGGAATCAACTCCCACTTCAGACAAGATCATTGAAAATCTTGTGACAAGACTCAGTGTTGAAGAGTACAAGTCTACCAATCTAATAACAAAGAAGAAAAGTCATCATACTTGAGTTAAGTGTTGTTTGGTGAAAAACTAAAAGATAATACTTTTGTTGTGGGCAGTGGTTGTACATCACACATGACAAACAGGCAAAGAGAATTAACTAACACAAAATGTTCCAGTGAAGTACAAATAGTGCAAAGATTGGTGAAACTATGACTGCAAAATTATCTGGTAATATTGAAACAGATAAGGAGATACACTAGAATGTTTCCTATATTCCTGAGTTCACAAGAACCTTGATGTCAGTAAAAGCTATTACAGAAAATGATGGGGAAGTACAATTCAAAAATACTGAAGTGTTGATATTGAAAGATGACAAAATTGTTCTACAAGAACATAAAACTGCTAATGGACTATTTGTTGATTTGAGCCACGAACGTGAAGAAAAATTCTTGTTTACACAACATAATGAGGAATATATGAAATGGCATCGAAGATTGGGTCATATTAGTTTTGTTAATCTGATGAAATTGCCAATTTTGTGTACAGGTATTCCACTTGAGTTCATGAAGAGGAAATCCAAACCTGGGTGTGAAATCCAAACTTGTGTTGTTGCCAAACTTACAAAAAATCTGTTTGATACAATTCAACAGAGAGCTCAAAGACCATTGGAAATAATACATACTGATCTGTTGTAAAATGAACCTTCCTACATTTGACAAGAATTATTTCATGATGTTCGTGGATGATAATACATCTTTTGTTCAAGTGTACCTTCTTGAAACTAAGGATGAAGCAGAAAAGTTCGTAAGGGAATACAGTTAGTCAGAAAATTTCCACAACCTAAAAGTGTCAAAAATAAGAATGGACAATGATGGTAAACTCCTTTCAAATGATTTTAAGAAGTGGTGTAAGCAGAAACGTTATCAATTGGATTACTCCATTCCTAATTCTACACAGTTAAATGGTATAGCAGAGACAGAATTACACCTGGCAAATAAAATGAGGGCTTGATAAAGCTTGATTAATTTTCCTGATGAAATGTTGGGTACTGCAGTACAGACTGCTGCTCACCTCCAAAACAGATGTCCTACACTAGCTGTAGATACTTGCTGAGAAGTGGTATAAGAAGAAACCTGATTTGTCTCTCCTTCAAATTTATGGTTCAATGGTTTGTAGCAAGAATTTAGGTCCTCTCAAGAAACTGGATCCTAGAGCGAAAGAGGAAGATTTGTGGGATGCTCAAACAACGGCTTTTTAATCTGGGATGAAGATACTCGTCAATTGCACGTTTCAAGAGATGTGAAAGCTTGTGACACTAAAAAATCCAAAACATAATTGCTTAACAGACAGTGATTAGAAATTGAAAACAACTTCTAAGATGAAGAAATCCATGAAAATAAGGAAAACAAAGACAATCAAGAAACTTCCAGTGAAGATGAAGATTATGATTCTGAAAAGTATGTACTTTCAGATGATGAATCTACACCAAATCCACTGTTAAATTAAAGATCACAAAGGGAGAGAAAGGTGCCCGATAGATATAAAGATTGTGTGATGATGGCTATGATTGCTGAAGATTCACTTCTTACTTATGAAGACTGTAGGAATAGTCAAGACAAAAATAAATGGATTGGTGCCATAGAAGAAGAGGACTGCCTGGTCAAGAATCATACTTAGGATGTACAAAGAATGTGCTACAGGCAGAGAAAGTTGTTGTGATAAGTTGATGGCTTTTTAAAGTCAAGGGAGATGGTCATCATAAAGCTAGACTTGTGGCCCGAGGTTGTCAGCAAAAGACAGGTCTGGACTATGAATACATCTACAGCTCCACTGTCCAAATAAATTCACAAAGAATGCTGCTAGCAATTGCTGCCTCTGAAAACTTGAAAGTAAGTAAATTTGATATTAAATCTGCTTTTCTATTGGGCTATTTTGAAGAATAAATTTACATGTGAATGCCAAATGATTTGGATGTTAATGGTAAAATTTACAGATGGAGGAAGTCTTTGTATGGTTCAAACAACTTACAGAATTTCTTAAATCTAAGTCTTGCTCAACTACAAATATATCAATGTGTGTTCAAATCAACAAATTTTTAAATGAACTTTTTATTGTAATTCATGTGGATGATGGAATCATTATTGGTGAACATAATATATACGTTCAAAAACTGAAGAACATTAGTATGCATTTTAAAACTCAGTGAATCATCTGCCTAGTACTTATTTTGGTATTCAAATTTGTAAAAATCAAGATGGGGTATTCATGAATCAAGCAAGATATGTTGAGCAAGTCATAAAAAAATACAACATGGAAACAGATAAATCAGTGAGAACTCCTATAGCAAATCAAGAAAATTGTAATACAGAAGAGACTTATGTGACCAAATTTCCTTATCAAGAAACAGTTGGAAGCCTTCTGTATTTGACAACCAAGACCCGTCCAGATATCAGCTTTGCAGTTAATTATGCAAGCAGATACACAAGACAACCTACCAAACAGGATGCTGTGAATATTAAACAAACTCTGAGATATATTAAGGGTTCTATCTAAGATGGTATTCACTACTCAAATAACAATACACACACACTTGATGTATATTGTGACTCTGACTATGGTGGAGACAGAAAAGACAAGAAAAGTACAACTGGATATATACTCTCTATTATGTAGTTGCCCAATTATCTACAGAAGCTGAGCTCAGCTGGAGCTCATTGCTGTAAAGAAACTAAGTATGTCAAATCTGTCTCTTGAAGAGCTTTTGTCCAAGAAATCAATATCAATTTCCATGTCAATGTTAAATATCATTTCATTACAGATTAATACAAGAAAGGATGGATCAAGATCTTGCATTGTCCAACTAATCAAAATGTGGCTGATATCATTACAAAGCTATAACAACCAAATAACATAAAACTCTTAAAAATACACTGATGCACTAAAAATGCACTACTTGCTCGTACACTGAATTTGTTTTTTTGTCAATAACTATGTTAATATTGTCATTTTAAATATTATTGTTCAGTGTTCTATGAAGGTCTATTCAATTTGTTACTCATTCAATAGCCTTTGATTAATTTACATCTTTGTTAAGAAATGTAAACAAAAGATATCAAAACTTCTGATTTTTTGATTGAGGGTGTGTGTTGAAATGTACAAACATTAAAATGTAAAGGTTTTAAGTTGGTGAAACACTTTTGTTTTTGGTTATGTTTTGTATGTTGGTACAAGAAAGCAATAAAATAATACTGACTTTTTTGTTGTGAGTAAAACATATTTAAAAACAGTGTTGTCTATAATATTGTGCAACCAAGTAATACAAAACCTAAATTTCAAAACACTCTTGTGTTTATGAAAAAAATAAAAAGTGTTAACTGAGAATAAATAAATAAAAATTTTTGCTCTTACAGATTTACTTCCCTCAATAATTATTTGCACGGTACAATTTTTATTGAGGCCACACATTTGCCGTTTACATGAACAGGAGGGGAAGGGAGCTACAGCTTTATTGTGTTTTATTTTTTCCTTCAGTAATTACAGTGAATGACAATTTCTCTCATTCTACATTTACACATTGAATGAATTAACCACAGAACTATACTCTTACCCTTTCAGCTTCTGGATACATTCCTAGAAAAAAGTAACAGCAAGCAAGATTCACAGATACATCATCAGGAGGATTTTTTGAGTGACTTAAGGCTTCATACACTTGCATAGCTCTTTTATAGTCTCCCAAATGGAACGCACAGTATCCAATCCACATTTGAGTTTCGTTGTTTCCTTTATTACCACTAAACTGCACATAAAAAGAAAGTAAGTCATTAATAATGATTTCATCAGTGAAAAATTGACAAAGGCTTTTTTATGTAAACAACTATTATTCTTCAAACACAACAGCTGTTTTACCTCCAGTATCGTAAGAGCACCAGTGTAATCCCTTTTGACTAAGAAATCCTCAACTTTGGGAATTTGTTTCCTTCCAGAAGCCTGTCCAGAATGTGCACCAAAGGCTGGACTGTTAGCAGGCTTTGCTCGTGATAAAATCTATAGAATGAAAACATTATAGAATCATATATTCTAGGGCAAAACTTAACTTATTGAGGCTATATTTACCATGTTTCCGATACAACAGCTCTTAAACAATGGTTATAAATAATTCCTGCTCCCTTTTTCGATTAATGACGCAGAAAAACTAACTCTCGCGCAATTAATTTTATTTTTAACTCGCACAGCAACATGCACTTCAGCACACCATTATATATGAATTTTAATTTGCTGTTCTTTTCACTGTTACATTAAATTTAAATATTCGTCAACTTCCATAATCTTTGTCACATACTTCTCATAAATCCATCTACAGAACTGACTCATACAAATTTCGATTTGGATGTTGCCATGGCAACATCAATATACTTCAATGTATTTACTGTGAGTGTCCTTTGACAGTACTTCCCCTTATCAGGAGTCATCCTTTTGAACGTCACCATAGCGACCTCAATGCAGTGACGTTCACGCTTTCGATTAGGTGTAACAGATAATAATCTGTCAAAAGACACTACAAATAAATCTACGTGTAGAGATGTCCAGAACGTATATAATACGTATTTAAGGTTCGTACAATAGACTTTAGTATTTTCTTGAGCTCTCATTTAATTAGATGCAATAGTGGGGTGGTTGGTTATTTTGTCAACAGAACTATTATACCAAATCTGTATGATATCCGCACGTTTTCTTGAGCCTTCAATCAGCTTATTGCGGGAAAAGTGGGGGAATTCGCAGTGCCGGTTCACTCAATGTTAAAAGGTGGGGGACTAAGTTTGTTTCCTCAGTCACGGGCCTGGTGCAGATAGCGCAGCGGTTGCATTTTGGCGCGCATTTTCAAAGGGAAGTTGTGCTAATGCTGGTGTAGTATCAATGTGTATTATCTGCTTTTCTTATCATTCAGATTAACTTGATTTTAATAATATTTTTAAATATTGTATTAGATGTTTTTACTTGAAACCAAAATTGTAAAGTGATTTATTTATCCTTAATTACTTTCAAAGCAGAAAAAAAGTTTATGAAAACATGAAGTTTTAAATTTATCATTACATTGTTTGTTTGTTTGTTTGTTTTTCAAACAGATACTAAATATTTGAGGGGTCTGGTGCAATACTGCCCTAACCCACAAAATCTTGAAATTTGAGTACTTATAGTTTCATGCTCTTAAAACACTTCTCATGTATTCACAATATCAAATAAGCTTGTAGCTATTAGTATGGTTCAGAAAAAGGGCATTCTTCGTTCAAAAAAAATTTACTATTCTTTTCTGTAAGACTACCTGAATCAAAAAACCTCTTACTGATATCAAAAAACTTACAATAATGTTAGACAGTTTTTGAAATATTTAATTCTATTTAATAGTTGTCTTGTACCTTACCAAATGGTAATTTATCAATATATACAAGGAAAAAGTTTATTATTAAAATTAGTAAGATTAACTACCATTTTCATTACTTTTAACAATATTAATTTCATTCTTTAAGTGAGTATCAATAAATTTCCATTTTTATTAATGGTCATCTTTTTTAAGATGTACTTTATGTGGCATTAGCAAACATTTTACTCCAAATCTAGAATTACGAATTTACTCTAAACTTTAAACACGTTTTTCTTGAAACTTGCTCAGTGTGTGTATTGTTCCTAAATTAGTTTTTTATCTACAGACAATGAAATGCTGAATAAAAACTATTATATAATTTAAGTCCATCAGTAAATAACTACTAAAAATTGTTTATTGTTCATTTCATAAGCATGTTCATTTTAATGTATATTACATTATATTTTTCTCGAAATTGTTCAATTACATGAAAAAGTTTAGAGAAATATAATATATTCTTTATATAAACTGTGTAATTGATTTAAGTCTATATCTGTATAACTTCTTTTTTCAAATATTTGTAACTCGAATATATTCACATATTACAAATAATAAATATCAACTTAAATCATTGATTTGTTTTAAAGTTATCATTTCTTTAAATTATGATTCAAATCATACCAGCCTTAATTTTTGGTGACATTTTTTAGCCAAAAATAGAATTGTAATTTTGATACAATATCAATCATTGGTTCAGTAACTATTTTGTGTAAGTCTTTGAAAACTAAGGAAAATGAAACAAATGTATAAATTACACCAGTTTTATGTTGGGCAAGTCGATTTGCCTTGTAGTTAGTAATAACATACCAGTAAATATGCTTAGTGTTCTAGGATTAAAGAAGGAATTTGCATTGTTTACAAAATAACTTTGATGAAATGAAAATTTGTGAAAGATATAACGATTTCAATTTGGTCTGTTGCCCTGAATTTTTAGGCAATCTTCTTTTGGGTTAGGAATATTCTTAACTTTCAAATAAAATAAGCAATTGTCACAGATATCTTATGTTTACATTGCAATACAAGATTATTCATTTTCTATAGCTAATTGTTTACTGCTCATCATGACTATATTTCCACAAAGTACACACGCAAACTATCCTCATTGAAATCTACAAATGGGCAGAACAATAATGAATTGTTTCGGATGACGGAATTTTGACTGTAAATATTGTGACGTAGTGAAATGAGAAATAAATTCAATAAAAAAATAAAAATAGTATATTAAAAGATTATGA
>BOPP01000407.1:292436-332164 GCA_017312745.1 Gryllus bimaculatus
CTAAGTTCCGTTGGCAGTCTATCTCAGAAAGCTACGTACTAAGAACGTGTACCGCAAGGTCTCCATTGATGGCACCCTTGTCATAAGCCGATCTAACGAGATGTTGACGCATAGAAGCGTCAATACGAAAAAAATGCATGTATGTTAGATGACATTGCTTATATTTTGCTCAAGCCAAACACTGAATGATTCAAATTCAAAATGCAAAATGCCATCTAATAAATTAGTACAGAACGTAAAAATATTGGTTTCTCATTTACAGCGCCAAACGAAATGCGTTCATTCTGTAGGAAAAGAAAAGTCAACAGAGATTCAGAGCTGCGCTGAATGGTTTCAACGACTTTCAATCTTACACAGATGTTCAAAAACAAAAACATCGCGTTGGAAGCGCATTTAGTAACTGAGAACTTGACGAGGATTGGCGCTTCCACCTGAAGCAACGCGTGTACACTGCGAATATATGCAGTATTGCCCATCTTGCGACCACTTGAACAACTCGATTCAGAAGGTCGTAATCTTCACAGAGCTCGCTGAAGTCTTCTCACTGCAATCGACAGACCCAAACTGTTAGACCCCACTCCTACAAATGATTCTCATAGCATGTCATAAATTAGAGCAGTGAGGAGCATCAGTTACGTTCATCTGGCCCCTGACACTGGTGTATTCCTACAATTGAATAAGCCGATTCTGCAGCACGAAAATCCGGAACATCCAATCAGAAATGGAATTGAAACACGACCTCCAAATGCCAAGGAAATGCCTGTCTCGAAGTGCATCCTCACGAAATGGCAGACCACTAACAGTCTTCACACAAAGTACCACCCCATTAAACAGAATAGCAGGCAAAATGTCAGCTACCCTCGACGGAAACAAGTTCATTAAGCCCGACTAAGAATAGCCATGCAAGAATGACTTCTTCAACATTGTTAGAAATGAATTAAAAACAAACCCCCCCCATTCCTGCCAACTGCGGAAGACTTCTGACAAGAAAACATATTCTGACAGCTGCGTAATCTCTCAAGACTTAGACACAGACGCTCATGATGACCGGCACACAATGATCACTTAATCTCTGCGCCACCGACAAGACAGCAACTGACAAAACAAATACAGTTCTTAAGAGGCCCAATGTTTTCTTACAAAATTAATTAATTAAATAGTATATGATCAACTTTTAACGTCAATCAGTAAAATAGCGGAAAGGCCTTAGATCCAAGCCTTCAAACAAACTAACAAATAATAATAATAATAATAATAATAATAATAATAATAATAATAATAATAATATAATAAAGATAATTAATAATAGACACGCTGAGAAAAAACCAAAGTATGACACTATAGTATTGCTATATCGCACTATATTATCCATCGAATAATTCACTCGATACTGAGTTTCCAAGATGTTGTGAAACATTGTTCTTTATATTCACGAGAAAATCTTAATTGCCTGCGTCCTGAATTCATCTGTCCATGTGAAAACTATTAAACATATTGTTGCTCCGAATCACGGCGATCCGTTCTTTCATCGCCACCAGCCGCGAAGGACTAGGGCAGGGACTAGGGAAAGAACGAGCCTGGACTCCAATAAAGTGGCCGTGGGGGAGGGGCCCCGGGATTTCCAAGTCCGATATCGCACTGGGACAGTGATTCGCAAATAGACAACGTCGAGTAAGCTCACACCAAGTTCACTGATCTGCTCGCTTACTCGGTGCCCTTCTCCGCTTTACACTTTCTGCTCCACGTCCACGTGTCTTCTGCGGCTGTTCATTCACGAGCTACCTCATTCTTATAGTTGGCAGCTGACTCGATTGCGAGGCTGAGAAATGCGCTCAATGTTCTTGGAAGCTGCCCTCCCTGCCCCCGCCTAATCTGCAACTACTAGCTGTCCCAAATATATTACGCTAAGTATCCATAGAAAAAATGACAACATCATACGAAAATAAGGAAAACAAATAAGCAATAGGTGAATACCATCAATGTGGAATGTTTTTATCTACACATTATGACCTTTTCTTACGGGACTTCTAAATGCTGTTCCGCCGGCATCAAATCCTTCTTTCTTAATTGATATCACAGTTCGAACAGATACTTCAGTATAGTTTACTACCCGAAAATTGCTGTTATGCAGCGTGTGATGAAGAACGCCCGAATTCTTTTCTTCGTCACCTTTCTTAATAACGAGACGTATAATTTCCTTAGCTTAACTGTGTATTTTTTGACCATTTCTACGAACAGAAGCTATACCGTCCCACCAAAAGTCAGAAACGAAATTAAAATGAATACGCTATACACTTGTGTTACGAACAAGAAGCAAACATGTTACTCATTGAGCTCATGTCTTCCCAGAACAAGAAACATTCTATATCAGATGAAGTGATATTGAATCTCATACAATGTTGTCAAAGAAGTTATACTATTTCCTCGACTGCTCGCGTAGGCGGCAAATTACAAAACATGTCAATATGCCGAATACTTACACTGTAGGTCTTCGGTGAATTCTTTAGTTCAACCTCGTATATACGACAGATGATAGTAATATTTAAATATGTGGTTTGTTAAATTTTTGGAAATATATTTATTTGTGCAATGTTATTGAATTTCCCTCACTATTAATGAGAGATTATTGTCAAATTGCCGCCTTGCAAAAGATGAGGCGTCAAAAATCGTTACACTAGTGTGAACACTTTTCAGATTTTCGACGTCAAAAGTAATTTGTTGAGACCGCAAAGTGTGAAAGTTGCTTTTAGATTGTACTATCTCAGGTACTAAAAACTTCGATTTATAGAGGATTATACTGTACTATAATTCAAGTACCAAATGGCCAATGAATTGAGTGTTTGTAAACATTTCTTTCAATAATATTTTAGATCCTCCAATAATCACTGCGAAAATCAGAATTCCAACGTTGCTTCTGTATCAGAATCGCTTACAACCCCCCCCCCCAAAAAAAAGAGAGAGAGAGAGAGGGAGAGAGAGAGAGCACTCTGCCGTCATCTCAAAAGAAAAAGAGATTGCTGTCTTCTAATCTCATGACTTGGAAAATGGAAAACAAGAGACGGTGAGTGTCCATCAAAGACATAATTCGAAAACATCAGAACTCGTCAGTGCAATAAGTCGCAGAGACAACCACTCATTTTTCATAATTTACTTTTTTCGTGTTACAAACATATAGATGTACAAACTTTTAGAATTGCGTTGGTCAGTCACAAAAGCTTTGTGTTCTCTCTCTTATATCTGCCTGTTAGACTGTACAACAGAGATTGTGAAAGCAGTGCATGTCTGTCCTAGCGACTTCGATCTCACAGGTCTACTCTTGATTTCGGTACTTTTGAATAAATGTACATAGAAATAGATAACTGCGGCTACATGCATAAAAAGTACCGATAAATTTAAAATTACAATTTACTTTTAGTTTACGAGATAAAACTTTCCCCAATGTTACCAGTAATTGTAGCTTGCATCATGAAAATTCAAGTGTCCCTCTCATTGTTTCGCCGCTCTCCCTGAAGCGTTGCCGTGGGAGACGCCAGATTTGTGCAGGATCTGCGGTCGCTTCCGATGACATACGAGGGTCTGTGTTATTGCCTTCCGTTTACGAAGTTAGGAGAGGTGTCACAGCAGGAGCGGATCCAGCCGATTATTTTTCGGAAGGTGGGGGTATATTATTGTAAGTAATAAATGGATTTGTTTATATAAAGTATTTTTTAGAGGATTTCAACCAAGATTGAAAACCCAATTTAAACAGCAAGGTAAAAAACGTCGTTTTTGAGATCAAAAAATCGAAGTTTGTAGATAAAAAAGTCTGCGTATTTTTCTCCGCTCATTTCTTCCGTATTTGAAAACCCGAAAATCTTAGAGCAGTTGGAACTGTTAACAGAAACCTAGAAGTAAAATAGATTGAGAGGATGAATTTAATTTGTTGATATTTTACAAATTTATCCCTGTTTAAAAAAAACAGTTTCAATTCGAACGATATTTGAGAAAGGCCCTCAAAAACCAATTTTTAAAGTTCGTATTAATAAGGACGAAAATATGTAAAAAAGATAGTAATGTACTTACATTACAGAACCGTTTATAGCATCTTCAGGTTTTGGTATCAGTGAAAAAATAATTTGAGATGCAATAGTGACGAAAACGCATAAACCGACGGGTTTGGCTTTGCGGTATCCCCAATATTCGCCTCTCGCCGGGGGGCTGGGTCGCCACCCGAACGTACCCTGCCATCTGCCGCCCCCGACAGAGGGCCCCAAACAAAACGGGTGTGGACGCAACGTCGCAGAAAAAGGGAAGGGGCGAGGTGTTTTCGTAAAATTTCACTTTACGACGCTCCTATTCGTCTGATTTGCATGATTGTCACGGCGTTGGATTCAGGAAATATGTCGCCATCGCCCAGATTTTTTAATTTTTTCTCGGAAGTTTGAGAACTAATTTCAAACTCGAGGTTTTGCTATATTTTTGGGAAAGGGGCTTCGTAGCGTAAATACTATTTTAAAAGGCGTTAAAATTTCGTTTACAGATCGAAAATCAGACCATTGGTTCAGACGTTATCGGTAAAGTAAATTTTACTTATTTTGGTGCTGCCACGTGGTGGCCACAAATTGTACTAGTGTCGGGACATTTAGCCTTAAAGTCAGGACAAATATTAGCATGACTATTTCTTGTCTCACTCTCATTCATACTCTTTAAGTTTTTTTCACTATTAGTATTCATCCTATTTATATTAGAAGAAAACATATTTTTTGACATCGTTTCAATACTCATATTTATATCTTATCAATTTTTATATTCAACAGAACTTTTTAAATCATTTTCGGCCATTTTGGAGGCTCAAAGGTAGTACCCTATGGATTTTCTTAATTTTCTCAACATTTTTTGTAATTTCATTTTTATTGTGTATCTGTGTAGTTGTGCTGGCGTCTTGGGGTTTGTGTGATCTTGGAAGGGGTGTGTATGATCTTGGTAATTTGATTTTTTGGTAAAATGAGTTTTTGGAAATGTATTAAAATTGGGCGATTTTTGACGATATTTGATGAAAAAAGTGTGCATGATGTTGGAAATTTGATTTTTGACTCTTGTATGCTGATGTTGCATGTCTTTATTTTGGTTGAATTTTGTTGATTTTTGGTAAATAATCTAAGGGTACTATGTTTGGTTTTTGATTAAAAATTGTGATTGAAGGGGGGTGATGCAGAAACGGCATACTGATTCTACTGTTATCTCTAGCCGTAATGAAATCACTCGCCGATTCCCCGGGCTTTTGGACACGAGAATGAAAGCGGGCTTTTCATAAATTATGTTAGTCTTTGGTGCGAAGTGATTGTCAAATTTCTGAATCACAATTTTGTACTGCTTCTCTTCATCGTTCGTCAGACCGAACGTTAATATAACCTTGTCAGCTTTTTCTCCCATTAAATAGATCAACGTTTACCTGTTCATCTTCTGAGACCGCTTTTAGTCTTGAAAAGAACATTATTTCTTGTTTAGGATTGAATTGAGTAATATTGTTTTCTTGTTTACGTGAAATTGTGTTTCCTCTTTTAGTAAATTAAACCATCCTTAAAATATGCAATATATATTGAAATTCATGTTTCATTAAATTCTCTTTCAGTACTTTCTCAGAGAAAATACACCGTGAATTTTCTCCAATAGAACCTTAGAATGTTCAAAAGCAACAAATACAGCAAGGGGCTACTAATCCCAATGCGACTGAACTCATTCATTAAAGTGACAGGCCTCACGAAGGTTTAATTATCTGCATGTGCGATCTCTACAAGGATTGTTGTGTAAACGAAGGATGTCAATCTGTAACAATATAAATAATAAAATAACGGAAATGGTAGCCGATTTAGCCTACATGTTGAAATGCATGCCGATTCTGGATCAAACCTACTTATATTTATTTGTTTACGTTAAAAACTGTGTATGACGTGCTATGGGGAGAAGATAATTTGAAGTTACACTTATGTCCAAAAGCAAAACAGGGGGCCCTCTCAGCATTTGCTCGAGGATCAGGAATATTGGATGAAAACCTGATAGAGATGGGAGTCATTGACCCAGAAGCTGAAGTACAATACTTGTTACAGGTTCTTTACAATTATACAATTCAAACGGTATATAATTCATTAAATTTTATTTTAAAAATTAATATTACTTTACTTTTGGGTGCTCAGTATAGTCTCTAATTGTATAGAAACAGTTGTGCAGCAGAAAAAATTTTACTTCGGACTTAATTTTTTGTAATGAATTTGAGATTTGAGGAAACCTTGAGATACGTTAAGATGTTTAGAAAGGATTTCTTTAAATTCATTAAAAATTTTTAAAAAAGTTTTAATTTATTTAAAAGAAAATTAATGTAATAAGAATTGATATTTGCAATTAGTTAAATAATATATCAATCAAATTTTCCTACCATCAAAGATAAAACATTTTTTCTCGAACTTGAACATACATATTGAGAGTAAAGGGTTTTGTAAAAATCTGTAATCTGTCAATCTGTAAAAATAGGGTCTTGGTTTCCATCAAAGCTTTTAGAATAATTATCGAACTACAATTTTGTGCTTGGATGTCAAGTACACTGTCAAATTTTGAATAGTTAAATGAGACAGATTTTCGAGAGGGTCAAACCTTTGAAATGCTCTCCTGTATAATTTTCTGTGGTGCAGAAAGAACCTCTCTGCTCGCATTCTGTAAAAAATAGCTTTAATTTCGCATTTACCTTGTCTTTTAAATGATATTTTTTTTAAACGGCCCCAAAGTTTTCAACGAAAATTTCCATGTGAGGCGAGGTTTTCACTCTTATTTAATATTCTTAAAGTAGCCTAATATTTCAATTCTACCATTAGGAAACCCAAAGATTGAGGGAAAAAAAAAAAAAAAAAAAAACTGTATGGCAGCTGGCAAGGCTGTAACGCTATCCCAGGGCAAATAAACAAAAATTAGAACGAGAAAGTTTGTGCTATTTGTAGCACATTCTACCATATTCCACAATATTATTATTATTATTTTGAGTTCAAAATATCCTGACAATTTTCATGATTTTAGCCTGCCTTATGACATTTCTTAAGAATTGTTTGTATTTTGCTTTCTCGTCTTACGAACTCTTCGTAAGATGAAAAAGTTCTGTAATCGTGCGCTAGAAAACGCCAGAAAAAATCTCATTGGTTCTGGTAATGAAAAAGTGGATCAATTCTATTGTTAAATTTAGGGGGAAAAATCTCTAACTCGTGGTGTAGCCAGAATCCATGTTTTGTTAGTTCTTAATACTGTGTTCTTCATTGCTGTGCTTTTGAACTTCAATATATTTGAAATACTTGAATACAACCTACTACCAAAAGCTGTGTTCTGAGATAAATCAAGTTGAAATAGATTGAGTTAACTTTTTTCATTACTCAACACCTTTTGCTAGATTACACTTGTATCTTGTTATATGTTTTAATATCCAATATTACTTTTGAAAAGAAAGGGGAAAAATGAGGTTTAAAGGTGATTTTTTTCTTTACATTTTCACAATAATTTAGTAAATCCAAAATTCAGCAATCCAATGATGTTGCTAATGGAAAGAATAAATATGAATTAGTAATGTAAATAATTTAAAAAAATTCAAAATGAGCATGGTGATTTTTTCTTGCATACAGCTGATGTGTAACCAATGGTAGTATACTGAAGGTGTTAGTTTGTTACATATTTTGATTTTTGTACTTTTCATAATGTTGGTCAACAAGAAAATGATCTAAAATGTGTAATGCATAAGAATAAAAAAGAAAAAATTGGCACTTTGGAGGATTAAAATTTCAGCATCTGTGGAGCTGTTAATTTTTAATTCAAAGAGATTTTTAAGGTTTCATATTTCCCTAGCACAAGATATAATATTGTGGTTTAATTTCATTACATTAATTTTTTCACAGCAGTGATGTTATGAGTTTCACATTGACCAGTCTACATCCCCTTACTTCCAGTAACAGGATTTCTTTCAGTATATTCATACTATTTTTGTATACACACATTTTTAATTAAAACTTTTAAGAAAATTTGTTAATTTTAAAGCTGTAACAGACTCATTCAAGATTTGTATGTTTTAATTTGTGCTTTATTAACTATAAGTTAATACTGATACGATAATACTGATATGATATAATCATATCAGTAATTTTTGTAAACCTTTTTAATATCAATAATATTAAATAGTAAACATATTTAATGTCCGTAATATAAATTTATATATTGTGAAGCTTAATATATGTAGAGGGCTTGATTGTCTAAATTGTTTTTGAGGATAAGATTGTGCAAATGAAAGTTTCATATTCATTTATAAAAATTAACTCTAATTTTCTTTTTTATCATAACTCTTCAGTTACAGTTTTAATTACATGAAATTTCAGAACCATGTTCGGTAGGCATGTTGTTTTGATTATGAGACAATATTAAAAAGGTAATGGTCACCAGGTATATTTGACTATTTTCTAAATTCATAATTTCAATATTCATGTGTTTGGTCCACAACAAAGAGTTGATTTGTATATATTATTACTTATATTAGTTTTGCAAAAGTTGGTTGTATTGTGTATGATATACTTGTATGTACTGTGTGGTTATTGTGAAAATGACATATTCATAAATATATTACATGAAATAATATTTTATTTTGCACTTCCTTCCCAAAATTTCCTTTATTGACTTCGAATTCAAAATCCTATTAATTATTGGCTTCTACATCAGAGCGTATATATGTGTGTTTATGTATGTATATATTGCCTTTCATATTAATTTTTACGTAAATTACATTCTATTTGGTATATAACTTTGTCCGACATTTTGAAAATTTTCTAGATAATCTAATTTCAAATATCCCGATTTACGTCCGTTCTCCATTTGAATTGGTAGACTGTCTTCGACGCCTATTGGCTGCCGGTAGGCGAAAATGGCTGCTTCTTTCTGATTTGTTGCTTGTTGTGGTGGGGGATTCGAATTTCTTCCCTCTACAAAACAAGGACTTTCCGTTTAACATACCCAATATCCGCATCTGATACATACTCTCTGCTAGAGCCTAAACCGCTCAGCTGACTTGCTTCAAAATTGATATACCCTGATTGATCTTAACGGACTGGAGGCTTTGGGGGTTTCTGATATTCTGATGGTTGAAGGTTGTTTGTTTGTTTGTTTGTTTGTTTTTGTCTTTTTTTACGTTAATCGGGTATTTTCCTTTTTATACCGTTGTCAGATTTCGACCCATGTGGCGTAGAGGTATGCGTGTAGGCGCGTTAAGGATAAGATTCTGAGTTCGAGTTTCGGAGCGGAGAAATAATTAGCTTCTTGACAACACTTTTACTGGCTATGTAGTGGTGTGATGTTGCGGAGCTTTTAGAAACAATGCGAGAAAGTATGTGATTCGACAACACCATTTTTGAAGTAAATGTGCAATGAGTTATGTAACGATGCATAGATATGAAAAAAAAGTTTTACATGAAGTTCTTATCCCATTTGTTATCCAAGAACTGCTTTTCCGATAAATGTTTAATTTTCTTTTGTTAAGAGGAAAGTATGAGTAAAAATGAAATGAAAACTTAAAAAATCCAACAACATTGGTATCCACAGAATTGTAAATCTCGTCCCAGAATTCCTGTAGCCAATGAATAATTTTATTTTACTTTTAGTAAATAATCAGTAATTCTCATACGTGTATTATTTATTGGATCAGTGGTTGCATTTCTTGTAATGGTAAGAATTTGAGCATTGTGGTGGTCACTATATCCTAAATCTTTTGTGTTGCAATTTCAGATCTAGCAATAGTTTTGTAAATTATTGGTTGATCGATTGCTTTCATTGAATTAAGTATGGTCTGTTTTCGTACATTTATTGTAGTATCTAAACTGAAGGAATTAAGGAAGGAAATAATAAGATGTTTAAAGTTATAAAGTCATCTTAAGGCTACAAGAGTCGTTATACTTTTGCTACATGGTGTGCAGATGACGGTCTTATTTTAAAACCTAATAAATGTAAAACTTACCTTTTCTAGGTCACGGTCACTGATTCAGGAGGACTATGTAAACACGTTGGATCTGGAAAGAGTTACAACCATTACAGATCTTGATGTTGGGTTTGATTTTAAAATGTCTTTTGACGATCATATCTATATTAATAGAAGTGAATTCAAAGTGAATATAAGTAAGCGGCATAGATTCCACAAAAAAGTGTATGAGTAGATACAAAATATTCACAGGCTCTTCTGCAGGATCTGACGCAATGTCTATGCAAGTTTTGTAAGTATTAATAAAATACAAATACGGAAAATAAATAATTTGAATAATATGCTGGTAGATGCACCGCAATCATCATTTTTCGCCTGTTGCTAAAAGACAGGTTCCTATTATATTCCGCCAGCAGCGATGCGGTAGAACCGTGTGCCCAATCTCCAAGAAAGATGTCACATTTTCGTGTTTTTTCACGCAGAAGGTTTTTGTGTTGTCAAGATTGCCTTTAAGTTCCATCTGGCTTCCTCGTTGCGGGGCGCTGATGCGCGATGAAGGACGAGGACGAGAACAGGCCAGGCGGCGCCAGAGGAGACACATTTAGATTTATTTCAACTATAAACAGATGAAAGATGAGTAAAAGTGTAAAATTAATACATTTTAAACAAGCGCTCAACTTCTACCATTACAAGCAAAAAGTGAGGTCAACAAATCGAGCGCATAGTGAATCTGCATTTACGTCCAGAAACATAACAACGGGCCATCTCAGAATTTGCTTAATGGATCAGGGAAACTGGACAAAAACCTGATCGAGATGAGAGATTGACAGACGAGAGAGAGAGAGAGAGAGAGAGAGAGAGAGAGAGAGAGAGAGAGAGAGAGAGAGAGAGTAGAGGAGAGAAAGAGGAAGGAGAGAGGGATGGGCAGGAAGATGGAGCGCAGAATAATGTCTGTCGGGTTCTGCTAGTGAATTATAAAAATTAAGAAAGCTATTTAAATACTTGGATTTATTAGAACAAATCAAGACCTGAACTCTCCACAGATTATGCGTACCCTATATCTCGTACTAGTGAGACATATTCTCATCAGTTGTACGGTCACCATGCCTTTCAAAAGAATGCCGAAAGGATTCGCCTAGCCACTACCGAAAGGATCTTGAATGTTAAAAGGGTCTTCGAAGAATGGGGCTACCAACAGTGTAAGAGAATGAAGGGGTGCCAAGACGTTGATTTCGCTACTTTGAGACCTGCATTGAGAATGGCGAGATTACGAACTCTGGAGAAGGATCTAGAGAAATTAATAAGAAGTGTAGAAGCAAACAGTTCAAAATTATTAAATTTTAAAGAACAAATAAATTGATGTATTTTCTGTTATATCTGCATTTAGTAATAAAATAAATAATTGTGGAGAAATTCTATTTAATTTTGATATCCGGGGTCGGCTGTATTATCTACTGTGTAATCTTTCATAAACAAAATAAATTGTAATTTTCTTTGATCACATTTGAAAACCATCACAAAAACACCTCTTTATTAAATGTTTTTTGATCCTTTTTTCTTCAATGAATTAATATTCATTTCGAGTTGAGCTTACTAAACGCCCATTTTTTTAAAATTTCTCCCTACCGCTCACGCAATAAACAGAAAATTAGTAAATGCGCAAATGGAAAATAAATCTAGTTGCTAAGTTTAGAAACTAGTGGTGCTAAAACAGCACTTGCCTTTAGAAATAGTTATGTAATACTATTTATATCAAAATTTCTCGCTGAATTAATACATCTCAAAAATAATTTGTTGTAAAACGCATTACAAATCGTACATTTTGTGCAAAAACAAATATTTTCAAGCATATATCAATTTGTATATTTGACCATTATAACTACTTTTCACTCAAGTGAATCATGTTTCAACAGTAAGACTAATTCACAGAAATTAGCTCCCGAGTCATTGTTGCATATCAATCTGATATTCCCTGAAGGCTAGCAATTTTTAAAATCCCTAAGTTCTGCAACTTTCGAAAAATCAGGGTTTTCAATGAAAGTGAGTTCTCTTAAATGTTCTTCACACTATCCAACAACAAAATTTAATGAAAAACGATGGAGCAATTTTTTTTTTTTTTTTTTTTGAAAATGTCTTAGAGGCTGCATGTGAAGAACACTCCAAAATTAAATTATTATAGTTTCAAATTCAAGGGGACGCGACATCAGACATGCTGAACGGTTCATCTGCTAGTCGTTCAGACACGTTTTGAAGTCTATAAATTTTTTGGTATCAAGGACCGACAAATCATGGATTCTGACTACAGCACGTGTTAATGGATTATTTCTTAATTTAGCAACTTTTTCGTTACCCGGGCCCTGTAATAAAAAATTTCTGCCGAAAATTCGCCATTCTTTTCGCGCAGCATTACATAACTTTCTGTGTACTGCGTAAGCAGTAGTGAGAAAGAAAAAATTTCGACAAACACGTGTAGACAGAATTCATGTTTTGTAGAGTTCTTGAAAATCGATAGACGGCAAAACGTCCGTCCGTGAACAACACTAGCGGTCAAACTATACGTTTTTTCATTCAAACTGAATACACCCCCTGTCGATCTGGTCTGAGTCGAAGCTCTTCGATTTTGAAAACTTTCATTATTGTTTGGGGGTACTTTACATGAAACCCTTGGGACATTCTGAAAATTTCTTCAAAAATTACTCAAAATATTCTTTAAATTTCTTGTAAGATTATAATAAAATACACATATAAAGAAGGCATGGGTCCAAATTTGTACTGTTAACTTTCACTTTTCTACAATTGAAAAAGGCACACACGTTGTGGGGTCCCCTGATACTGAAAAAGTGGTTTATTTCAAAATGTCCGTCCGTCTGCGAACGCCACTAGCGCCTAAACTATACGTTAGTTTTTTTCCAAAACGGATATTCCCGGGGCAATCTGGCTCGAATCGAGGCGCTACGATTTTGAAGCACATTCTTTAAAATTTACAGGTGCTTCACATTACACCTTCGGCATTTTCAATATTTTCTCAAACATGCCTCCAATTTCTCTCTCTCAATTTCTTGAAAATAGAGAAAAATACACTTGTACAGAGCGTTCAGTCATGTGACCGGTTTTTTTGACAGCCACTGATGCCATACCAAACATGGACTCATGCCTGCTGGGCGTGCCCAGTGACTCTAACATGCAGAAAATGATTCTATCATTTCACGAAACTTGGCGTAACGTGTTAGTGCGGCGCCGTGGCGCATACATAAGTATGTGGTCTATCTCCGACAAAGTGATATAAGTTCAATTGAAAAATCTATTTTATTTATAGTGATAAACCATCACTGAAAATCTGAATACTATATGTCAACGGGTTACTGTTTTTTTAAAAAGTTAATAATTTACCGGCACACTGTGTTCAGCCGTATAGAGTTTGAGAGTTCACTGCAGATAAGAGAGGTGCGGCTTAACATGGCTTCTCTTATGTTGCGGGGCCCCGGCGGGCCTTTTGCCGAGTTTCAAAAGGACAGTTTTTGCGTTTATTGTACTGTTTTGTGTATTTGACCGCGCTGGCACCTAGCCATGCAGGCCTCTCCGAGCCCTTCTGGCACAGCCGTTGAACCCTTTGGTGATGATCGTCGACAACTAGGGGAGAGAGACTTGAACGATTTTCACCACATATTCGAGAATTCCATATTATTTAATATTTATATTATATTATATTCATATGCAAATATTAAGATGTAATCTTTAACTATACTATACAGTTGTAAATACTTTAATGTAGTCATATCCAGCTTTTTAAGCAAACCGTTTAGCAATGAGTCCCACCCAGAAGGAGACAGTGGACACATGGCAGTCAAGTGCCTAAGACCAATATCTTTTAATCTGCAAAATTTGTCGAAAGAGCTGATGCGATGCAATATAGAAACTCTCTTCAGTTAGTGACAAAACTGTCTATGAATTGAAGCTCCGAACACACTCACAATTGTCAAAAGTAAAGTAATATATCAATAATAAAGTGTCATTTGAAAGTCAATAACAATGTCAATAAAGTCAGGTGAAATGTTTTGGATGAAGATCGTGAATTAATTTTAGCATGATATTGGAAGCGAAGACCCTGCATACTCCATCACCCTAGAAGGAGTGTCAGGTAATAGATGGGAATCAAAACATTTAGTGTATGATTTGGACAGGGCTATGATCTAGCATTATTTATTCAATGTACCAAGAAATGGTAATTGAATTTATTTATCATTTGCGATGAAAGAAACTGATTAAGTAGTTTATTAAATATTCTTGACTTTTTGATGGAGTATATGAAACCTGAACCCTAAAGGTTATTTTAATTAGTGGTTTTGATTGAAACTTTTGTCTTATTCAAAAAGCAAATCAAACAATCTACTAAATTTGTATGGTTGAAAATATGAAAATTGTAGATATAAGGAATGGAGAAGATGAATTTGCAATGTATGAAATGCATCTTTTGCAGAAAATAGCAAGGTGTTAAAACTTATGTTATGAATATCGTTTGTCGCGGTTAGAAAAGCACCTAACATAAGTCGGTTCAATAGTGATTTTATTTCACGTAGATCTTTCTCTAATTGTTTTTAACAATCTACTCCTTGTAGGCTTAGCCTCTTCATGGAAAAGTCAACAACATGCAAAGTTGCTCAAGCAAAAATTTAGATGAAGGTAAAAGATATATAGTCATACATGCAGAAGAGCAAATGTTCATCGAAAGCTTTTATATCTATCCGTCGAAGACAAAAAAATAATAGATGATTATCATAGACAGCAGAATGTTTCAAAATGGATGAAAGAAGAATTACTACCATTGATTAGCAGAACCATCAGTTACTGTAAAGGAGAAATGCATCTTGTTCAATCTTGCTGGTGAGTGACATTTCATCAATTGTTTTTTAGAAATGTGAAAAATATCATTGAAATAATTACATTTATTCATTTATAAAAATACCTGATTATAAAACGCAAAAATGTATTAAAACTACACAAAAACTGAGTATTAAAACTATACAGTGGTGAAAATTGTATGTCACTTAAAAGCGTGGAATAGAAAATTTGTATTACCATATATATGTGTGTTTCAGTGATTTTAGTTATTCTATATACAATTTTCTTAGAGCGATACAAGTTTGCCAGGTAGAATTATATGTATTTATAGAGAGAATATGAAATAAATGCATATTGTTTTTTGAATATAACTAAAATATTGAAATATCCTTTTGTCATTTCCAATTTTTTAGAAATGTAAAAGACCTTCATCAACATGTAAGAAGGTGGTACCTTGCAGCATTTTCTATCTCAGCACTACATACCGTTAAAACCTGAGCATACCTTTAAGTGTCTTCTTTTGAAAACTTCTGAAGTAATTGTTCAGAAAAGTCTCTTAAAACCTAATTTGTTGAATTAATCATAGAATAAGGCAGTTTATTTTTACATGATTTTGATACAATGTGATTGCCACATATTTTCATATTTGAAAAATCATATCAGTTGATGTGGGTGCAGATATGTTGTAGATGAAATGATTTTAAGAAACAAAATATTGTCTAGAGTCTTTTGCAGAAATTTGTTAATATAAAGTACTTATTCATTCTGTAATTCAGTTTAGTTGTTGAAGAATTATATGACACATATATAGAAATCTATAAGAAGAAAGGAAAGTGAATAGTCAATCTTCAAGGATATTTCATTATGTAAATATTCAGGATGACCTCTGAGTGAACTGTTCCTCATGCTCTATGGGCTCTTGTGTCTCTACATAAGAAATATGGTCAGTATAATTTACATGTTTAATGCAGTATATTTCATAAGTTTGAAAAAAAGATTTCTATACTTATAACTTCTCTTCCAGGTGCAGAATTTAAAAGTTATTATATCCCGAGGGCAAGAAGTGTTACATTCCAGGTGAAAATAGTGAAACTTTTTTTGTTTTAAGCTATCTTGGCCTTACTGAAATAAATATGCTTTGAAAATAAAATGCTCATTTGCTTGCTTCCCAGAAGTTAATGTTGCCTTTGTTTTCTTCTGTATGATGTAGGTAGGGTGTTTTTTAAGGCGTACTTCTCAGAAATATAACAAGACACTTCATTAAATCTTGCACAGTGTCACTTCCTTGTAAATTCTTTTTAGTAATTATTGTATAATAAAAAAGAAAAAAAGTTTTTTCAGTTATATGAAGTTTCATTTTTTATGTATATGAACAGGCATATAAAATGATGTGTGAATGAAAGTATTGTGAAGAAGAGGTTTGATTGTGAATGAATGGTTGAAAATATATTTTAATAACATTCATTTACACTCATCAAAATATAACTTCAAGAATAGAAAAAATTATTCTTTTTAATAAAAAAGAATTAGAAAATGCAATCATTGATAAAGAAAAGTTTTATCTTTTGAGCAGATATGTTAGATTCTCATATTGTACATCTTAATGCAATACATTATTAAATTATCAAAATCTGCTGTTAGGACTGCTTGATAACCAATAAAGTGTTGTCATATAGAGATACGTACTACATTGTTTCATTGTTTTATCCTCTTGGTATAAAATTCAAATGTATAACTTCTAATAATTTAGTCCTGACCCTGGCAAATGTGGTAGGTTGAGGCTGAGATTGTTAATAGTAGGTGTGAATATTTTCTAAAAGACTTAGGAAACTCATTTGATTTTGTATAGTTGACTTTAAATAATCTAAGTGGATAAAATTATTGAAATTCAAATGATTCGGTGGAAATTGTGTATCCTTCAAATAAATAATCATGCAAATAAGGGAATTATTTTTTCACTTATGTTTTTTTTTTTATGTTATGTAATAAAGTTATTGAAGGAATGAAACATTTCAATTTTCATTTTCTAAGGCTAAAACTTGCACAGTGATCATGAAAACCATTTATCTTTCATTAATTTGATGTACTATTTAATATCTTTTGAATGACAGGTGAGTACAATAATTTATAGCAGTTTTCAAACCATTTTTATATTTTAGAAGAACTTGACTGATTCCAAATTTAGAAAATTTACCTGAAGTTGCTGATCAATTAAATTAACTGAGAATACTACCGCCAAACAGTACTCCAAAATATCTACTAACTTGTACCCTTTTCTCTCCAAAGAAATCTTTGAATGTAGTGTGAAAATTCTCCAAGATTGTACAATCGGAGAAGCCAAAATTATGAAAAGAAAATAGCAAATTCATGGTAGTTTTATTTAATTATACATGTCACTTAAGCCGTTTCATTAGTCAAAAACTGAACAAATTATATTTATTTAGTATTATTACAACGAATTCACAATTAACTAACCATATCTGCAAGTCACTGATCAAAATGATACACTGGCAAAATCATAAGATGAGCAACGTGAAAATGGAAATCGTAAATTATAACCACCAGATATCATAACTGCAAAACATTATACAGCACACATTAATTGAATCTCTCAACACGCAAGACCGAAAGTTACCGGCAGAATTCCCGTTAGCTATGCAGTATAATTCCATTTCATTCTTGAATCTAATGACTTAATTCAATCAATCACACATGTTCCAAGAGTATTTCGAAATGTTTTGAATCACTTAGTATAATTTTTCATCATTAATGATACCGAATTAAATGAATCTCTCGTGAAAACTGTTCTAACATCCCCCCGCATCAAAATTTACATTGAACAACAAAAATTTCAGTCAACCGCGACCAGCTGTGAATGCAACTCAGCTGACTGGCGGAGAATATTTAGCGCGAGACGAGCGTCTAGCGACGCTCATCTGTTATACAATATGTCATTAAAATCGTTCACTGCCCTGAACGCTCTGTAAAAGAGGCATAGGTCCGATTTTCACGGTAAACTAAATTTTCAAAAATCTAGAAAGTTCGAAATTTTCGGCGTCCTCCAAGTACAAAAGTGAAGATAGAGATTTTGGCTTTAAATGAAATTTGTTGCCCATAATTAGTTCTTTTGTTAAGGTTGGGTACATTTTTTGAAAATGTTAGTAGTTTTCGCTCAATATAAAGTGCAATTTTCTAAAAATAACAAAAACAAACTTTTCTAATACAGTTCCAAATGTTGTCATTAAACTTTTGACAGGAGTTATGTTAAATGTATTCTATGAGATAAACTCCATTCTAGTCTAAAATTTTGTAATTTTAATAAAAGTAAAGAATAATCTTTATGACTAACCTCTCATGTCGTTAATATGTACATTGGTGGCGAGGTCTTAACATTATAGCTTTTAGTACAAGAGAATATCATAAAGTTTCTCGAAAACTCACAGCTTTTCTGTAAAAACAAGCTCAAAATTCAGCATTTTCAGAAACACTTAAATACCATATTTTAAAAATACTCAAATTTTGTTCTTTTAAACTTTTAATATGAATACTTCGAATTGTAGTTTAAGATGATATACAATTAATGTTGAGTTGATGCATTGTTTTTTAAAAATAATATACAAATGTAATTTGTTTTAAATCTCTCTCATGCCATTAATATGCACATTTCCAGCTATTAGTATATATTATTGCATTGTAATGTGGATGTGCTTTAAATGACTTCCAATTAAATTTTTTGAAAATTAAAATGATTTCTATTAAAAGTGCTTCAAATTTTGCGTTTACAAAAACGCTTATGTACCAATCTCTCATAACTAAATTTGTCGATGAAAATTTCCTGACAAGACAAGGTTTTACTCTTCTATATTATTCTTACAGTAATATTTCGATTCTATTATGAAGCTGAAAAAAAAAAAAGTACTTAGGACGGCTATAGATGGCAGCTGGCTAGAGAATGTGGCTAGTTCAGACCAAAGAAATTACAAAACTAGTACGAGAAAGTCTGTGCCACCACTAGTTTATTTAGTGCTATCAATTCTGCAGCCTTTCCTGTTGTCTGCTCTATTATTCTTCAATAGCATTTTGCTGCTTAGCTCTGGCCCCACGAGCATAGCTTTGCTTGTCTCCATCGATTAGGATGGCATCGTTTGTCCACTACTATAAGGTTATATGATCAAATGCTAATTATAGCCCTAATGTGCGCGTGTGTTCATAATAAACTTCGCGGTCACAAATTCCTCTCATAGGCATGTTTAGAGGACTTGCGGCATGGCAGTTTATACTATAAGAGAATTTTCAAATTCTTTAGACAATACAGAATTAGTTTATGATATGAACTTATTTAACTTAAAAAAGTTATTTAAAAACGATCATAATTAATAAAATTTCTTATACAGTTTTATTATCAAAATTAATTACATCAGTTTGAAATAATTGTTAACTCAAATTCTTCAGCAACAATACATTTTTTGAACGTGATTACCTTTTTCCCCAGAATTTTTTCTGCAATTGAAATTCCATGTTTGCTGAAGATGGTCACGTGTATAATTACGTATTATAAATCTGAGAGAATACATTGCAGTGCGATATTTTTCCAGTCTTCGCGGTTTATTCTAAAGTCGACATTTATGAGTTTTGTGACACGGAATGGCAATGTAAAAACAAATCCTAACCGACTAGGCTTAATCTGCAAATATAAGACTACCACATTTTTTTCGACTGAGATATTTCTGAAAAAGTTAAGATATATTCCAGAAATAGTTGTTTTATAGATAATAAATGTGCAGCTTACATTTTTTTTTGTTTATAAGTGTATGAAGAATTGGAACATTTGGAAGTTGGCATCATTTCAAGAGAACTATGAGAGTTCACCAAATGAAAGTAAATTAATTGGATATTTCTTTTTACAGGTCAATGAATTCTTGTTAACGTTGTGCATAGTTGGGTGTGCTCAGTAACAAAATATGGAAAACAAATGCTTCTTGCAATGGTATTATGGAATGAATGAATTATCATAATTTCAATGTTATTGTTCCGTTGGGTTTATATTAAGTGGTAGTTTTTATACATTTGCTTTGAAACAGCAGTAAGTTTTAGCTTGATAAGAAATTTTGTGAAGTAAATAAGTTTCATGTAGAATGGATAGTGGTCCCATTCAGACTCTTGGCACTTTGATATCCTTTGCTGATTGTGAATGACAGTTCACAATTTTGGCTTCTCATTACATTTTATTTTTTCATTTCTTGTCTGTTGTTATGATGTTGCTATAATGCAATGTAAACAACTAATTATATAAAAAATAAGTAACAAGACTTAAGTGTCATTAATTGAAAATATATTACATAAAAACAAGCTTTATGGTGTTTTTCTTTGTTTAGAGTAAATCTTAACATATTTGCGTTTTCTGAACACAGAAAAACGAGCTGGCTTCTCTACGGCTTTCTTGGTTTCTTGAGTTTTTGCTGACCTGCAGGAAAGTGAGAATTCATTAAGTATGACTATTGAATGGAAATACTGAATATGTTTTAAAATGATTATCATAACATATACAGTGGTGCTTAAAGAATAGAGCCAAAGTACTAAAATATCTTAAGTTTTCAAAAAGCTCTTTGGATTATTTAATTGATTTGGTGGCCATTGCATGTACTTTTCCCTCCAAAGAGAACCTGTTAAAACTTTCAAAGGCGCACAGTAAATTATACCACTACTTATTCACATTTATCTCTGAAGCTTTTAGCAAAAGATATGCGTTTTTAAAATTTGGTTGGGAGACTTTTCCTTACGTTCACCATTAAGTTTCATATCATATCACATTTATCTTTGTATTATTGATGGCAACAATTTAACATCATATTGACTTCCAGCTCTTAAGCATGGACAGGAAAGGATATATTGAAACTTGCCAGGTGATGTCATTCTAAAGACAAACTATTAAGATATTTAAACTTGTATGTTTTTCCCATAGAATTTCATTGTGAATCTGGAACCACTTTTCCAAAATTGAAAAATTTGCTTTACTTCTTCACTTGAAAGCTTTATTCTTCACATCTAACATATTTTTAATGGAAAGATTGGTAGTAAACAAAGTGTTGTAATTTTACACACAAGAGCACAAGATCTGAAAGATACCAGAAGAATTTACTTCAAATAAATGTGATACACAATGGCTCTTGTATTTTGTTTTCATTAATACTAAACCTTTGAATTTAATTTAATCTTACTACATTTCAGAACAATTATTTGAATACAAACTAGATACTATGCCTTTTCTATGTTTAATAAATAATGTGTAATAAATTAGTGTGAACATAATTAAATTAAATTGATAGAAAGGTGGTTCATTTTGTGTCCACTGAAGGTAGCTCTATGTGTTCGAGCACCACTATATTTTTAACAGAAAATTCTTTCATTAATGGTAAAGCTATTTTTGATCATCTTACAAAAATGCTTCAAAAGTGTACCAATGTAACATCAACAATGCAACATCTAAAAATGCATGCTTTCTTCAAATATCTCAAAATTTGAATTCTACATGCAGAAGAAAAAGAGCTAACTGAAGCTTAAGCTATGTTGTCCAAAGAAAAGCAGATTTCTGGAAAATTTCAGTTTGTCAAGAAAAGAAAACAAGGAATAAAAAAAATCACAGGTACACACACCAACATTCAATATTATTATGGGTCACAGAATTCCAATGCCCTATGCAGAGATCAAAATCACACCATCTAAAAAATTTGCTTAAAATAACTCTTTAGTAGTTTTGAAAAGTGAGTGATTGTTTGGTTCACTATGCATAGCCAGTTATGAACTAACTTCACAAGGAATTTAAGGATTAATGAAACACTATCAATCTCCATAAATCCATCAGAGTATAACTTAATGGTCTTATCTCCTTTCCTTGCATTATAGTAACATTTTGTTATGCTTGCTTTGCGTCTCTGGGTTCATCAAAGTATTCTTGTGTAAGCTGATTTGTAGGTTTACAGATTTTACTATTTTCCTCGAAAGACAACATATAATTATCACTTCTTTTTGAAAATCAAATAATGATAACAGAAACTCTGTCTTTTTGCTTGAAATTCACAAGATGTATCCCTTTTTTATTTTTTCCCTTGAATTATTTAAAGCAACTAGTTCTGTGGTGTATGCCATACACCAGTTCTGCACTCTTGAAAATTTCAATATTTGGAATTTATTAACCAATGCAAAATTTCATTAGATGTTACCAGAAACTGCATAGATAAGATACATAAGGCAAAAAAAGGCAATCTTAATGACCAATCAAGGCATATATTATATCTTGAGATAGTGGTTTACACATTATATCAGCATAACTATTTAAGGGTTACCGACAAATGATTAACTCATCACTTTAAACTTGTGTTCAAATTATAAAACCCATTAAAAGCTTACACAAGGAACATGGTATGTTAAAATGAAGGATAATTTTATTTTCTATTAAACACAATTGATGACAAACAAGAAATTGACAGAAAAGTTTCTTCTTCGCAATACACAATTTGTAGAGCTTTTTTTTTTAACGAAAAATTATTCAAAGTAAGCTGTTTATTTCATTTCTCTTTACACAGTTAAAGTAAATAAGAATTATGCACTTGCACCTATCAGAAAACTCAATTCACTAATAAAAATAAAATACTACTCACTTTAATTGGATCAATCTATAAGTGATGCCCATAATTTTATGTATCACACTTTTGCTTTAAACATATAAAAGAATAGACACTTCCAATTGAATAATACATGTGATTGAATGTCAAATTTACTAAGTCTTGTTTTCTGTGTCTTACTAGGTAATTTGGATTCATTCCTTTTCATTGATTCATTTCTCTGTAGTTTTCTCACTATACACAAAATTTGTTTTCTCACTTGAACATTAAAAACATAATGTATTTACAGGATCCCTTCATGATTTACAAAATATCACAATCATGTTTACTAGCAATTTACTGACTTCCACACAAAACTAAACAACAGAAATTCAAGAAAATAAATAAGGAAACTGAAAAAAAATTCATTCTTGGTTTGCCTGATTACAGGTTCGGAGAGTAGTATTTGCAGTTCTTTTCAAGCCATCACTTGATAACTGCAGTGTAAAATCAGGCTGAATCACATAATTTATCAAAGATCTTGTTAGAATCACTACAATCTGCATTAGAAGAGTACAACAAAGTTTCTACCTCATTGTATTACTTAAAAGATACAAAAGAATAAAATAGGAGGTTAATAAAGCAAGATGTGCTGCCATGCAAGCCAAAAGAAAATAAGAACAAAACGTGTTCAAAATTTTACTAACATGGCTGCTTCTTCCTGTGATTTAGCATCCTTTGTTGGACTATCTTCTGAAGAAGAGGAGAGACCTAATCTAGCCTCTTTAAAGAGTCTCACTCCCTTCTTTGGGTGCACATTGGCTTGACTTGATCTACCTATGAATCATTGGTCATTCAATAAAAATGTAACAAAATGTCATTGGGATAAATAACTACTATTTTAAAGGTTTCTCTAAAAGTAGATCACAATATGTGTAGAAGCAACTAAAGATGTACCACAAAAACATTCAAATTTTTTTTCACACAAATGTTTTCCAACAATAATAAACAGATTTACATAATATTTACTAAAAGTATTGCTTCATAGCTGTGATTAAACACTGTAAATTAATTTCTAGGAAAACAATGTAGTCCTTTTTAACTGTCATCAGAATTCTTGTGATATACCTTTGGATTTCCTGATTTTGGACGATTGCTCTGTTTCATACTTTGCAGTTGAGCGAGTGTTTCTGCTCACTGATAAGGTTGCTGAAGCAAGACCCTTCACACTTGCAGTTTCACTTGTAGTTTCATCCTTCTGAAACATTGTATTTCAGGAACTGTACACGAAAGTAGTAAACAAAATTTAAAAATGTATCCTTACTGTAATATGGTGAACATTACTTTCTTCAGAAATGTTATCAGAAGTCAATCAATCTCAGAAATAAAATTACAAAACACTTTGAAACATTCAAATCTGCTTCTACAGAATTAGAGCATCCTAACAGAGGTATCTTATTACATAACATAAGCATAAAAGATTTTTAAGAAATATAATTTTGTTTTCTAAGAGAAAATAAGTTTATATTTACCCAAGTTCTTTCCTCCCCTGAATATATTTTTAATTATTAAAGCACATGAAGAGTAGTTTTTAATCTCCTTTACTTAACCCTGTATTTTATGAGCTTTTTCTTATCCAACTTACTCTTGATCCCATTTACCTGGTCAATTGCAAGAGTATTTCATACCTTTATCTTAAAAAAAATATTTAAACACATAAAATAATTCAATTAAATCAGTCGTTAAGAATTTTACAAGCATGTTTTTGATTTTTTTTAGCAATAGAGTTGCAATTTATCACAAAAGAAATGTCACATGAAACAAATAAATAAAGAAAATATTTAAAAGTACCCAGGAAATGTAAGTTATTGGGCTTTCTCAACTGTTTTCAGAAATACACTGTTTTATCATAAATTTGCCATATTTTTCTTTAATTTGCCCGCTGACATGAAATGAAAGCTACTTTAAATGACCTATTAATTACAATAAGGTGTTTACCAGTACTATTGACAGTTCTCATTCACCTGTTTCCTTCTGAAATATCGCACCGCCACTTCATCTTTATTTGTTACCATTTTGTTTCTCATAAACTCTTCATTGTTTCATCTCTTACATCCAAAACATTAAAAATTTTGACACAAAATTGTTCAACACAGCATGTCTTACCTATAAAATTACATAAAACACCCTAAATAATGCTAAATTGTCACTAACCTGTATTGGTTTCTCATTGAAATTCCTTTCACAAAATTCACCAATAGATTCGGCTTCAGAAGTATCTGTTGTTGTAACTTCAACAAAGAATCAAAACATGTTTACAAAAATTAATCTGTGAAAATAAGCATCATATTAAAAACTGTACAATGATTAAACTAATGACATTCCCCAGAATTCATATTCTCTATATACACTGCATTTCAAAAAACAATCTTATTAACAATTATTGAGTGTTCTCTCTGTAATGTATAAAACAGTTTTCCTTGCTTAATACCTAATGCATTAGTTCAAAACAATATTTGATAATATATGAAAAAGATGAAGTACAATGAGTTCTTCAATGACGAAGGTTTAAGGGAGCTAAGGACATTGGCTCCCTTATCAACGTGTTCAAGTATTTAAAACGGTTGGCAGAAATAAGCCAGATAAACACCTTAAAATCTCCCATTGTAAGCCAAATAATTGGCATTATCCTCTTCTCTCAGATAACGCTGTGAATGTCAGTCTTTCATAAGAAGCTACAAAGCTTGCAGAGAGAATATTCGTCATTTCCAAGTACCTGTGGTAGAGAGCTAGCAAGGTGAAGCCTCCATCGGCTACCTTAGAACAGTGCAGGAGAACATGCTCCACAGTAAGATCAGTCTCGCAACTATCGCAAGTAGGGCGTGGGTCACAGCAGTGAAAGATGTCCATGGGCGAAATGACAGTGACCGATCCGAAGGCTGGTCCGAATTCTCTCCTGCGTCTTGACCCACGAGATGAAGACCACGGCTTTACGGAATCCTTCATTCTCGTGAGTTGAAAGTCTGCGTTCAGCCACTCTGTTCGCCATGCACTGAGAATACGTTTGATAAACAGCTTGGTATCGTTTATTGGGACTGTGAGGATGTTTACCTCAGTTTTCTACGTGACGAGCTTTCCTGTCTGCTCAACAATTTCGTTCCCTATTATTCTTACGTGACCAGGGATCCAACAAAATAACAAATTATAACGACGAACCAGTATATTATGGATTTGGTGTTGGATGATTATTATCAGAGGGTCACAAGGAGAGAAGCAGAAGATAGATTCGAGCGAGTTCTTTGATTCACTGCAGATCAACAGCTTCTTTTAATGCCATCGATTCAGTGAACTTCAGTGTCTCCAAGAGCACATACTTTTCTGCAGTATAAGCGATGCACGAAGAGTCTAGTCGAAGACTCTGCATGGCACTGTGGCAGTAGAAGGCACACCCTACATTACCATTCTGGGAGGAACCATCAGTGTATATGAAGTTATAGCCGGGATACATGGATTTCGTCACATGGAATTCCGTCAGAAGTATACTGAGGGGAGTCTAGGATTTGGGAAAGTGTGATAATCTCAGGTATATTTTAAGCCAGAGAAGCTTCCAAGTGAAAACGATTTCGGGGAGGGGGGGGGGTTCAAAGGGATGGGGAGTTTTATAAGGAGTTTCTGCTACAGCGTGTACAGACGGATCCCGGAGGAAGGGGTAACGGCGGTCTGACTTCGTACGATGTCCTGTGACTTGAGTGAAGAAGGCTTAGCGCGAAAGAGCATTTATGGCTGATACTTTCGCACCTATTACAATATCTCGCCTTCGGCTCCGGGATGGTTCAACAGCCTCGACCAATTTCACCATATTAAACTCTTGTCAACTGTCAAGACAAGGAAAGTGGCAGATTCGACACAGGGAAGATGATACCTCCCCCCCAAATGATCAGTATGAATATGGAGGTGATATGTTCTACAGAAGTGCATGCAACTGGATTTTGAGGTGGAGAACTGGAACCCAGTTTTATCGCTTCATTCTTGCAATTTGTTGAGGACAAGCTGTAGCTGCCTCAAAAACTTGCATGCTCTTTGAGCAGACTATGCCAAAGTCGTTAACGAAGAGCGATGCTTTGACAGGCTCTCGAATTATTCATTCGATACTATTGATAACATTGGCCAACACAGTGACTGAGAATTGATCCCTGGGGCACCCCGTTTTCTAACCGGTGACTTGATAACGTGTCACTAAGCTGGACGCAGAAGGATTTTAACGAAAGAAAATCTAGAAACGAAGGGAGCCGTTCCCTAAGGCCCCAAGAATGCAAGGTGCGAAGAATACCGTACCTCCAGGTGGTGTCATACGATTTCTCTATGTCGAAAAAATTGCTCCAGGTGTTGTGGTAGCACAAAAGACGTTGAGATCTGTGTGGCAATGGAGACTAAGTGGTCCATGATTGACGTGTGCCCCCTGAAACCTCATTGAAAGGGTGTAAATAGATTCCTTAGCTCCAGGAGCCAGACCACACGTTTCTTTACCATTCGTTCTAAAACCTTGCACACACACAGCTTGTGAGCGACACTGGACGGTGACTTGAAGGGATTTTCTGTCCTTTCCTTCTTTAGGGATTGGAATAACAATGGTTTCATGCCAATCATGGTAAGGAATGTTTATCCCAAAAGTTGAAAATGTGAAAATAACGAGCATTTTCTCGGGTGTTAAGCATTTGATTATATATCTGGTATGGTCCTCGAGCAGAATCTTTTGCACAAGCGAGGGCACAGGAAATGGGAAAAGGAGCATTGCAATCTTCCTCAACACGACTCGAGGAAATATAGTCTACAGTTCTCCATTCTATGGCCTTCAGAAATCTAGAAGAGTAGTGTACGGAGGTGGAAGATGTGCTCGTAGTGAGATACCAATTCTTCAACGATATCTTAAGTGACGTGAGAAAATTTCCATTTACAGAAGCTGAGAGACGGAGAAGGAAGTCTTCCACGATCTGCCGAACCTTTCCCAAAGAATCCATATTGTGCAGGATGTCATTATTTGTGAATGATTGAACATTAAACCGGTACCAAAATCACAGTGGTGAATATATTGAGAAATTCTTTTCTGAATGATATATATATATATGGGGCCCTAAATTAACATTTCCCATCGCAATCACTGCTTTCTATGTAACTTCTTCATTTCTCTTTAGGGGGCGTACGGCAAAAGAGTGATGAAATATAAGCTATCCAGGACGCGGCCTTACTTTCCTGATGATCAATCTAGCTCTGGCGCGTGATCTTTTATAACTGATCCATGGTTGATTATCTGATTATCAATGGTTGGAAAACTACTAAGCTCCGCTAATGCCAGTTTCTGATCACGCACCGCGTTGGCACAGTCTGCATACCACCATGGCACGAGAGGATGTCGTGGGTGAGTAGACGAATTCGGATGGCAATTGAGCTCGCATGAAGAACAGCATCAGTAAAATGCGGCAACCATAGCATCAATATCCCTTGGGGTAGGTTTCCGAAATCCGTATTCTTTCTCGATGTTTCCACTCAGCTCGTTGGATTAGCCAGCGAGGACGAGCAACGTTTGGGTCGGGAGTATCGAAATTTATCAGAATGGGGAAGTGGTCACTGCGTTGCAGGTCGCCAAGGACAGTCCATTCAAAGATGGTAGAGAGAGATGGACTACAGAAATCCAGGTCGACGGACGAGAAAATGTTTAAAGTCATGGGAAAATGTGGACTTTCGCCAGGATTCAGAACAATTAAGTTCTGGTTGTCAATAATATTTTCAAGTATACTGCTTCTCGAGCCGGTCCTAGTGCCACCTAAGGCAGGGTGGTGGGCTTCTAATGTACCCCACAATAAGCAAAGGGGCGGGTAACTGAGATAACATATCTTCAAGTTCCTCTTGCGACACTTGTCCAAGCGGGATATAGACGTTACATAGACGATATAGTTATCGACATAGTGCGGAAGTTCACACGAACGCAAGATGTCTGA
Source organism: Gryllus bimaculatus (assembly GCA_017312745.1). Lineage (NCBI taxonomy): Eukaryota > Metazoa > Arthropoda > Insecta > Orthoptera > Gryllidae > Gryllus > Gryllus bimaculatus. The sequence continues at coordinate 320,840 of BOPP01000407.1, forward strand.
GGAGTGGTTCGTACGTCTATTTCTTTGGACACCAGAGAATCTGACAAATGTAACGACTCGCCCATGTGCCCAGAGGCCATCATCAATGTCTTACCTGTGGCAACAAAAGCTACGAAGAGAGAGGGAACGCTCAGGAAGATGTTTCCTGCAGACAGATAACAACGGGTTTATACAGAGACATTAACAGCTTCAACTCCTCTAACGGGTGCATTTAGGTTCCACGAGGAAAAAGCTTTTAGATCTTAAGTTGTTTTGCTCCCAAAGGAACTTTTTCCTCCCCTCGAGTGACATCAGCCTTCATGCGGGGCAGAGAAGTGGATCCTAGGTCCGACTTCGCCTGTGTGTTTTTTAGGGCCATTTGTATTTGGAGGGAATTATCTTCCCACCTTGCAGAGGCGATCTCCTCAGGGAGGTCCACTGGAGACACCTGGCAACAGAAATGAGCAACTGGGGGAGTAACAGATGACGTCTGACAACTCGTTGTTGCTTTTGCCGTCTTCACTGAAGTACTGAAAAAGAACGCCCGAGATCTACAGGGTTCTTACCAAAGTACCGGCGTTTCGCCTCGGGAAAAGATACTTTTTTTCCGTCATTTTCAACTTTTGGATTTCCCTCTCCTCAGATATTTAGGGCAATTGTTCGAGTTGGCTGCATTGCCTCGTTCACAGTTAACACAGCAAGGAGGAACACGGATCCGTATCGTGTGTGGATTTGCCGCACTTGGTGCAAACAGGACTTACGGCCATACACGGCTGTTGTGTATGACCGAACATCTGACACTTGATGCAACGCACGGTGTTTGGCACATACTGCCGCACGTGGAGAATATAAACCCCTCAACTAATCCTCTCTGGGAGAGATGGGAGATTAACCGTCAAGATCAGAGTGGGAGTAAGGATCCTTCTCCCACTGTCCTTCCTCTCGATCCTAAGCGGATTCGTCTCCGTGCTCCCCACCCACCATGGAGTCCAACAAGGGTACACCGCACTGGAGTGCCAGGGTTGACACAACGATATGGAGTGGAGATGTCATAGCGCTGCGCCGTCATGGACTTCCTTGCTCACCCTGGAGTTCAGAATAAGATCTAGTCCAAGCCGTTGATCGGGAGTGGGTTAGCTCCCGACTGCCCGTCTACAAGAGTCCGAGGCTAAAGCAAGTGTGTTGGAAACCTACAATGAATGTTTCCCAAAATACGTGAACAACAAAGTTGGGAAACAAACAGGTCCCTTACTGCCAGGAGACACATTCGACACGGGTCGCCACGCACGGCAAACACATGAGTGGGCGTTCTGCATGCGGTGGGGGGCAGTGAAATAGAAGGGGTAGAAGAAAAAGAGAGGATGTTATAAAAGAACGAGAATGAACGATTGAGAAGATGAAGATGACTGGTGAAAAAAAGGAATACTTGAGAGCTCTCCCTGCATCCTCCCGTCAGGAGTGGACAGATTCACCTCGACGGGTGGGTTCGAGTTTTTTTTCTTTCATTCTTCTCAACGCACAGAATGTCATTACTCATTCATTCTTTGAAAAATCCTGATGTCAATTTGGAAAATCTTTGTACTCCAATCTTTTTATAACTGCTTGTGCCATAAAATGGTTTGTTCCTCCCCATGCATATTTAGACGATTTCCACACATTTCTTCAATTACTGATTGAACAGCCCCACTCTCAGAGATTCTAAAATAAACAAAGAAGTTACTTCACAGGCAGTATCATGAGTAGGTTTCGTGCCACACCCGCACATTAATTGGATTACTGCAAGGGCTTATCCCATATTCTTCAGTGGTTCATACCATTATTGTCTGACATCGCACAAACGGGCTCGCCTTTCAAATGCTTTGGTCTTGCCGTTGACTCAGTGTTCTGGCAATGGATGAAAACACTAGTGCTCAAAGGCACAACTACTCAGTATTGCTTCAAGAACACAACAGCAGAGATCATTCTTATGGATGATGAGGGAACCTCTGAATGAATAGGAAACCTCTGAATGTATGTATTTGTTTACATTAGGGCTGTTCTGAGAGCGAACACACAGACTTTTCTTAATACATTCTGTTTTGATGTCATTTTCTCAATAATATGAATTTCATTTCCAGTTTTTCACACCAAGAATATAGAAGAAGCAAAAACACTTGAATCAAATAACATATACCTTAACACTTATATCCACATCCAGTAACCTATTTCCTGTATGTTACAAAACAATGAATGATCAAATCATACATGTTCATGAAAACATTCTCCAATAACTGTAACGAAATAATAAAAGAATCCATATTGTGCAGGATGTCATTATTTGTGAATGATTGAACATAAACCGGTACCAAAACACAGTGTGAATATATGAGAAATTCTTTCTGAATGATTATATATATATGGGGCCCTAAATTAACATTTCCATCGCATCCACTGCTTTCTATGTAACTTCTTCATTTTCTCTTTCTATGTAACTTATCCTTCAAAAATACATAGTACATATTTAGAGGAAAGCCATCAAACAATTAGAATATTGTAAGAAATTAAATGACAATTAGGAGATATGAAAAATCTCTGAGACAAGTGCACGCCAGTATGCGAAAATGGAATTAAAATATACGACAAAAATACGGAAATTAGGGGAATATATGACTATAATACAAAAATTAACAAATAATGACAAAAGGGTTTAAAAGCCAAAATATGACCGTATATGAGACAAGAAAATTGCATAATATTAGTAATTGAAGATAAAATTATGTTTAACATATTTTCCAAGGAAATAACACAAAAAATGGCATGTAAACATCCGGGCTCTAGTGCTGTGTCATCACAGCACCCAGTACACATTAATAAAATTACATGTATTAAGGGCCGGTTTCACCAAACAGAGTAAGAGTTTACTCTGGAGTAAATCATGTTTACTCGAGAGAACTTCTTGGAGCGTTTCACCAACACTTTACTCGAGTGTAAATCGCTTACACGAAAGTAAATTCGAGAGTAACTTTACAGCGAAAATCTGTCGGTAAAGTACGGAGTAAATACAGTTTTCAAACGTGCATGCTACCTCCGAAGTGTTGTTACGGGTTCGACGATTAACGAATGAATAGTATTTGTGGACGATTCCAGCAACTAGATATCGGAATTATTATCCACTAGTGCGAAGACAAAGGGTGCGAGAGAGAATGGATTGGTTTTAATTATGACGATCGAGATTTTGTCATGAGGTTATGTTTGACCAAATAGCTGTTAACTTCATCAGATACATTGTAAACTGTTAGAGAACTTTTTATTGGAAAAGTTATTTTCTCCCATGTGGATACAAATAAAGTAGTACGTACCGAATACGACAACAAAAGGAAAAATAATAACTACAGGAACTACAAGTTATAAGAAATATTAATTTTTTATCAGTAAAAACTGTATGTGACGTATGGGGGAGATCATTTGCCCACGTTTTCTTGAGTTCAGAATCCCTTTCCAAATTTTAACTACAATAGTTGAAAGGTGAATAAAAGTTAAAAAAAACAAAAAAAACAATCAAATAATAAAATTTAGAAAAACACGAGATCAGCAACATTTGAAAACAATACATTTTCGTTCCTAGTTATAGAAATTATTTGCACCGCCAATCGGTAAACGAACTGCAAATTGATTTTTCTGCATTGCAACAAAAATAGTTAACTCGTCTCCAGAGAAGAAGAATGAATATTTATAAGAAATAAAGATACAGAAATTAGGAAATAAAACTAAATGCTAACTCAAACACCATAACACCACACCAGATTATAACGCCAAGAACTCCGAAACTGAAATGAAATATAGAATATAAGGAATCAAAGGTCGCGTTGGCCTGCATTGGTTCCAGCGTCATTCTCGCTCACAGCCTCTTGAATCACTCTCAATATTTGCATGTTCAGCTGATTTGCCGGGAAGATAAATAGCGAGAGTATGTTACTTTGAAGGTAAAATAAACCCTCTATGAAGATAGGTGAAAACGCTCATATTCTACTCAGAGTACTATCTTGGAGTAATGGTATTCGGGTAACTACTCTCAACTTTACTCGGCTGTTGGTGAAACCGGCCCTAAGATCATGTATGATGTCAACAATGGATTCGAAGTAAACACAAGGTGATTTTGTAAATAATGAGAGTTCAAGGGAAGTGAAGTATGATAAATAAACAACAAAAATTTATTTGGATAATAAACTTGTTATGGACGCGTGAGGAATTTCCATGGGATTAATTAATTATATAAGAGTATGGGAGAATCGAAAGTCAAAGAGCAAACAGTATCAGACGCTGAATCATGAGCTAGAAAAGAGAATGAATCAGAAAAGTGAAGGCGTGAGGTAGTGGAGAAAATCAATGCAGACGAACGAAGAAACGAAATGAGATCAGAACTGCAAATCTTGAATGTAAACAAGTGAGCAGCACGTTTTATGAACTGCGAAGCAGAAGCCATTCAACCGCGGTGTCGGTCGGTTCTAGGGAAGCTAGTTAGCCGCGGTGACTGTCGGATGTGTTTCGAACTTGCGTAGTCAGGAAAAGATTCAACCATGGTTATGTTAACGAAAAGGCAGTAATTGTATATCATGACCAACGAACTATGTTGCAAATAATTTGGAAATTACTTTTCAAATTTGACGTCCAAGAAGGCAGAGGATTCACGAACCAGGGAAGTGCCAAAACGACATTCATAATATACATGAAGTGGGAAGATCAAGTTTTGTTCAATGTTAATAATTTGAAATAGTATAATAAAGGTAAATGGCCATGCGTGCACAGAGAAATCAAAAAAGTATATGTATTGTATATAATAATACGAATGAAATTCTGGTGTATCCGGAGTTCAGGATGGCACCGGTTCCTTTGGTTCACTGATCCGGTTCACTAGAGGGGAATCGACTCACTGAACTGAATCCTTGTTTATTGTTCGCATGTTGTAATGGTCACCATGTTATTGCAAGAATTATAATTTCTATTGAACACTCACATGCTATCATTACTACCGAAAGCCAAAATTTAATTACAAAAAAAAAAATCTTATCTACTTAGCACTTTTTTATACGCTCTAGAATTCACATTTTTTAACTAACTAGAATTAACACTATTTCACTAACACTTTCTATTAAAACTTTTTTTTTGTTATTGGTGGGCTGTCGCCCCCCAAACCCCTCCCATTTTAATAATATAAAATCAACCCGATAATTTTTTTCAAACAAAAAGCGGTATTTTATTAGAAAATAAGTAGTATTTTCTTAGAAAAAAGAAAAAAAATAACTCACATAATCGCTGAAATTATAGAATTTGAATAGTTTAATATTAATATAATATTATGGTATAAAAATTAGTGTAACATCTCTACTAATTACGTATAACATCCTTATAACACAAAAAACTTCAATGATTCATCAACATATCACCAAATCTGCTTTTATCTGATAAAATACACACTTTACTTTTTATGAACTAAAGTTCAGTAAATTAATAAGAAGAGTCCTTTCACACAGACATTTCACGCTATGACAATTTTCGCCTCTGACTCTACAAATCCACTCAAAACCCTTTGTTCTATACTTTCTCTCAAACTTTATTTCATTCTTGCATACATTACATACATTTCGAGACGCAAGCAAACCCACTTTCTGACATCACTGAATGATATTCAAACTTCCCTTTCGGAGCAAATCATAAAAAAATTCTGAATTTATATCTTCCATCTCGGTAGACCCACAAAACAATTAAAAAGAAACTTGAAATGGCAATAAAACACGCAAATCCACGCCACAAAATTCTTCGAAATTTGACTATTCATAAAATTATGAAGTAAATAATTTTGAAGTCATGGTAACAACTAAATGTGTTATTAGGAGGCTGTTTTATTAGTAAATCAAGTCTATTTCAACCAGCTAGCTAAAGTCTTAATTTTGTGATTTAAAAGAGCGTTGTGAAGTGAAATTTTAGATGTGAATTGAAATTTAAAATGTATCATGAAGAAAAAATGTTTCGTAATTGGAAAAATGTATAACTTTATTTGGCATTAATTGTGTATATATTTATGCTTTGAATCAATGCCATCAAAATTTTTCTCAGGTGATTGAAGTGAACCGCGAAACTATAACCTTGTGAATCACGAGATTAGTGAACCGAATCAGTGAACCAAAGGAACCGGTGCCACCCTAAACTCCGGATCAACCGGAATTGTTTAATGGGTAAAGGTTTTTATGTGTCATTTGTTTTTGTAGTGGTATTAAAGTGTTTCTATGTATTTCTTTCTGTTCAAAGCAGAAGAAACAGGTAATTAAACATTTTGTTTATTTGTACAATGGGCATTATTATTTTCATAATGGTAAAGAGATTACCTAAATCCAAATGATTATCCCCAACCACTTATGTCCCACTAGAAGGGCACTACGCCAGCTGGGACAAGCGCTAAGCCCTCGACCTGGCACATGTGGTAGTTTAGTGGATGTTAGTGTATGTGTGTGTGTGTTTTGAGTGTGTAAGAGGTGAGGCTAGGACAAGGAAGATGAAGGGAAGATCGCACGCGGTCCATGGCCCATTTGTAAGGATCTTGTTCTGGCATTCGCTCGGTGTTTATCGGTGAAACCACGGAAAACTACTGATCGAGCAGCCTGCCACTAGAATCCTCTTCTAGACAGCAACTGAATTCCACCTAACTGACAAGCTAGTCGAAAACCCCATCGCCATCGGCGCTCGAACCTAGTACCTCCCGGTCAAAGGAACTGCAGTGACATCAGTTGATGCACTACGCCACCTCATCCAGTAAACAATTTGAAGAGAGGCATATTTAGCATTTATAGAGTACCTGGTATATTCATGGTGGATTCAAATTACCTCTCCTCCACCCCATTACGATTTCAAACGTACCCGCTACCGGTAACGAAACATTTTTCGATAATATTATTGTTATGGTAATAAAGTTTCATATGCATGACAAGTAGCAAAGTTACAACACACGTTGGCATGTAAACGTAATCTTTAATAGTATGCCCCTCCCCAACTACACACAAATAATAATTACAATGCGCCAGTTCCGAGGCGCAGACGGTTGCGGCACCCGTCGTCGGCGTCGAGGAGGCTGTGGGTGTCTTGTGTAGGCATGATTGTATTTATGAATGTCCCTTCACTAAGCATCTTATCACTTCATAATTCACAATTCAAGGCGTAACAACCTTCTCTTACTGAGGGATACAGCTGAACCCCATACTTACACATGTTAATCACGTAGCATGATCAGAAATGTCGATACACAAATAGTAATAATAATAATTATAATAATAATTACAATAATAATAATCTTTTTTTTTCAAACTAGTTCATATTAATTTCATTCATATGTAAGCTGGGTGGTGACCTGTGCCCCTGACTTCCGGGAAAGGGATCGGCGAACCAACTGGGAGATGGGGCAGCATCCGAAATAGCCATCCCTATATTGCTGGCTGCAGGAGCCTCAGCTACGACCTTACAGGTTAGGTGATGGTTCGCAGATGGGCCACTGGCTCAGAGGCGAGAGGTGCTTCCACTCACGGCTCTTCCCCGGTCCGCCGGCGGAGAAGCAATTATGAGAAGGCAAAGGATTCGTGACGCTGCGAGTTCTGGCTCTGGGTTCGCACTGACAAATGGGCTACCTGTGCCAGTAGAGCCTTCTCATATCATCCGGGAAGGTGTGGCGCTGCACCACTTATGGCAACCACAATACAAACAAATACCAAATGGGGGTCGCAGCTTGGGTGAGACAATAACTCATCCCGCCCGACCTCAGATCAAACGCCAGCGCATGAAATGGACTGAGTTAAATATCTTCCATATGTATACGAACTTTTTGGCTACCAGACTTGAAGCGGACATGGAGGTATACAGGAAGCGATTTCATGAAAAATGGTTAAAGCTGCATCCGAACATACTGGTATCAGAGTAGAGAGAGTGTGACCAGCAGCGCATCATCATTATAAGCATTTCAGCTGCAGAGATGTATTCCATTAGGGAGAATGTAAAAGTATCCAGGGGTATTGAGAATAGGAATGAACTGTAGAGACGAATTCTGACGAATCCTGCCTCGCAGTGCCCGAGCAATTCTCTTGGACTGCGCATTAAGAAGCCACAAAGACAAACTACCATGGTATTCCATTATCCTCCAGATCACCCTACGAGTAGGATATGGCCCACGTACAAATGCAGCGATGGAAGCTGTCAATAACTTGCTGAAAGTGGATATAGAACAATCGACAGCGCTTGAAGTGGTCAGCTATGTGTCTTGTGCAGCCTTTGCTGTCGTACGGGGGCTTGGTAAACATGTAAAGGATAAATTGAAAACATCGAAAGACACAGCACAATCCGCTAAGCCCACCACGCCCCAATGGTTGAGGCTTATTAAATGCAAGATTAAAAGCTTTCGGCGGGACATAAGCCTTTTTCAGATCTATTGAGGATGTGACTAGAAAGGTCTCTAATGCTGTGAAGGCGATTAGACGAAAGATGAGAATTCGAAGAATCCAGACGAATTGCGAGGAGGCATGAAGTCGACTTGAGTATTTACAACAGCGCTTCGCAGCCCTTGGGTGTCGTATAAGAAGATATAAGCAGATAAAGCAATGAACTGAAGACAACAGAATGAATTGTATTTATGCGACTAGAAGAAATTTTTCAGGCAATTCAACGATCAAAGAGATTAGCATGAAACAGTTCTTAAAAGCTTTGAGATGAATATTGGAGCAAAAAATGGAGCATCCTCAAAACCCGTGATGACGGACCTTACTAGATAGAAAAAGGCGAAAAGAAGAGATGTGATGTATTCAATTCAGTCAGGAAGAATCGGAAGGCGCCAGGTACTGATGGGATACAAAACTTTTGGTAGACGTATTTCCCGAGTACTCGTGCGATTCTGGCCAAGTGGTTTCAAGCTGCATTCAAGCACATTCCGGCGTCTTTTACTGAAGGAGTTACATTTATGGTAAGCATATCTAGCGATCCTAAGACTATCGACCTATTACACGTTTCCCCACAGTATATAAGATTTTTACATCTGTGCTATAGCCAATATGCTGAATGCCCATCTAGAGGCCAACAATCTTCTGACACCAGAGCAAAATTGTCACAGAAAGGGTGCTCAAGATTGCAAAGAATTATTGATATTAGACAGTGCAGACAACGTAACATTGAATCAAGACAACGTAACATTTAGGTAGGAAGGATTGACTATACCAAGGCCTTCGACTCGATACCTCATTTGTGGCTTATGTAAAGAAAATGCCCAGTATGTGAATGTAATTCATGGCAACATGGCATACAAAGTCTTTCATTCTGGAGGCAACTATACTACCAAGGAACTGAGGATCAAAAGAGGAATTTTTCAGGAAGATAGTCTTAGTTCTTTATGGTTCTCCCTAGCTCTCAACCTTCTCAGCAGAATGTTAAGAGATTCAGGGATGGGATATGAAATCACAAATAATCCCCATATCAAATGATCATCATGATATCATGATATCATGAAATCCCAAATAATCCCCTCATTAATCATCATGGACGATCTCACATTGTACGCCAGAGATAAGAACCAGCTTTCCTCGTTGCCTGAACTTGTAAAGTCCTTCAGCGACTCTATTTGTACGGACAGTTAGATAGATAGATAGATAGATAGATTTATTAAAGTTCGCTTTGAGCTAATGCTCGGTGGCAAACACATGATAACAATTCCAAATTAGAAATTACAAAACAATTTTAACATTACATATTAGGTTTACTATTACAATAGGGTCGATTATAATAGTTCCAATTTATTTCTAGCTACTCTATTCACTCTAATTTACATAACACTTCACTTCACTTCACTCCACTCCACTCCACTCCACTCCACTCCACTCCACTCCACTCCACTCCACTCCACTCCACTCCACTCCACATCACTTCACTTTATAAGGCCCATGACGATAATAATTATGACAAAATAATAATAATAATAATAGTAATAGTAATAATAATAGTAGTAATAATAATAATAATAGTAATAATAATAATAATAATAATAATAATAACATAAAAGATAAATGTCTCAGTCAGTATCAGTTGGAGACCATTACCAGCTACAAGAACACCAGAGGAAGATTATTGAGGCTTGAGCCAAAATTCTTCAGACGTTGAAAAGTATATCAATTCTTCAATCTCGAAGAACAACCATGACCGTGAAGGATGCTTTGGGTTAAGCATGGGAAACCCTTGATGCCGAGGATGGATGGCAACAATGCATCAGGCAAGAAGAGGGAGTTCTCAGAGCACTGAACTCCTTTACAAAAAGAGAAGACCAAGGTAAAGCGAGGAAAAAGAGACTGAATGCACAGGAAAAAAGAGTGGTGGCATAGTCCACCAGAGGCAGACTAAGGAAAAGACAAGAAAACAAAGGACAACTGGAACAGATGAACTGGGCAGATGAATCTATAGGAACATTTCAAACAATCTCGCTTCTGTGAGACAGCGTAAACAAAACACGAAGAGCAAATTTTTCAGAATGGCGGCAATAGATTCTTCTCCAAATATACGATGACTAATTGTAAACCGGTCCTCTTATCATTGTTCTGAATGGAGATTCTGTGAGTTCCAAGTGAAATCATCAAGCTGATTTCGGAAAAGTATATCCTGTTGAACCAGAAGGCCCCATTGTCAATTATTTAAGAGAAAGTGCTGGAATTATTGAAAATATTGAATTTTTAAACATCAAAACTGCCCAGATAATGTGCGGACTGAATGCAACCCTGATTGTAATCCAACCGTGTATCTGAAAAATTGTAAACTATAACTAGCCCTTTTCTGAAAAGAATATTTAAACAATCATTAGAATACAGGGAAGTTGCCTCTGCATAGAAAAAAGCATCACATAAAGATAGGAGATAAAAAACTACTGACCAATAAGTTTGACAAGCACAGTGAGTAAAAGTTATGGAAGGATGCTGTTGATTGCTTTTAGATCATGCATTTGAAAATATTAACCCAATAACAACACAGTTTCATTCCAGGAAGATCCACATCTACAAATTTCCTACAGTTGCTAGATGCATGACAAAGAATTGGATCCCAAACAATCAGTTGACGTCATTTATCTGATTATGCTAAAGCTTTCGATAAAGTAGCCACATAAACGTCTCATTCACACACTCTCATCTTAGAGTATAAAGGTAAACTATTGAGGTGAATTTCAGAGAATTATTTATCGGGCAGAATATACACAATTCACAGATAGTACATGAATACCATCAGGTACTATCATATATGTATGATTATAATTAGAACATTGTTACCATCACGAAAGTGATTTATTATATAACTTCATTA
>BOPP01000407.1:332189-367622 GCA_017312745.1 Gryllus bimaculatus
TTCACTTCTAATTTACATAACACTTCACTTCACTTCACTCCACTCACTCCACTCCACTCCACTCCACTCCACTCCACTCCACTCCACTCCACTCCACTCCACTCCACATCACTTCACTTTATAAGGCCCATGACGATAATAATTATGACAACAATAATAATAATAATAATAGTAATAGTAATAATAATAGTAGTAATAATAATAATAAAGTAATAATAATAATAATAATAATAATAATAACAATAAAGATAAATGTCTCAGTCAGTATCAGTTGGAGACCATTCAACAGCTACAAGAACACCAGAGGAAGATTATTGAGGGTCTGAGCCAAAATCTTCAGACGTTAGAAAAGTATATCAATTCTTCAATTCTCGAAGAACAACCCATGACCGTGAAGGATGCTTTGGGTTAAAGCATGGGAAACCCTTGATGCCCTGAGGAATGGATGGCACAATGCATCAGGCAAGAAGAGGGAGTTCTCAGAGACACTGAACTCCTTTACAAAAAGAGAAGACAAGGTAAAGCGAGGAAAAAGAGACTGAATGCACAGGAAAAAAGAGTGGTGCATAGTCCACCAGAGGAGACTAATGGAAAAGACAAGAAAAACAAAGGACAACTGGAACAGATGAACTGGGCAGATGAATCTATAGGAACATTTCAAACAATCTCGCTTCTGTGAGACAGCGTAAACAAAAACACGAAGAGCAAATTTGTTCAGAATGGCGGCAATAGATTCTTCTCCAATATACGATGACTAATTGTAAAACCGGTCCTCCTATCATTGTTCTGAATGGAGATTCTGTGAGATCCAAGTGAAATCACAAGCTGATTTCGGAAAAGTATATCCTGTTGAACCAGAAGGCCCCATTGTCAATTATTTAAGAGAAATGTGCTGGAATTATTGAAAATATTGAATTTTTAAACATCAAAACTGCCCAGATAATGTGCGGACTGAATGCAAGCCCTGATTGTAATCCAACCGTGTATCTGAAAAATTGTAAACTATAACTAGCCCCTTTTCTGAAAAGAATATTTAAACAATCATTAGAATCAGGGAAGTTGCCTCTGCATAGAAAAAAGCATCACATAAAGATAGGAGATAAAAACTACTGACCAATAAGTTTGACAAGCACAGTGAGTAAAGTTATGGAAAGGATGCTGTTGATTGCTTTTAGATCATGCATTTGAAAATATTAACCCCCAATAACAACACAGTTTCATTCCAGGAAGATCCACATCTACAAATTTCCTACAGTTGCTAGATGCATGGACAAAAGAATTGGATCACAAACAATCAGTTGACGTCATTTATCTAGATTATGCTAAAGCTTTCGATAAAGTACCACATAAACGTCTCATTCACACACTCTCATCTTAGAGTATAAAGGTAAACTATTGAGGTGAATTCAGGAATATTTATCGGGCAGAATATACACAAATCACAGATAGTACATGAATACCATCAGGTATACATATATGTATGATTATAATTAGAACATTGTTACCTCACGAAAGTGATTTATTATATAACTTCATTACACCGTTCGAAAGATATGTGTACAACAGCTTGTTGCTGCCACCATTAATAAATAAATAATCAATAAATAATAATAATAATAATAATAATAATAATAATGATAGTGTCTATTTTGTTCCATTTGCTCAAACTTTACGATATAATAACCGATCTGCAGGAAATTGTGATAAAAATGATTTCTACAAAATTATCTAGTTTCGCTTTAAAAGGCTCAAATTATTTTGGGACTTACCAGGAGTTTTCAATGAAGAATGTTTCTTGGTAGAAGGAGAAAATAAAGCATGCTGTGCATTTTGGAAAGATTTTCTCCTTGGCTTCAGTGGGCTTTGTATTTGAGCTGAATCTGGTGAAGGCCATTGGGAACTACTAGCTGAACTAGCATAACTAGTGGACCCTAAAACAAGACAAAAATCATATTATATGGAATAATTAGATTAATAGAAAGAAATATACTATAAAGACCAACTCTTAAAAAATTCCTATACACAAAAACATACTTCCTGAGCGAACTGAAGCAGGACTTCCTCCACCACGTTTCTCCAGAGAATGTGCAGGTGAGGAATGCCGTGATGATCGTTTCTGAGGTGAATACTAATCAACAAAAAAATTAAGTATCACTATTGAATATTACCAAAATTTACAGCACAAAGTATTCAAAAACAAAAATATGACCCAATCTTATACGTGGCCTCAGATTCTTTCAGTGTGTTCTTTCACAATATTTAACAGAATATATTTGAAATAAATGTCTTTTAATGTCTGTGTTAGAGTTGTGAACTGCAAAATCATACATCTCTGTTCTTCTGTTTCACGGTTAACATTGGAGATAGCAGTAACTTTCGAATTTGGGAAGTATTTGCTCAGAAAATATTTACTTATTCTTTTCATTGGGTGGATATAGAATGCACACATGTTTCTGTCAATGTGAACTTTTTCATTTAATTTCGTGGAAAACTCAGATTTGAACTCCCAGAGGATCAAACACAGTCCACACAGCGTCATTGATCTTGTAACGTGAATCATGTAACACAAACTTGACAATGATTTTTATTCATTTTCAAACTTTTACTTCATACACAGTCACCCGCTTTTGATCCCTCCCTTTACCACTCCATTTTAAAATATTGCTCTGAATTGCCCAGCAAAATTGTGGTGGATGTCAAGAATACGATCACAAATATAATTACATACTATAGATATGCATGGTATTTTTATTGTCTTTGAAGCTTAATGTTATGTCAAGTTACGACATGGAAAGGCAACGTAAAAACGTAAGTCCTAACTGACTAGGCTTAATCTGTGAATATAAAATGATTTTTGAAATCAAATAAAATGATTGATGAAAAAATATAAATATTTCTTGAAAAGAGATTTAGAAGACCTTGTCTTAGATTTAAAGGACCTTGTCTTAAATTTGGAAAAATACAGTATATGTGTATTATATTTGGGTATTTCTATTTCAAATTATCGCACTACATAATTAGTTAACATAGTTGAACGTAGGGGGGGAAAACAGCACTCGCAACGGGGTGAGGGAAGAGGTCATGAGAGGGGACTGTGCGCTGAGCGGCAGTCTGTTAAATAGCGAGTGTGAGTCGGCGGAGAGGCAAGGCCATGGAGTGAGCTATTTTGGCGCGTGTGCGATACCCTTGTACCTTTGCTGATTAAATAACTTACGCTCTTTTCTTTAATCCAACCAAGTGTTTGCTTCTTTTGAGTGACGCCATCCCGATATCCCGAAAAGGTTCAAGTTGGAGAGACATCAAAGTTAACATATGAATGTTCACGTAGAGAAAGGAGAGACAGAGGACTATGAGAGAAATCTTAAATTTCTCACTACTTACTCCACTTACTGAAGCCTTTGATGATTGAGAAGGTGATCTATCCATCATTTGTCTCTTTTCCTGCAAGCGTGCTGATGAGCGAACATGAGAGCTTCCAGTTGTGTATCCTGAAGCTACTGATTCTCCATCACTCTCTTCCCCACTTTGGTCTGAAGAAAGCTGACTAAATGAAAATAAAAGGACATAATGTAACAAACCCAACTAAAACACATCTGATTAACGATTTTGATCACAAAAAATACCTACCTGCCATGGAATTCCCGTCGAACTGCTTTGGTTGATTCCATACTACGCTCCATAAGATTTTTCTGATATCGAGTTAACCGTCGAGCAGTTGCATATTGCTCAATTTCATGTGGATTTATATTCTGAGCTTTTCCCTGCAAAACATAACACCAGACATATTGTTCTCGTGCAGTCCTTTTGTAATTTTTTTATTTTTGCCAAATTCACAGTGACCGAAATAAGAAGATGAAGCAACAAATTGTTCTTTTCAAAAAGTTTTTTTGTGAATTTTACAAAAAATAAAGACATACCCAAGAACAGTACTCAATTTCAAAATGAAATAAATTTCTGCTTTAAGCCCCACTCTTCACTAGTAACTTATTACTGCCAACAAAATTAGATTTGACATTATATTTAGAAATTACTTAGATGATAAAGAAACATTTTAAAATCAAAACTAAATGAGTACTTAAATGAATGAGGTGACTTAGATATTACTGAATATGTTATGGATGATATGAGAGAAATTTGAAGTATTTTGTAAACATTACCTCTTCTCTGATTTCCTCAGTTGTTTCAACAGCATCATTTTCCTCTGCAATATCCTCATTAACTCTTTGAAATTTCCTCACTTCCAGCCTTTCAGGACTTGAAGGAGAAGAGCTTCTCTTTCTTTTATGGGACATATCAAGAATAACAGTCGATCTACTACTAATCGAGACAGGTGAATCTACTCTATCATCACTGTGACTATTACGTAATACTCGACTCTTGCCCAATGAACTTGTTTGACTATCTCCTGATTCAGAATGTTTTCTTGGCCTTAAATTCCTCACAGATGTGGGTAAATTTTCTGATTTGGAATGTTGGCTAATTTCTTGATCGTCACCTACACATGACTCCATCTCTGGTTCTTCTTTAACACATGGAAGTTTGGGAGCTGGAATCCGTAACACATATGAAGACTTTCTACTTTTCTTCTTTGATAATCCTCTCCTGGACTTTGAATTTCTTAATTGCTTAATTTTGGTAACATCACATAATTGTGGAGGCTCACTCTGAACTGAGCAGTCATCTGAATCAGAGGAATTTCCACTATTCACATTTTTTTTTTTGCTTCTTGTATTTGGAATTTCACGATCCACTGAACATGCTCTACGAGATCTAAGATTCATTCTAATTTCTTCTACCACAGGTACAAATGATGTGGATGGTTGCGGATCTTCCGTGGGCTTCACAACCAATGGGACATTTTCTGCAATAGAAGTATTTGACAAAGACAAATCATGTAAACTTTTATACTCTTTATGAAATGATTTCTCATTTTCAGGTTTCTGAGCTTGCTCTCCTTTTCCTAAAGGCATTTCAGCTTCAGAATTTGATTGACAGCTTTTCCTGGTTACAGGAGTCAAGTTTCCCGCAGATATTTCAAAACCTTTGTTTTCTGACAACCCACTGTCCATTTCACTATTTTCATTCTGTGCAGAGTTCCGCAGTCTTCTTGATTTCAACAATTCTGGATCCTTAAGATTCCTTTGATTGACAGTTTCCCCTTCTTTCACTGAAGCTTCAAACGTTTGAGAAGGCTCACGCTGGACTGAACTTGACTGAGGACGTAGTCTACTTCTTGGAGTAGAAATTTCATTCACAGCTTCAATCATATCTTTACTTTCAACTGCAGGTTCCATTTGAAGAGAACTTTGTTTGACTATATGTTCAGAATGTTCTTGGACACACTCATTTATATCTTTGACACTGCTCCCTTCAGTAACTTGCAAAAGTTCACTTTGAACAGATTTTGACCATTGTCTTCTAGTTTTGGAGGCATGCACATCATCCATACTATGAGCTTCCGTTTTAAAATCCGTAGCAACTCCACTACCTGTTTGTTGAGCTTCAGTATCTTGGTCTTTGATTCGATGTTCTATTTCAGATACATCAGCCATTTGAGTGGGTTCATTTAAAATGGTACTAAACAGTTTTCTTCTTCTTCTGGTGTTGGGAGTAGACATTTCCTCTAATTCAGTAACCTCGTTTTTTCTTGGACTGGCAAACTTATCACTCATTCCAAAGGATTCAACTGGAAGAGAACTCCTTCGTGTTCTAGACCTAATATTGTCTGAAGGTTGTGAAATTTCCTTTTTCTGATATTTATCTTCTAACACATCAGCCATTAGGGGAGGTTCACTCTGAACAGAGCTTGACTTCCTTCTATGCCTAGACTTGCTGACTGTTAGACTTGAATATGATTCTTCTAATACAGTTTCATTTTTATTTTCTAATGTTTCAGCTTCTCCTTCAGAAGATTCAATTTGAAGAGATCTTCTTCGTGTTCTAGGTCTCATTTTTTCAGAATATTTTTGTGAAATTTCCTTACCTTGATGGACAGTCTCTAACATATTAGCCATTCGAGAAGGCACATTCTCAACAGAACTTTTTCGACTCCTTTGATGGGATCTCAAAGAATAGTGATCTTCCAAGGTTTCAGAATTCAGTTTTGATTCCTGATTTTCTGACATTGTAACATCTGGTAGGGCAACACCATCCATGGAAGACTGAACTCCCACAACTGATGTTATTTCTACTTCATTTGAATGTTGCAATTGCTGACTTTCCACACTACAATCCCAGTTTTTATATTTATCAACCTGAGATTGGGCCGTTAGATTAACAATTTTAGAGCCAACTGAATGATCAGTGGAGGGAATGTTTGACATAGAATGACTGTCATCAACGTGTGTGCTACCTTCAAATTCAACATTTTGTGCCAAGCTCACTGGCATTTCTGTTTCAAGTGTGGTATGGTCTGAAGTAAGTGCTTTTTCTAACTGATTCTCAGTTTTTATAGTTGTCTGTAGCAATACTTGATGTCCTTCTGTTGTTAGTGCCTGGTCTTCAATTCCTTCCCTGTCACATTGGCTCACATCATTTTCACTGTCTGAAAGTTTCAAAACTATATCTTCTTCATCAGCATTTTCATTCCAATCCATGGCTTCAGAGTAAGCATTATTCTTATTACTTTCTCTTTGACTTTCACATTTTTTCCCCATGGAAGATTGTTTCAACATACAAGTTTCCTGGTCTACTTCACCTATATCTTGCCCCTTCACAGGCTCCTCAATACATTCAGAATCCAAAACATCACTCTCAACTGCACCTCCATATGAATATTCCATATTTTTGGTAGGTTTGGAAACATCTTCATTATATGAACCTTTCAGTGCATTTTTTGATTCGTGACTCATAATTGAGTGTTGTAAATTATCCTTCTCTGATACATTTTTGTCTTCAACTGTAGCTAAGGTATCACCTAAAAGGGAATCAAAAAAATCTATTGTAAGTAATTTAAATCAGGTAATAAGCATACATTAACAATAAAAATACTAATTAGAGATGGGTTTCTACATGCCAATATTTGTTTTGATGTAACCTTACTAAAACTTCTCAAACTTTGTAAAAATGTGTTGCATGTTTTTTTGTTTTTTGTTTTTTAAGAAATTCATGGGTAATGCACATTTATATACCCTATTCACCCGAAATTAAGACAAGCTTTTTTCCGAAATATCTCAGTCAAGTTCTTAGCAAGTATCTGTGCGCCAGCTGGCTGATCAACTGACCACAAAGAGATACATAGATAAACTGGGTCCATGCTGCAATGGTACCCCAAGCAAATTACAGGAAATTCCTATGAAGGGCTATGCAGATGAGTAAATATTGTTCTGTCTCTGCAAGTATAAAATTGTGGAATGGCAAACTTCTTCCTTTAAGACATCTTATTATACCTAGTGTCATTAAAAAGTAATTTTTGACACACAAAATTTTTTTTTTTTACACAAACTCAACAATGGTTTTTTGTAAAGGTGTACCACAAGGGGTTTTAAAATGGTACAAATGAGAGCAAGTGTGAGAAGAAATAAAGAAGCAAAAGAAGAAGAGAGAAAAGGAGGGGAAAAAAAGTAAGCATTCCCAGCAAGTTTTGACAAGAAAATTTTCTACAGAATATTAGATCCTTAAGTCCATTTTAATTAAAAATTGGTATATACTCATTAGTTATTGTCTGCAAAAGTTACACACAAATTCGCTAATCATGTTTGTATTATTCCCTCGCCCATTTAAATAACTCATTATGTTCCTCTCATGACCACTTTGCAGTCAGTTGTAGAATGAAACACTACTTTGTATAGGGATATCATATTTAAGATCAATCATACAACAGGTTTATCAAAGAAAGGTCTTACCTGCTGTAAAAAAATCTTGTTCCATCAAATTTGTATTATCCTCTGCCCGTCTCTTCTCAATACCTTTTGCAAAATCAACACACTGATTACCAACTGTACATCCATTTTCCATTCCTACAAATGTTTCATCAGACTCTTGCACATTTGTGGCAGTTCTTGTGTAAATCACACCCATTGGATCAATTTGATGTTCCACTAAAATTACAGTTGACAAGTTTCCATGACCTTCACTGGAATTATGAAGAACAGAAACTCCTTGGTTTACATCTTGATGGTGAGGCAACATTTCCTGGTAGGAGGACTGTTGCGTTATGACTGTTGTGAAAGAAGCATATATTTTGCCACTATCGTCTTGATCTTTTTCACCAACATCTTCACATTTATTTTCCTGGTTGCCACTATCGTCTTGATCTTTTTGAACAAAATCTTCACATTTATTTTCCTGTTGGTAGCATCCTTGCGTAGTATTTCTAGAAATGTTACTAAAACAAACATCCAATTCTTCTTGAAATGTTTTTTGACTTTTTATATCTGTAGAATCTGATATTACTAGCGCTTCACTTTCTACAGAAGAGCATGAACTGGATCCTTTACCTTTGGGTTCTTCGACAATTTCTACATCTGTATCATCTAACACTACACTGTCCACACTGCTCTTGTCATCACTAATGTTGATACTGTCATCTTCAACATCCACAGGTCCCTCTTTTCCTTCTGTTTCTAAATCAATTTCAATTTTTGTATCATCTGTGAGGACATCTTTTTCAATAATTTTTGTAGTCTCCAAAGAACTAGACTTAACTGTTTGAAAAATAAAACTAGAGCTTTCATGATTACTTGATTTTCTTACTCTGGTAAGAGGTAGTCGACCCTTTACTTGCTGAATTTTTCCAATAGAACTTACTTCACTTTGTTGGGGTGTTTCAACTCTCACTTCTGGAGTATTATTAACAAATGAATAATCACTTTCTTCAATATTATAACTGGAAGCTGATGCATTTGTGCTACTACTGCTGCTACTAATATTTATGCAAGTATCACCTAAAATACTTTTCTTTGAGGCCACACAGCTTATGTTACTATTTTCTTCACTGTCTTCACTTACACTGCTATCAACATCTTCATCATTATCAACTTTAGATCTTTGAGTTTTCATTTTGATTTCTGATACAGAATCCTTATGTGAAAAGTTACTCTTAAATTTGGTACCTTGCTCAGCATCTTGTGGAGAATATTTCATTCTTTCGTTTTGTTTGCCATTGTCAGATAAATTATCTTGAAAACTGACCTTTACCCGAGAGAGTCGTCTTCGAGGCTTTATTTCTTTTATTTCACGAATGTATTTTCCACGATTGTATAGAGGTGAAGATTCAACATTACATGAATTGATATTAGAACTATCTTTTGATGTTCCAGAGTCACTACTCGTTGCACTATAAAAGGATTCCTCCCCCAGGCTTTCATTCAACATGCAAACACGGTCGTTCATTACTTCACCATCCAATTCAGAATTAGAATTTTCAATAAGTGAATTTCCGGATCCAAATACATAGACATCCTCTTCAGAAACCATCTTTTTTGCAGGACTTCCCAACCTCTGAGATTTCTTTTCAGAAACATCATCACATGATATTTTCTGAGAAACCTCAACAACTGTTTTTTGTAATAAGGACAATGAACTTCGAAGTGGTAACCTTGAAGTTGCATCTACAATACGTTTCGGTGTTTTGATTCTGCAATTCAGAAAGGTGTACAATTTATTTAATATATTTTTCAATTAACACTAATTTTTAGATATAAAAAAGAAAATAAAGATTATTTTCTCACTTCTCTGAAATATCAGGAGTTGAGCTTGACAGAGGTTGTTCTTGAACTTCATTTGACACAGGAAGACTAAAACGAATCTGTCGAGAGCATACTTTCTCTTCTAGTGGAAAAGGAGAAAATCAGAAACAAAAATATAAACCACTTTCAAAATGCTAGTAGGGTAAGACAGTATGTTTAACAAGAAATTCAGTTTTTTTTTCATGATGGCTAAATGAGTGTCTTTTACACAATTATTATTTTGATGCTCTCCGTTATTAATACATGCAATAAAAATTAAATTTTTTCATATATGTGACCAACATTTAATTTACATTTGCCCAATACATAAGTTTCACAAAGATTGAAGGTTTATGAATGAAAAAATTCCTTCCATATAAACTGGTTGAATTTGATTGATGTTCACTATTGAGTACATGTTTCAAGGAACACAAACTCCAATTTTGGATTAAATTTAAAAATACTTAAAAAATTGTCTTCATCCCATGAAGGATATTTTCTAAAGTGTACAGTTCATTTAGGCAAGAGACTAATTATTTTGTCACTCCTTCCAGCCTACTTAAATTGAGGAGGGGATGGGAGACTGACTGTACTGTGTCAAAATGCTTCATAATTATTTGCAAACTTATCCTGGGGCTGTGATACACCATTCTACTAATTGAGAAAGGGTCACATGAAAAGTATTTATTTTGATGGAATTCAAGTAAAGGACGCTTCAAAACTCATGTCAGAAAAATTAGATGTAAGATATGATTGATGAAACATTTTACTCATCTGATTTTCAACTTCATTTCATTCATTCTTACCGTATTCTTTTTACAGATGATATTAGAAGAAACTAAATCTCTCATGAAACTCTCCCTAATTAGTGAAGGCTCTCGGCTGTCTGAGTGATGCTGCACTGACGGCAATAATGCTTACGTTTCAACCATCATATCATTGGCAATGAAATTAGAATTGGAATTGAAAAAGCCAAGATACACATTAGAAAGGACCAGTGGTGGCCCAGGCGGTTCAGAGAAGCCTTAGATTACCAAACATCCCCACAACATCAACAACAAGCTGCAATTCCATGATGCTTGGCAATCAGTGCTGTAAAGAATGGAAAACCACTCCTTAGAACTGTTCTTTTCTGACCAATCCTGGATCACCCTACACCATCCGAACAGATTGTTCCATGCCGTCCAATCCCAGACAGTACCAGACAGTCTGATCTCTGATTGGCTGACTAACTGGACAACCAAAATATTAAGCCTGGCACAGCCACAGAGTATAAAAACCCAAGCACTCCAACCTTGAAGAAGACCACGACAATCAAAATGCTGCCTTCAATGCCCTCGACACAGCATCCAGACAGCTGAGAGCTTTGACAGAACACTGGCTACAGGAGCCTCTGATTGCATCTCCCTAACAGACCCAGTCAGACCTAGTTCATTTCATTTGAATGGCAGAAGAGTACACTTTGTAGGGCAATGTGGTTTTTTACTGATGCTCACAAGTTTTAGAATGACAAAAAAAATCAGTCACTGTCCTAAAAATACTATACTTTCCTAGGAAAACTCCTGCTGATCAACTTAAAATCACCATGACAAGAGCTAATGAGAGAGAACATATAAAAGCTTCACAATTGCAGTAAGGTTTTAGTAAGAAGTATTCCTGTAAAATTGCATTTTGAAGATCAACCAGACCAATAATGGCAGTAGGATTGCAATGAATTAATATTAATACTAAAAAATATGAAATAACAATTCTGTTCTTAAAATGCAATCGTCTTCATGCAAATGTTGCAATTTAAAAATGTAAGTACTCAATTACATCAAAAATATATTTAAACAAACAGACATTTGTAAAATGGTAACTTCTATTTTATGACACAACACAGACTTAACTCTCAAAATTAAAAAGGCAAGTACTAATGATATCAACTAAAGCTGAAGCAATTTCAATACCCTTATTATTGATGAAAATTAACACAAAAGTGACGTTCAAATATTGCATATTTAGTTTTGAAATTATAATAAAAATAAAATTACCATTATGTTTCACTTTAGAGTGTTCTCTAGACAATAAATCATCTTCATGTCCTCTAGAATGTTCAGGAGAAACAGAACTTCGCACCAAATTGCGTACCTGCACCAAAACATTTTATTTGTAAGTAATAAAGCAAATTAAAAACCGTATCATCTGGTCACATCTTACCTTAAGAATAGATTGGGGGGTAAAAGTTTCTGCAAATGGTCTTAAAACATTAATCTCTTGAGTGGAGGAGGCACTGAATTGTTTCATGGGTGTAACTCTCTTCACAAGAGGGGTTTTCAATAAACCAGAACTACTGACTGAATGGTCATGTACACTCTTCCTGAACAAGAAATACGTTTATAAACACAAATGCAACAAAATTATACAGTCTACAGTCAACTAACAGCAAGCATTATTAATAGAGAAACAATAGCGATGCAGTAGACTAATTAAGAATGTATTCCTCAGCCACAGATAGTTTTCAAAATTTCCAAATAAAAAAAATGCATCATTAATTATTCTTTATCTTATAATATTTAATTCATTTATCTGAATAAATTGACCATGAACATCGTTATTAATTTTAGAAATTGATTAGTAGTAGTAGTAATTATATTTTCGTTCATTGAAATAATGCTGTACATGCACAAACTCATAGAAATCATCCAAAAGCTGCATTTACTTGGTTTTTGGAAAGAAATTATCCACCGGAGAACTATTTTCCAAACGAGACCTCTTCAAGGGAGAAGACGCTGGTATACCACCATCATCGTCTATACGCCTCTTGATTGAACTGGTCACAGAAGGGAAAACTACTGGAGTAGTTTCTCTGAAATATTTCCATACATATTAAAATCATTTTGTGCAGAGCATAAAATGTTCCAACAGTAAAATTATTGTTACAATCAGAATGACGCTACTATCAATGTTTTTAAGTATTTACTGACATGAAACAATATGAATTATTTTAACTTTTACACCATAACAGTAATGTCCCTTCAATGCATTTTACTCTATTATAAACATTTAATTGAAAAAATAAGCAAAACAAACAAACCTGTCATGCCTAAAAGAATCATGTGAGGTGCACAAAAACGGTAAATTCTGCATGGCTGAAACGTCCATGATTTCTTTCCTTGCTTCTGAATTGAATGGGGAATGAACTGGCATCATCCATGTCTCACGAGCTTTCTCCAGGGTAGCATGAATTAGGGAAGATTTATATGACACTGCTTGTTTAGTCCCATAATTTACATCAACTGACATAGGAGAAGGTCGTTGCACTGTAATGAATATTACTATATACAGTAAATAGTATAAAGGTGTGTTTGTAATCAATTTTTTAATTTAAATTATAACAGATTCTTCATTCTTAATTTATTAATCAATTAATTAATTTATCGTGTGCTATAAGAATGGAAGAAGCAACAAGACTACTAACTCCTCATGACCAATGCACATATACAACCTATTCAATAAAAATTAGTTATATACAAGTTAAATATAAAAATTATTTTCTCTTCGTAATCAACTTACCCTGTCTCCAATTAGAAAGCAATTTCTTCTGTTGAGAGCAGTAATTTGCTAACTGCCGCGTAACACTGGGCAATGTCTTAGCATAACCTCCAACCAGCATATCACGCACTGTTTCATTACGTGGACGTCGGGACCCTATTTTGCGAATTCCAGAAAAGTTTATTCTTTCATTCACTGCAACAGCTTCTATAACTCTGGAAATATAACATGAAAATATTAGCACACATGAGTAACATCTTAAATCTGAACACACCAGACTATCCAATCTCAAATTGTAATACGTAATTAAATAAGCTAATGTTCTTGACTAGAGCACCTCACGTATAGTGAGGAATGTACACACGTCACCACACCAGCACCCACCATGACTACTAATGGTCATGCAATGGGCGGTGAAAAGAGAATATTTCCTATGACTAAGTTAAGTAAAACTATCTTCCAGTAAGGGTCCACAGTTAATTGAACATGATATATACTTGCTTAGGGAAGTATAGTTATTACATGCCAAAATTGATATGTTAGTTATTAATTTCCCTTATTTATTTATTTATTTATTTTCCCCTTTCATATTTCCTATCCAGTTAGTATTGTAAAATTGAAAGGTCCAATGACTAAGTTGTAGTAGAAAGAGACATACCCAACAAGGAACCAAATATGAACATGAACAATAAAATTACAAAAAACAGATTTGACAATGACATGAATAATATAATAATATACTGTATAGTATATTATTATGTAATATAATAATATACTGTAATGCCATAGCATCTGGTGACATGCGTCAACGTATCGGTCCTGTGAAACAGTCCTAAAGGACTTGCTGCATATAGTGAGAATATCAGTGCTAACTCTTCCACCCGATGTGCCTATGCCTGGACCACGTGTCTTCTAAGTAACAAGTGATGTACTTCAATTTCCATTCTCGATCAGGTTTTTGTCCAGTTTTCATGATCCACAGAGCAAACAATGAGATGGCTCCTTGTTTTGCTTCTGGACATAAACATGGCTACACCATTTGCTAGAAGTGGTAGGAGTAGAGCTGGAGGATGTTACTAATTTGCTAGCAAGACAAAAATAAAATAAAATAAAATCTGCAGTTTGTTTACTGATGTAAATATGTTTTCTATAGCTTGGGAGCAAAAATATCTAGTTTTTGAAAGTTTCTAATTTTGCTTCTCCAGGAGTGGAGTGTGCTAATGTAAAAATATTGAGTTTTTGTTTTGCTCATATTTCTCTCCCTTGAGTCCTCTGAAAAACATAAGTGAAGTTTTACTCTATAAAGAATCCTGCATGGGATAACTTCACCTAAATTAATTTTTGAACCAGGGGAATAGTTTATATATCTCAAAGGAAATATTACAATTTTAAGCAGTATAAGAGATGTATCTATTATTAGTATTATTATTAAATAAAGGACAGAAAGAAATAATCAGAAAAATGGTTTCAATGGCTCCCAAATACGAGGCAAGGAAATATGTATATAAATTATTATTTTCTTTATTTAGTTAATCCACAGGACAGTGTTAATTTCAGTGGCTTATACGCTTGGGGCGGAGATTTATGAATTAAAGTATTAGATAAAGATAGACAAATTAATCCAAGGAAAACAGTTTCAGTTGAGACAATTAGATTTTTAAGTGTTGGCAAGAGTTGGAACGAGCAGCTCCATAGTGTGGGGTTACGGCACACAGTAAGTAAAAAGTGAAACTTGAGACGCAGTCTTCACAAGCTTGTTGTAAACCAAGCTATACCATTTGAAGAATGTCTTCCTGTTCTTCCTGATATTCTCATTCAGATGAAAGCCAAGCACTCAGTAATTTTCCATATTTATGAAATGCCCTTAACACTGTGGTAAACATTATTCAATCCAGAATTCTCAAATAGGAAACTGTTGACGGCATAATTCTGTAGCAGCTGTGGCACTACCATTGAAAAAGACGTACACATACATCATATCTGCATATTTTTCACTTGTGAAGGTGTAGAGCATTTTGTACAACACTCTTAGAATGAAGTACCAACAATCATAACCGACATTTCATGGAGTAAGATGATTCAGAAAGTGGCGCTACACAGTGGAAGGAAAGGATATTATTGGACACCAAATCCAAAATACAGTACAGTAAAGTGGCTGTCGCGGATACCCTTTTGAACGAGTCATGTTAATATGAAGGTTTTCGCTCACAGTGATTGATATTGTGGCCTCCCAAAATACTGATGTTTACTCCTGGGACACCTGAACTGCAACTGAATGTTATTCACATGAACAATAAATAACACAAGATTTTAGACTTTTTTCAGTGCAAAGATGCTGTTTTTGCATTTTCCTCAAACTTGCCAAAAGTGAAGTTGGCCAATTTGAAAGTCAGCCCTTTTTCGCCCCAACACAAGTACTCCATACATTAATGCACCATAATAAATAATTGAAGACATTACCTAGAACGCATTAAGTAGAAAACAACTTGCATATCTTCCGATTGTGAAATATTACAGCTTTGCAAATAGTTCATTAACAAATCTTCTTCTCCAGGTGAAAGCATCAATTTTAAAACCGTCCCCAATTGTTGAGCTTTTCCACATTCTAGAAAATAGTAAAATACAGACTCAAAAACAGCACAATAATTCAGATAATATTGTATTAATGAGAAACTTACCTCGATAAAAATGTACCAAAAGCTCTTTGTTGTTTTCTTCATTATGATATTGTTGTAGAAAATTATATGCCTGTGTTACTTGTTTGTTCATTACTAATAACGTTATTTTCAACCTGCAATATAAAGATGTTGAAGAGAAAAATCATGATTTTTAAATTAAAATCAGTTTTCAATTTAAATAAATTTTTATTAATACTATTTAACTCAACATTAAATTAACTATATTATTTGCATATACATGTAATTCATTAAATTCATCACATTTTGAAACTCTAATATTAATAAGCAGATAATAAACATCCATAGGTGTGAGAGAAAAGACAGAGATCTTGTTCTATTTGTTAGGTATGTTTTTAATAAGTAACTGAACCTAAGTAAAAATTTTGTACATTTGTGCATATGAAAGGATACTGAAATACACTACTTTCTTTTTAATTACATTCCATTCTCCAACAATAATTTAAAGTTTTAAAAGATGGCTTTATAAAATAATAACTGATGTTTTGCACTACTGTAGCACACTATTTGTAATTAACATCAGTGGAGCGCCAACAGAGGGATCATTGAGCTTCTTCCCCTGGCATGGCTGAGAAATGCATCAACTGGTCTCATGACCTCAACCATCAACAAGGCAAGCTCCTTCAGGGATCAAATACACTGTCTCCATTACTCTATGTTTTTGTGTAATGGGAAGTGAAAAAAATACATTTTCACAGCAAACTTTTATAACAGCTACAACACCACATACTGTCTCGTTTTACTTGCAGCACATTATTCTGACAAACAAAGAATTTCACGTATAAATTAAACATTCAGACTAAGGGTCAGCCAATATATCACTTTATAAATGCATATGAAACTATGATATCGTTACGTAATGTCCAGCTTATGCATATCTGTATATATACTTTCACAGACTTCCATAAAGTTGAATGTACCATGTTATTGAACATGGAGGCATTGTAACATTAATGTTAAGCCTGTTTTATCTTGATTCTCTCCTATCCATGTCACCGCCTAAGCAAGAAATACTTGGAATAACTTCTCAAATATCCCTTGCTGGATTGTATGGTAACCCTGCTAATCATGGTAATTCCAAATTATAAGAAAAGTTCATACAAAATTATGGTATTCTAGTTTTTCAATTTTTCTTTCGTAATACATTTAAATTGTATTTCAAAGAGAGAAAAACCTCATTGGGCTAATTTTAATTAAGGTTTGTAGATTCATTGAAAGAAAATACATCAACACATGAGAATACAATAAAAATCGAATTAATATTCGGATGATCAATAGTATATTACTAAGGACAAACTCATTAATTATTTTTCGTATCCTCATTCATTCCTGATCTCCTAGAATTTTGCTCATAGCTATAAATATTTGGTAGAATTTAGAATGGTCTCTAGGTCCTGAATGAAATGTTCAAAGCAATAAATATTGCAAATTAATCACTTTCATATTACACTCTTTGAGCAAATGAGAAAGCACATTCTTCCTGGCAATGTCTGTAATGCTTGCAACATTACAACTTAATGTAGATCTAAGTTTTTGAACCTAATGTTCTATGATTTGTAATTTTAAGTTAGGTAATTTATTAAAATATTTACAATTAAGGTAAACAACGAGAATGAATTTTCAGAACATCGAACCGCCTCCAAGCACCACCCAACATACTTTAAAATTTGAATTTACCATTATGAATTTTTTTCCAAAAAATGACCTTATTTAAAGATCTGATTTTGATGAAAATATTTCATTAAGAAAAACGTTAATCTTCATAATTGTGGTTGTAGGAAGACACCAAAAAATGTTTCAAGTTTAGCAATTTTTGAAAAATTAGGGATTTTAACTAAAGTAACAACAGAACAATGCATTAAGTGTCCTGTACAGAACCTAGAGTTAAAATTTCAAACAAAAATTTGGTACCTTTTTTGAGAAAAAAGGAGTTAGAAAAAAATTTCCTTTATTTCATGTAAAATTAAGCTACAATTCCTCAAATTTTCAAATTATTGTACATGATCTCATTTCAAAAGCTGTCATTACAAAAACCTGTTTAATTCTGGAAAACTCTCTTGTATCCTTTTTATGGCTATGTCTATTTTCAGGTATCAAGAACCCACAAAATATGTATTCTGATAACTCAATATGTCAGAAGAAGTAATTTAGTAAAGTAGGGACAAGATTTATACACTTTTACATTATGAGGGCCCGGCAATTCAAGTTTTTTCTGTGGAAAATTCAGTTTTCCCCCCACAACATTACCATACATTGTCTATGTTGCGTACACAGAAGTGAGAAAGTAAAAACTAGCATAACACACAAGTTAAAATTATTATTACTATTAGGATAAAAGGGAGGGGGGGCTCCTGGTTAAGCAGACCTGAAATACTTCAGCCTTCCGGGTGTTTCTGCATGATCCTTTTCTTTCTTCTTGGTTTTAATATATCTTTGTCCAAAAGACTTATATTTTATGTCAGCCTTTGAGAATCTTCCTTCTTTCATTCTTTTAATATGTTCCAGCCATTTTTTCTGGTACTTTTTAACTTCCTGTTGTGTTTATTTGTCTTCAATCTTTACCTTATGTCTTTATTTCTCAAAATGCTCTAAAATGCAATATTTCTGAACTATGCAAGATAATAGGGTGCTGAAGTGTATTGTGGGTTGTCGTATGATGCACCTGGACTATATTACTATATATACATTATATAAATTTACTTTAATATTGAATTGAATTGCATTCATGCCTTATTTTACATGGCAAGTCTCAGGCCATGCGGCCTGCTCTTCTATCTGACTACGCAAATCTTCCTATGTCCCTTTCACCTAGTAGCCAAGAAAGGTGGCATTTCTTGAACAAGCAGTGTGTTATTTTAGCTCGGAAGCTACATTTAGGCGTGAGCAACTTTTACATTAAGTAAATCTACTAGGATAGGACAGCCAGCTTTACTTCCCCGATGAAAGAAGGCATATGAAGGATTTTTTCACCCTCAAAATTCACTTCTTCGATTGGATTTGAACAAACTTGAGTATAACAGTCCAATACGCAAATCTTTAAATCATTGCTGCCACTAATATTAAGTCATTGCAAAATTAGATAAAGCTACAAGATATTACTAGGGGTGGATTTTGATGACCTAAAACATTGCCAAAAATGATCAATAAAATGATCTTGAAGTGCTTTAAAAATGCTGTATAAACAAAGAAAAATGACAGAAAAAAATTGATCAAAACCACTTCAGTTGAACAACTCAGCTGTTGGATATGTTACTGATGTAATCAAGGCTTCTTCCATTTGTTCAAGTGAACTCAACTTTAAAACATTTGGTTTGGTTTGGACTGTTCTTTAAAAGAAAATCCTTGCCTTTATTTATTGCAAAATCAACTGTATTGACAATGGCACCGATATATCACAGGAACATTGAATTACATAGTACTCACAACAGCTGACATTCCAATATATAAGCGAAGAAATACAATAGGATACTCAGGAATTCTGGGGTGAACATTTGTTGCATCTTGTAAATATTGTTTAAAGCAAGTACCATTAAAATTATATTAAAATCAATGAAAAATGCATAGAAATTATGAAAACCGTAAAAAAACCAGAAAAGACTTATTAGTCAAAATTGATGAAAAATGCACAAAAAATACATATAAAGATGGGTCATTTTGATTTGTTTTAATATATAAGAGAGATTTTCCAGGTTGGTATACTGTGATTCTTAAATATCAACTAGACCATTGCCTACCAGCTCGAAAAATTTATTTTAAAATGTAAAACTGTTGCCTTTTCTATGTCAAGGTCACTGATCGAGCGGGATTACACATACAATCAACACGTTGTGTCTGAAGAGAGATCTTGGAGTTGTTTGATTTTAAAATGTCTTTTTGGTGACCATATGAATTATATAGTCAGCAATGTCAATCAGACACTTGGATTTATTACAAGACCATATCAAGACTGGAGTTCTTCACAGTTTTGCATACCCCGTATCTTATGCTAGAGACACTCATTCTCATGCACTTATCAATTTTTTGGTCAACATGCTTTTTAAAACAAATTTCTAGACTTGAAACAGTGCAACACAAGTTCTTCAGACTTTCTGCTTCTACTTTGGGTGGGAAGGATCTTTTTATGAAGCATCAAAAAATAGGATTGCTTTAAAATTGAAAATTCTTAAACTGAAAACATATAAAGTCTGTCAAAGTACATTTTTTGTTTAAACACTGTAAAATTGATTGCTCCCTTTTGTTAAATGGATTGAGTGTGCCCCAAATTAATTCTAGAAACCATTCACAGAAACAATGCAGAAAAGATTGTTCACCTCTAACAATCCAAGTAGCAGAATTTGTAAAATTGCTGATGGTGTTGACATTTTGGTTTTTGAAAAGGTTGCGAAGAGCTCACTTTTTGAATATGGCAGTGTTAGCTCCATTTGTTAATCACGTCATTAAAATTGATTGTTATATTTATAAGTGATTACATCATAAAGGATGTAGAATTTTCATTGTTTGCAGATTATTTCAAATTGTATAGAAGTATCATGTTCTTTGAGGTTTTGATTTTACAAAATGCAATTAATGCTCTTTATCTGTGATAACGTCATGTTCCTGAAAGCAAAGAAATGTAAAAAGTTGACATTATCAAGATTTAGAAATGATACTGTCCACACCCGTACTATTGAAGGTGTTGACTTGATATATGATTAAGGATCTTGGAGTGATAATCAATTCTCAAATGAGCTTCAATTATCAAAATGATATAATAATTAGCAAGGCTTTCCAACAACTAGGCTATATTAAAAGAATTTGTCGATTATAATGTCTATGAACATTCCCCCCCCCCCCTTTCCATGTTTTGGCGTATTTAATCTTTTTGTTAATCATATTTACTGTTCTATCATGTTATTTAATATTCCTTCCTAAAATTTTCATGTAAACTAGTTAATTATAAATTTGGTTGCCCTCATTTGTTACAATATATAAAATTCAAGGTTCCTAACAGGAATACAAGATCAAATTCTGTGTTTACTGAAAACTTTAGTTCTTCCTACTAACTCAATAATTCATTAAATAAATGCCTAATTTTTTTCAATAATTTAATACAGATATTTTGGAAGCTGTTGTAATTAACTGAAAGCTGGTTGCATTCTGTACAGAGTATTGAATAATCCTGTAATCATTTATGATAGTATTCCTATATTTATTATTTATACTATTTGTTATATTTTCTTTAAGCTATCATATCTTGTGCTGCTCATTATGTCTGAAATCAATTATGTAAAATTGTATTTTGTAATGGACGTATGTCTGTTTATTTATTTATTTATTTATTTATTTATTTATTAACAGACTGTGATATTCAAATATTATAATATAAGTATGTACATTATTATTCCGCTGAGGAATTAATCCAGTGCGCAGGCCTGTTATCAATCTTTTTTTTTTAGTGACAGAGCAACAATTTTTTTTCAAGGAGCTCGTTTATAAAGAAAAGAATACAAAAAAACATTCGGAAAATATATAATTAATAAACAAAGAAAGAGAAGAAGAAGCATATATAAATTAATAATATAAATATATATATTATATTAGAAATCGAAATACAGAAAAGTAAAAAAGCTTATGACTCGACATTATAGTTTAATTTCATAATTCCTTATGAAAACGAAGGCAAATGTTCTCATCGCTAAGCTCTCAATTTATAAAGTTTCTAAGCATTTTCTTTGAATTTTTACGCATATTATTGTAGTGGTTATTTTGATATTCACTACTCAGTAAATTAAATCTATAAACTAAGTATTGTATGTTAGTCGACTGATTTTTCACTGTTTGCGGCGTTGTCACAGACGGGGGTACAATACTTGTTTTCTGCTTATTGATTTTTACAGTAGTATTATATTATTTCTGTTTAATAGTCAAAATTTAATGTCAAGAAAGAGTTTTTGTTCTAAGGAAGAATATTGTGATAAATTGTAAGCGTTACATTAAAATTTAGTTTTTTAATGTTTCAGTCTTGGCCCCAACTTTATAGAAAATATGACCACAATTGACAGTTACACTATGTAGGCCAATGATGCTTGTGTATTTGGAATATTTCCTTTATTTTCGGAATAATATTCAATAGCAATTTGTTGCCATAGTTTAAGAATATCAATAAAGGCAGTAGCTTTAAAATATTTCATCTAATATCATTAGAGAAATACAATTATCTAGAATTTACGAATTAAGTACACAAAAAATAGTGATAGGACATAAAAAAGTAGAGTACATTCCAACTAGCAATTGGTTAACTTTTTTACATTTAAACTTTTATTTATGTCGTCAAGAATCTTATAGTTTAATCATAATCACATGGCCATCCAGGTTTTAGATGGACGTGAATGTTAAAAAAATATATTGCAGGGCAGTGTTGTTTTATTTAAATTTTAGATATTGTCAATTTTTGCGTTAGTTTATTGGCAAGCATTTTCAGGGTAGAAATCATATGGTACCTTTTGACAGCTGCAACAACATAAATAAGTCATTTCTAAAACTCAATGAATGATAGAATAATTTGTTAAAACATAAAAATTATTGTACTCAATAGTGCTGGAATACTACCTTTATACAAAAAGCGTTCAAAACCTATTATGCTTTAAGAATATTATCAAAAGTGCAAACAAGCATTTTAAGTATATAATTTTTTTTAATAAAAAATCACTGGAAACTGAATGCTCTATGTTTGACATATTTATTAAAACAACATAGGATTGTCGAATTGTGTTGGAAGCAAGTTTCACCTTACAGCAATGTCAAATGAAATCAAAGCCTGAAAGGTGCATAACAGAAAAAGGGGAGGACCCCTCAGTGATGTATTGACAGAAGGGAGGCGTGGAGGAGGGAGGAACAGGCGAGGGAGAGGAGAGAGAGAGGAGAGGAGAGGCGAGACGAGAGAGAGGAGAGAGAGAGGAGGAGAAGGAGAGAGAGGAGAGAGAGGAGAGAGAGAGAGAGAGAGGAGAGAGAGAAGAGAGAGAGAGAGAGGAAGGAGAGGAGGAAGGAGAGTAGAGGAAGGAGAGGAAGAGAGAGGAGAGAGAGAGAGGAGAGAGAGAGAGGAGAGAGAGAGAGAGGAGAGAGAGAGAGGAGAGAGAGTAGAGGAGAGAGAGAGAGGAGAGAGAAGGGCGAAGAGAGAGAGAGAGGAGAGGAGGAGGAAGAGAGAGGAGAGAGAGAGGAGAGAGAGGCGAAGAGAGAGAGAGGAGAGAGAGAGAGGAGAGAGAGAAGAGAGAGGAGAGAGAGAGAGGAGGAGAGAGAGGAAGGAGAGAGAGAGAGGAGAGAGAGAGAGAGGAGAGCAGAGAGAGGAGAGAGAGAGAGAGAGGAGAAGGAGAGAGAGAGAGAGGAGAGAGAGAGGAGAGAGAGAGGAGAGAGAGAGAGGAAGGAGAGGGAGAGGGAGAGAGAGAAGGAGAGAGGAGGAGAAGCAGCGGATGAGAGAGAGGAGAGAGAGAGGAGAGAGAGAGGAGAGAGAGAGGAAGAGAGAGAGGAAGAGGAGGAGAGAGAGAGGAGAGAGAGAGGAGAGAGAGCAGAGAGAGAGAGAGAGAGAGCGAGAGACGAGAGGAGAGAGAGAGAGAGAGGAGAGAGAGAAGAGGAGAGAGAGGCGAGAGAGAGCAGAGGAGAGAGAGAGAGGAACGAGAGGGAGAGAGAGAGAGGAGAGAGAG
The DNA here is from genome assembly GCA_017312745.1 of Gryllus bimaculatus. Lineage (NCBI taxonomy): Eukaryota > Metazoa > Arthropoda > Insecta > Orthoptera > Gryllidae > Gryllus > Gryllus bimaculatus. The sequence continues at coordinate 355,764 of BOPP01000407.1, forward strand.
AGAGGAGAGAAGAGGCGAGAGAGAGATGAGGAGAGAGAGAGAGGAGAGAGCAGAGAAAGGAGAGAGAGAGGAGGATGAGAGAGAGAGAGAGGAGAGAGAGAGAGAGGGAGAGAGAGGAGAGAGAGAGAGAGAGGAAGAGAGAGAGAGAGAGAGAGAAGAGGAAGAGAGAGACGAGGAGAGAGAGAGAGGAGAGAGAGAGAGAGACGAGGAGAGAGAGAGAGGAGAGAGAGAGGAGAGAGAGAGAGAGGAGAGAGAGAGGAGAGAGAAGCAGAGAGGAGAAGAGAGGAGAGGAGAAGGACGGAGAGAGAGAGGAGAGAGAGAGGAGAGCAGAGAGGAGAGAGAGAGGAGAGGAGAGAGGAGGAGAGAGGAGCAGGAGAGAGGAGAGAGAGAGGAGAGAGAGAGGAGAGAGTAGAGGAGAGAGAGAGGAGAGAGAGAGGAGAGAGAGAGGAGAGGAGAGGAGAGAGAGAGAGAGAGAGAGGAGAGAGAGAGAGAGGGGGGGTAAGAAATATATTATCTTACAAATGTACAGAGAAAGATTTAAGAATATTATAAAAACTCAAATTGTGACATGCAAAAGATTGACAGGTAAATATATTCTTAATGATAATTTATTATTTATTTTATAATTTTTGAAAGAGGGTTACTCAGGTAAAACTGTTGGACTAAAACCAGAAATCTGTAGTAGCAAACCGTGAAATTTTAATTGAGAAAATAAGCATCACTTCACATATAGATAAGGAACACTAAAACAACACCACAACTTTTAATAAACTTTGTCAAACTTTAGGGAGCAATTCAGTTCGAGTTTGATTTTTAATTATTTTTTAATTATTTATAAAATCCTGGTACTACTTCCTGTCTCAATAATAAAATTGTGGAGTCCGCAAGGCATCTTAGGCAATGACTATTCCTTATATACATAAATGAACATGCTTTGGGCTTAAGAAGAAACAAAATAATTTTGTTTGTGCAGATGCAAAACATCATAAGAACAAAACACAACACTATTAGAAAAGGAAGCTCACAAAACATTTGGTAAGCATAGTAAAATGGTTTCAAGACGACAAACTCATCATAAACCCAGCAAGATAGTCTCTCTATTCATGAATCCTCGATATAAAGAAAAACTTCAAGCATTTGCTCATAAACAATAACCCTGTAAGATTTTCTCATGAAACTATTTTCCTCTGGATAACGTTAAGAAAACTAAATTGGATAACATTTCATCTCTATCTCAAACAGAAGCTCAGGAAATCTTGCTACGCCTATAACTTAGGTTGGCTCCAACATTGAGTCAACTCGAAAAATGTATTTTGGCAAAATGTGCACTCACACTTAAAATATGGAATAATATTCTGGGGAATAATGCCCTGAAAGATTGCACATTTAATTATCAAAAATAATTTGCGAAGAATTGACCAAGATTCATAAGTTTGGAGTCTTGTAACCCTTGTTTAATAAACAAAGGATTCTTCCTCTATGCATGTACATATTTGAAATCGTGGTCTTCAAAGAAAATTGCTATGGAGAAACAAAGAACTTTTACTTTAAATTCTGATGTCCATAATACAAAGCCTGTCAAAGGTTACACTACACGTTCCGCACTCTTGAAACTACAGCTTAATCAAAATAAGTTCCCTAATAGGGGCATTATCTTACAACAAACTACGCATGATATCAAAGACTATAAACAAATTCCATAATTTAAAAGTGAATTTGAAAGCTTTCATTGCTTAACACATGGTTCTAGCAGTGTAAAGGAATTTTCCAATTACATTTCCTTAAAATATAAATAAATTAAGAATTTGTATTCTGTGTTTTAGACTTTCTGTTTACATGTGAACAGTTTCAAGCTGAAGCAAAGAAAAAAGAATGCTATCAATATGTGAATAGAAGGAGAATAGAGAAGAAAAAAAATTGTCAAAACTTGGCCTCTACCATATTCAAGTTATAAATATAGAATGACTAACTATTGTTAAATTTGGATGTAAGTTGCAAAGCATAATTGATATGTATTATTAATGTTATTATTATTTATAAGTAGAATTTAAAATAACTATTGAATGTTATTATTAACAGATATTTATCTACACTATATTTTAGGCAATGACCCATTCGATAGGTTCAGTTTCCCAGTCCTTTGAGCAAATGCTGAGATGGCGCGCTTGTTGCTCCTGAAAAGTACGTAACTTCGCTCTCTTCCACCAAGGCCTCATACTGACTCGTCTACACGATTGTTACTTTTATTATGTGGAATCAATAAATATTACTTATACTATATAATTATTATTTTAATATTATTTATTATTATTATTATTATTATTATTGCTATTTGCTTATTGTACTATGTGATAATATTTATAAAGTTTTTATGTGTTCTATACATTTTTTGGCAGGTAAGTACTTCTAGACATTACTGGAAGGGTACAATATTTTATTATTTTATACCAATTCTAATTTAATAGTTTCATTGATTTTAAGGAATTGCTTATTACTCTGGTTCAGCCTAATGAGGGCGACCATATGATGCAATTCACAAAAAATGTTGACCAATTACTATCTAAAGTTTTTGACAATTTTATTAAAACAACACTGACCTGAAATGTTTGAACGTCCGTGAATTAAGTTCATGAAATAATAGCAAGTTACTTACATCTTGAGACTGTTATAGAATGTTGCAATAAATGTTATTTTGTTGTTTGAAAAGAAAGAACTGGATATTTCATTGATATTGCTATCAATTCAAGTAAGGTAGTATAATTTCCACAGAAGTTCCAGGAAAATGATTTCTGTACGAGTAACACTCTCATCAAATGCAGCAGGTTAAGGTGACTTTATGTTGTACATTGAACTCATGCAGATCTTATCATAAAAAAAACAGAGCTAGAATTAATGATTATTAAGAGCATTTTACATTAACTGAGCATTGTAGGGCAAATTAAATAATTAAAATAAAAATCATAAAACATTACAAAATTGATTACCTTCGATGGGGAATGATAAAATATATAAGTTAAAGATTATCGTTAATATTTTGTCATTTGCTAACAATTAAACAGTTCCAGGAGAAGGCAAGACTCAAGCTTTTTTGAGACGACATTCATAATACTGTTGGCACATTCTGCCTTTGCAATAAGTTGGACTTGTAACTTTGGTCCAAGTGATTATTTATCCATACAAATGGTTACCTAGAAAGAAATAATCTGATGAAAGAATCACAGATGTCTATAAATTTTTTTTTTAAGGAAAATCTTTATCTTCAATTTTGTCAGTAATAGGATATACAAAATAAGAGAAGACAGAGAAGATGTAAGAGAGAATGATGAGAAAGAGACAGAGAGAAAGAAGAGAGAAGAAGAGAAGAGAAGAGAGATGATAAGAGAGATGGAAAAGATAGAGAGAAGATGGGAAAAGATCGAGGAGAGAGGAGAGAGAGAGGAAGAGAGAGAGAGAGAGAAAGAGAAGAGAGACGAAAGAGAGAGAGAGAAGAGAGAACGAGAGAGGAGAAGAAAAGAGAGAGAGAGAAAGAGAGAGAGAAAGAGAGAGAGAGCAAGGGAGAGAGAAAGAAGAGAGAGAAAAGAAGGAGAGAGAGAAGAGAGAGAGAGAAGAGAGAGAGAGAGAGAAAGAGAGAGAGAGAGAAAGAGAAGAGAGAGAAAGAGAGAGAGAGAGAAAGAGAGAGAGAGAAAGAGAGAGAGAAGAGAGAAAGAGAGAGAGAGAAAGAGAGAGAGAGAAAGAGAGAGAAAGAGAGAGAGAGAAAGAGATAGAAGAGAGAGATGAGAAAGAGAGAGAGAAGAAAGAGAGAGAGAGAGAAAGAGGGAGAGAAAGAGAGCGAGAGACGAGAGAGAGAGAAAGAGAGAGAGAGAAAGGAGAGAGAGAAAGAGAGAGAGAGAGGAGAGAAAGAGAGAGAGGAAAGAGAGAGAAAGAGAGAGAGGAAGAAGGAGAGAAAGAGATAAGAGAGAGAGAGAAAGAGAGAGAGAAAGGAGAGAGAACAGAGAGAGAGAAAGAGAGAGGAGAAAGAGAGGGAGGAAAGAGAGGGAGAAAGAGAGGGAAAGAGAGGAGAGGGAGAAAGGGAGAGGGAGAAAGAGAGGAGAAGGGAGAAAGAAGAGGAGCAGGGGAGAAAGAGAGGAGAGGGAGAAGAGGGAGAAAGAGAGGGAGAAAGAGAGGGAGAAAGAGAGGGAGAAAGAAGGAGAGAAAGAGAGGGAGAAAGAGAGGGGAGAAAGAGGAGAGAAAGAGAGGGAGAAAGAGAGGGAGAAAGAGAGAGAGAAAGAGCGAGAGGAGAGAAAGAGAGAGGGGAGAAAGAGAGAGGAGGGGAGAAAGAAGAGGGAGAAAGAGAGAGCGAGGGAGAAGATAGAAAGAGAGGGAGAAAGAGAGGGAGAAAGAAGTGGAGAAAGAGAGGGAGAAGAGGGGAAGAGAGGAGACAAGATAGAGAGAAAGATAGAGAGAAAGATAGAGAGAAAGATAGAGAGATAGAATTGTGAATATGTTCGGGGGGCATGGAAAGTACCCCCAAAAATTAACGTCAGACATTTTGAAAAAAAACAACACTTTTTTCGGTATAGTGTAACACCAAAAGGTGTATTTGCTTTGAAATCGATTTTCTGCAGTGTTAAATAACTTTCTCTACACTAGATATATTACGCATTTTTTCAAAAACAATTAATTTGTCAATAAGAAATAGCTCTTGGCTCAAATTCTAGATCGAGGAAGTTTTGAATGTGAGAAATTTTTTTCCTGTGTTCTCCCTGTATTTTTTCTGGCATGGAAATTTCCTGCGTTTTCCACAAAGTGGTCACCTTGTTAATGTAACTTTCAAAATGCATAATGTACACATAAGAATCTATTTTGCTGAATTTTGATGTGAATGATACTGCTGTAACATTCCGAAAGCACCTGTAATATTAATTAGAAAATTTTATTTACATCCAACACCTGGTAATTTTTACAGGTAAAATTTACAGTCTCTCAAAAAATCATCACTGAAAGGGAACAATTTGCTTTTACACAACTTTCTCTCAGAAAGGCCAACCACACACTGCCTTAAGATCACTGCTAACAGCTTCATTCTCTAAGATCACGTGTTTGTGATTATAAACAAAAAGGGAGTGAGTAAAATGTACTCATTGTTAGAATTCTAGGGTTTAACATTCTGCAGTTTATCTACAAATCAATGTACAACCTAATTTGCATAATTGCACAATTTTTATGAAAACTCTTTAGTGACATGTAGGGTCTCGAGACAAAAAGTTTTCCTTCTTGCCCCATATTGTAAGTTATTGTATTTTACAATAACAACTTACTGAATGTCTTCAATACCCTGAACAGGCAGTTGCCTGACAGTGAAATATTCAAGAGCCTTTGTGTGTTGACCTTGTGATAGTAAGGCTTGCACAATAAAGCGGTGTTGCCAAGGTTGAAGATCTTTTGGTGAAACTAAAGGGTCCAATACCATGTCAAGAGCATCCTGAAACAACACAATAGAATGTTATTCATATTTAAAAATAGAGTAAATATTTATTTACTCTATGTTTTTTAGCAGACTGAAGGGAAAAATGTATAAGTGAGAAAAACGCATAACTGAAATTGAATAATATGAGCAATTCAAAGGCTCAATATTTTTAAACTGGCGTGCTTGAGTCAGACTAATGTTAGTTTTAATTTATTTAGTCACAGAACTATAAAAACTGTATGTGATGCATGGGGGAGGGGGAGAAGTACCATTTGCTCACATTTTCTTGAGCACCAGAATCTCTTCCCACCGTTTTAACTATAAATAGTTGAATGATGAGTTAAAGTTTCAACAGAAGCAAAGTTAGTAACTTATGAAAACTAGGCACTTTCACTCCCAAGTTATACAAAATTAATTTGCATCAGTAAACTAACTGTAGATTTTAGATTATTCTTGTATGGCTATCAAAATAAAAATCCCACAAGGTTCTACTCCTTCCACTACTAGCGAAAAGTGAAGCTAAATTTATGTCCAGAAGGAGCCATCTCAGCATTTGCTCAGTGGATTACGCAAACTGGAGAAAAACTTTTCCAAGACTGGAAGCTGAAGCACTCATCATTGATTCAGACGAAGTACATTACTTGTTACTTCGAAGACACATGGGCCTGGCATAAGCTCACCCAGAGGCAAAAAGAGCACTGATATTCACACTTTATGCACCCAGTTCTTTGAACCTGTGTCAAAGGAGTGTTGCGTTCTGTTGACGCGTGTCACCAAATGATGTCAGCTGCATCAAAGCCTGTGCACATGAAACGCTTAACATGTTGTAGATTAATTAGGGAGTTTGTGCATGCTATAGCGTCAGCACTGCTGACTTGCACATGCACAGATGCACTAAAATGGTGCGAAATGCACATGAGCAGAAGTAGTGCTATAATGTTCGAGGTGGCACAAATTCCCAAATATCAATCTACGATATGCATGACATGACTCATTTACATAGGTATCGATGCAGCTGATGTCATCACCATAGGTGATGAGGATCAACCAAACCCTTGTGTGATACAGGCAAAATTGTCATTATTCCTTGATACCCTTGAGTCCCAATACTTCCTTTATATCCGCAAAATTTTAACGTGCAATATTAGTGAACATTTTACAACTCTGAACCAGAGAACACTGGTGTCCCTATTTGTTCATTCTGTAGTTTTGTCCAAAATTCCAAAGTGGAGAGTTGAAATTAGATGATACGCACTGCACAGCAACAAAATTAAACAGCCTGAACATTGAATACAACACAAAAATTCCATTGGTTCCTCTACAATAACAAAAATGCAGACACAGCTTGTGAGCAACACTGGACGGTGACTTGAAGGGATTTTCTGTCCTTTCCTTCTTTAGAGATTGGAATAACAATGGCTTCATGCCAAATCATGCCAATCATGGTAAGGAATGTTTATCCCAAAAGTTGAAAATGTGAAAATAACGAGCATTTTCCGGTGTTAAGCACTTTGATTATATATCTGGTATGGTCCTGAGCAGAATCTTTTGGCACAAGCGAGGGCGACAGGAAAATGGAGAAAGGAGCATTGGCATTTCCTCAACACGGCTCGAGAAATAAGTCTCAGTTTCCATCTATGGCTTCAGAAACTAAAAGAGTTAGTGTAACGGAGGTGAAGATGTGCTCAGTAGTGAGATCCAATTCTCACATATTTAAGTGAACGCTGAGAAAATTTTCCATTTACCAGAAGCCCTGAGAAACGGAGAAGGAAATCTTCCACCCGATCTGCGGAACCTTTCTCCGCAAATTACTTTAGGGGGCATAGGCAAGAGAGTGATGAAATATAAGCTATCCAGACGCCAGCCTACTTTCCTTATATAATATAGCTCTGATCGTGATCTTTTATAAACTGATCCATGGTTGATTATCTGATTATCATGGTTGGCGAACTATATAAGCTCCGCTAATGCTTAGTTTCTGAGACGGCACAGCGGTGGCACATGTCTGCATACCAGCCATGGCATCGAGAGGATGTCTGTGGGTGAAAGCAGACGAATTCGGGATGGGCAATTGAGCTCGCTGAAGAACAGCGCAGTAAAATGGGCAACCATAGCATCATTATCCTTTGGGTAGGTTTCCGAAAAACGCGTATTTTTTCTCTCGAAGTTTCCACTCAGCTCGTTGGATTAGCCAGCGAGGACGAGCAACGTTTGGGTCGGGAGTATCGAAATTTATCAGAACGGGAAGTGGTCACTGCGTTGCAGGTCGCCAAGGACAGTCCATTCAAAGATGGTAGAGAGAGATGGGCTACAGAAATCCAGGTCGACAGACGAGAAAATGTTTGAAGTCACGGAAAAATGTGTACTTTCGCCAGGATTCAGAAAAATTAAGTTCTGGTTGTCAATAATATTTTCAAGTATATTGCTTCTCGAGCCGGTCCTAGTGCCACCCCAGGCAGGGTTGTGGGCATTAATGTACCCCACAAAAAGCAAAGGGGCAGGTAACTGAGATAACATATCTTCAAGTTCCTCTTGCGACACTTGTCCAAACGGAATATAGACGTTGCATAGACAATATAGTTATCGATATAGGGCAGTAGTTCACAAAAAGCCGTAAAGAGGGAGGGAACTCTGAGAAAGATGTGTTTCTCAGAGTTGACGTTCTACGAGAGGAGAGACTATGATTTTTTTTAGATCTTAGTTCTTTTGCTCTGAAGGGAATTTTTTTCTTTCCCACTTTTCCGTTTATGCCTCTGTTGCCCGAAGGAGCGACTGTCCACCCCGAAGTTTCCTCCGAGGCAGATTCCTTCTGAGCGCTGTCTGACGGGCTAAGAGATAGCTCAGAGTGAGTCTCAGGAGTCGGGGTAGGTGGTCAGAATTTGGAGGAACGATCTTTTTTACATTTGTCTGGGACCCCACCCACCATGGAGTCCAACAAGGTGACACCCCACTGGGGTGCCAGGGTTGACACGAAGATATACAGAGGGGAGATGTCATAGCGCTTCCCTGCCATGGATCCCCTGCTAACCCTGGTGTTCAGTACAAGACCTAGTCCGAGCCGATTGATCGGGAGTGGGTTTGCTTCCGACTGCCCGTCTAGAGATCCAGGCCAAAGCAAGTGTGTTGGAAACCTACATCGACCGTTTCCCCAAAATACGTAAACAATGTATCCCTAGGTGCAAAGCAGAAAGTAGCACAAGGAAAAGTTTGGAAACAAACAGGTCCCTAACTGCCAGGAGACGCATTCGACACCGGTCACCGTGCACAGCAAACCCGGGAGGGCACTCTGCATACGGTGGGGGGCAGTGAAATTGAAGGGGTAGAAGAAAAATGACAGGATGATATAAAAGAACGAGAATGAACGATTGGGAAGATGAAGATGACTGGCGAAAGAAAGGTTTACTTGATCCTTGCATCCCCCTGTCAGGACGTGGACCGACCCAACTCGACAAACATATAAACATAAGTTGCATATCTGAAATAATTTAGCTTGGGAGGTACAGGAATTTATCCAGGACGTACAGAAAACAAAGTATAAACGTAAAAAATGTATAAGTGCGAAACAAGTTCCACTGTATATTTATCCACTCTATATGGAGTTCATACTGAGAATATTTTAATCCTAAGTCCCTTGTCACAGAGCGAAGAATAAATACTGTACTTGCTTGTGTATAGGTCGCGTCCGTGTATAAGCTGGAGTAACGATCTCTGACACAATCATTTTAATTCCGTGTTTAAGACGTGATACAGTTTGCCGCACGGTACGGGAATCATGCAGTAGGCAGGAAATCCGACTTTGATGACAAGAATATTCCAAACAGAGCTGCGTTGGAAAATACTAATTGCATTAAATGTGCATTTTGAAGCAAGGAATGTAAATATCCAGCAGTTGAAGGAGAATTGTTGGAATGCGTTCGGGAACCCAGTGCAACCGATTTGCCCTTTTCCGAGAGATGCTGCAGTTCGAGGGCAGCAAAATCGCCAAGTAAGTCTGTAACCCCTGTACCGTATTTCAAGAGAGCTCTAGGTCGGTGTGATTACAGGAGGGCAAAAAAAGTGTTTCCATAAAAACTATGGGAGCAGAGAAGCAACGCAGTACAGTTATGCTGGCGATAACGACGGATGGGCACACGTTACCGCTATACATGGATTTCAGACAGAAAATTATGCCCAAGGAAGAAATAGGAAAATGGATGGATGGAAGACCTCGTCCTGGACTGAATGAAGCATGTGTTTTTGCAGCGCCTGGTGTGCAGGTGAAGCAACGGTCCATGCTAATTTCGGCAGTTTTCGGGCTCACATAACCGAGAGGTTGAGAAGTAAACTGAAGGAGAATAATGGGAATTTAGTGATGCCCAGCCATTCAAAGTACACGTGTGACGTGACGTTTGTACCATACGCAAACGCAACGAACAGAAGCCACGACTCCATGTAAAGGTCACTGTGACCGACATGTCAATGGATTTTGGATGCGTGGACATCGAATGCGGGTGAATTGGACAAGAAAAGTTTTAACTCCTTAACGTAAAAGCCCAGTATATTCTGGGAACGTTAGATGCAGTCGAGACAGGCAGAGTGTGGAAGACAGTGTCCTTGTGAAATAATAGTATATGATCTGTTACTATTCGTGTATTATTTTGCTATTTCGCTATGGAGTGTGATTGTGACAATTTATCTGATGATAGTGATTCAAGTGCTTCAGAGATGAGTCCTTCAGATGTCAGATTGTGGCGAGAAATAGATGCAACTTCAACACTGCCTCTAGCTCCACCAAGATTTCTTTTTTACAGGAACACCACCGCTTTTTGTGAAAAATGATTCTGAAGATGTTTTGGAACATGTGAATCAATTATTTGATAAATTAGTAAACATTATTGTATCAGAAACTAATCTCCCCACCTTGGGGTACATGATTTTGACGGTGGTGGGGCTTGGATACCTCAATGACCCTTAGAGCTATGCCGGCAGTAGCATAGCTACTGGTAGGGCCTCCATTGCCTGAGAGGGGTCGTCGAAGAAGTACTCCAGAGGGGGACTTCAACGCAAAAGAGCACCTTCAGAAGTGGACATCAACGGCAGTTTCGGTGAAGAACTCCCTAAAACACGGGGTCCCCCGACCGTCATCGGCCTCAGGTTTTGAGGGTGGAGGAAGGATTTTTGAAAGGTTTCTTCCCCTTACCGTCAATAAATGGCGGCGATGGTGTGACGGTTAGCTTACCGGACTGTTATACCCAAACTCGTGGGTTCAAATCCGATCAAAGCCATGGATTTTTAGGGCGACAAAATCCTTCGTATGCCTTCCTTCGGAGGGGAAGTAAAGCCGGCTGTCCCATGCTAGTAGATTTACTTGCATGTAAAAGATCCTCAAGCCTAAATGACGCCTCTGAGCTAAATTCAATATCACCTGTTTCTCGCCCAAGAAATACCTCCTTTCTCTGCTAGATGAAAGGAGCGTAGCGAAATTTGCGTGGTCAGACGGAAGAGCGGGCCTGATGGCCCGAGTCTCGCCACGTAAAATAAGGCAAATTCAATTCAATTCAATAATATCAGAACTCTGAAAATGGATACAGCAAGGAGGACGCTGCTGTCAAGAGGACAATTCTTCTAGGACAAGGGGAATATGGAGCATTTTTCTGGAAGAAAGACAAGAATAAATTCACTTGGTCAAGCACACGTTCAATATCTATTATTGACTACATTATTTCACATAGAAAGATGTCTTCATTAATTAAAGATGTACATATCTACAGAGGATGTGACTTCAGTTTGGAACATTTTTTAGTTGTCTCCAAAATTTCCCTGTTGGCTCCAAGAAGGAGACAGGGTCAGAATGTAAAACCTAATTTGGACACACGTCACCTTAGATACAAAATTAAACTCCTCAACGACGTAAGTATACGGAAGCTATACCAAAATAGACTAGATGGCCTACTATCTACCACTTCCACATCGGAAAAAGTAGAAGAAGAATTGAATAATAATAAAGCGTGTCTAGAATAAGCGGGAAATGAAGCCTTGGTAAACAAAATATCTATAGAAGAAGGATGGATCTCAGAATATGGAACGAAGACATAGAAGAGGCACTAACAGAAAAGAAAATTGCCTAAAAGAAATTGGCTACAGGAAAAAACAGAATGATTTTGGGAAATATATAAAAGAAAACATAACACTGCCAGAACTGTCGTCAGGAATTCACACAGAAAAAGCTGGGTAAACTTCATAAACAGAGAGGAACATGAAGTTTGTTGAATATTTTCCTACAAACTTCTTCCTAACTTGAACAGCCAAGAAAGAGATACTGCCAGAATTAATACAATTGATGAAGATAAGTGGGTACAACATAATTTAGAATTGTGGTATGATACAAATGACATTTATATCAAATTTAAGATAACTGAAGGTATAGATGAACA
>BOPP01000408.1:0-28834 GCA_017312745.1 Gryllus bimaculatus
CCTCTGATACTTCAAATAAACCAGAAGATATCAGCCCACCGCGTCTGATTACGTACCACCTCTTCTGACGAAAGAAATATATTTAGCATTTTAATTTCTCTTTTTCTGATTTTGCTAACACTTCTGCGCACTCTTCTTCTATCGTGGGCCATCATTGCAGGGCAAAAAATTGTACACGATCTCATAAGACTGCTTATTATTTAAGGTCTTACACTTAGTCCATGTTTATCTATTTGCTATGAATTTTGTGTTTATTTGTTAATAATCTTAGCTATTTCAGGGTTTGAGAGAAAAAATTCAGTTTCTGTTATTGGATATAAGGGATATAAATCGTATGTTATTGGGAATCAACTATTTTGATGCAATGTTGTTTATTCTATAAATGCATCGTGTTTTATAAATTTAATTTTTTTTCTATTTTTATTAAATGGTATATAATGTAAAATGAATTAATTCCGTTCTGAAACAATATTTAATGTTACAAATTGATAATAAATAGATACTCGGTGCACGTGAGAGATTTCGCGCTTCATGCTTGATTGTTTTGATGTACATTATTTTGTTGGAAGAATGTAAAAGCATCCTCGTGTTTTTAGTCTCTTTATCGTAATATTTAATGTGAAAATTACTTTTACCTCATCCATTATTGGCTGGCTATCTGCGAATTCCGTAGAATTTATTTTTATCTGTAGGTTTCTGTGTCACAGAAGCTAGTAATGCATCTGTAGGTTAGATTTTTAACATACTGCAGTTCTTTTGCACCACTAAACTCTTCGCCGTTGTTTAGTATCTACAAAGGGAAACGTTTTGTTGGGCCAAACCGAAAGGAATAAAACGGCTGTAGATGGCCTCCCACTTATGTTCATGAAACGTTCGGCAAAGGCCCATTGCTTTTCGTTATCGCGACCGCGTCTGCCCCCCGCCTCCACCCCACCCCCTCGCTCGCGTTCGCGCCGCCTCCCGAACGGCGCTCGGGGAAGGAACGGCAGCCTCCGACGCATTCTCCGCCAGTGGGCAAACTCTGTGTAATTCGCGCTAGCTTTTGTGCGCGAAACAGACCGACATAGCCAGCTATGATAGACGTTTCGTCGTCAGTCGATTTTCCGTATGAAAACATAGGTTCTAGCTACATACCGCGGTGTTAAGAGAAATATTCAGCAACTTAGACTCCTATCATTTGTGCACATTGTGAGGTTAAAATACATTCGAACAATATTTTTGTATATTGAAAAATGACTCCTCGTCAAAACCATAGAGTTAAGCAAAGAACACATCGAAATGTATACTAAATTTGCAAGAATTAATAAAAACAAGATGTTTTCATTATTTTATTTTTTTAATTTTTTTACCCCTATTCCATAATTATAGTTTTCCAGTGAAGTTTTCTACTATAGAAATCGGATATTTTTCGGACAGAATTTACATAAAACATTTGTCCAGTTACGAGGAGTAACTGTAATGAACAATAACCTTTACTTACTCAACTTTAAAAGAAAAGTGGAGGGTGTAATTAAATGTGCCATATACATATAAATAGGCCTTCTTTATTTGATGAATGAACGCCTAAGCGAATAGGCGGTGTTCACAGGGAGCAGCTTTCATCTCAGTTCGCTCGAACAGCCGTGCCGGTGCCACGCCGGACGCCACAGCTCTCCCACTGCGTAGTGTGTTTTAGATTGAGTGTCAAACTATTTTCCGTTTTGCAACAGCAATCTACGTGACTATTTTAAATATTATACATTGGTTGCATCAAAAACAGTTTAATTTTGATACTAGTTTACAAATATTTTCCACTAAGTGAGGAAAACCAACCCGTGACCGCGCGAGTGGGCGAACAAAGTAGCCTCGAGTCGGGGCTACAACAGCACATCAGAGTGTTTGTTGAAACGCTAATTGGATACCTTATATGGCAAACAACAAGTGGACCAGTTCATTCTCCCAGCAGCGCAAATTCAACTTTTTACAACGGCAGCAACGTCTGCAACTCCTTCATCAGCAACAACCAAGCAACTTATTTGGCTGCTTCCAACAACAAGAATCACCTACGTGCAACAAGGGTAACACCGTTTATGCAGCAGCAACCAGAGAGTATATATCAGAGACGGGCAGTCAATGTTAAACGGAAAGCCCTTATTGTTCGAGGAGGGGAGAAATTGCGAATCTTCCCACCGCAACAGAAACAACGAATGCAGAAAGAGGCAGCCATATTTGACCCCCGCCCCAGCCCCCCCCACATAAAGCGTCGAAGGCAGTAAAACCAATTGAAAATGGAGGACGGACGTGAACGCGGGCTATTTGGAAATTACATTATTTAGTAAATTTTTCAATATGGACGGACTTTTATGGTTATGTACTTAATGACAATGTATTTGACCATAAAAATGAATGCCCAAGGTAATGTAGAAGTCAGTAATTCTTAAAGCACATGTAAATGTGAGGAAGTGAAGTAAATTGTAATGATAGGAAGTAAAAATTAAAAAAGAAATTTTACATAAATAATATTTATTGGTAATAATTGGTAATATCCAAAAATAACAATGTCATGAAAAAAATCCTGTTATGTTGAAACAAAGGAAACAAATCATGGTCATCATCAATTTGTGATACTCTCATTATACTAATATCACTGCTGCTAAACAAACCAAAATAATAATAAATTTGTCACAAAATACAACTCCCCAATGCATGACAAGTCAGTATAAATTAATATATACCATATCAGCATACATACACAATAGAGATGATTTCTAAAAATTGAATATTAAGACATAAATTAAATTAAAATTCATTCTGTATTAAATACAATATCATGGAAAGGTAGTATATATTTTACATGGTGCAGTGTAAGAAGACTTAATTTAAATATCAATAATATTAAAAGAAATTCTCCATAGATTCGTGCCTAGGCTGGGTCAGTCCATTATATTCCAACTACCAGTTTTAGGGGATTTGAAAAAGGTGCCAACAGAAAAATGCAAAAATTATTAGTACTAGTCTATATTGAATGTAGATACGTGTTATATAACTAAATAAATAAAAATTACAAACAATACTTAAAATTAAACGATTCCTAAAACTAATCTCAAAATAGTCATGTTTTGCATTTGTGAAAATGTTCAGAAAGTAATATAAATTTCCTAGTAACAATCCAAACTGTTTTCCAATGAGGCTATGTATATAGTACCGCAGGCAAACATGTAAGAAAATAGTAAGAATTAATCAATTATCAGCCATAACAATGAGACAGTTTCCTGCAAAATGATATTTCATTATATAAAACAGACAAAAACCATCTTCAATTTTTATACATATCTTGTGTAGGACAAAGTGATGCTCACCAAGTTTGATTCAAAGTAATGGTTCTGATTTATTTACATTGCTACGACAAATTTCTTTTCCTATTCTTTGATTAATGAAATATTGGAGTCTGCAGTTTGGGACTGCATTCAATTAGTGATAATGCACAAGAAAAATCAATCACAGAATGTGTTAGAAGAAGGAGAATATTATGTCATACTAAATGAATACAATGTTTGTGTTATATACATGCATAATTCTGTGTTAGAAATATTGTTTATCATGAAAGCGTTTAATTGAAAAGTAAATACCTGGACTCTTCAAAATTGGTTAATTCTTATGGCTGTCTGTTTATATCAGTTACATCCATTACTAACTCACATATTTCATCTCCATTAAATATAACTTTATAAATGATTAAAAAAATTTGTTTTTTAGGGTGACAATTGGAGTAATGTAACTCACGCATGAAAACTACTACTACTATTATAGTGGTCACTTCAAAATCCAAATTTATTGCACAGCAATACCAAAGAGATTACCAAAATTGTGGTATGATATTTCATGTCCATCAGTGTATTTTTCCTCATATATGCAACATAGAGCAAGGCACACATTTTCTTAAAACTAAGCACTTGGAAGAGGTGAGCTTCAATAACCCCTCCCACAGGTTCTGTTCTCTCCTCTCCAGCCGGAGGAGAAGAATCTGCAACACCAAACGTGAGGAGGTGTTATTGAACTAAAAAGGGAATCGTGCATTCACTAAAAATGTGAAAAAAATGGTTTGTACTCACCAGGAATATGCGAAGGACATTGGACGACATGTTGACCGTGACATTGCAGAGAAGGTGGAGCTGGGCCCTAGCAAATCAGAGACATGGGTCATTTGATCTGATAACAAATTGTAATTGGAAAAATGTCTTATTCTTTTAATATAGGCTAAAAACATAACTTAACCTGTCTGGTGGTACGCCTTCTAAAATGTTCTGAGTGCTTCTTGGAATTGAATTGAATTAATGGCTTATTTTACGTGGCTTCTTACCTTGCAATTAACGAACGCACATCATTGAAATATGAATAAGGTACTGCATTCGCACCCGCTTCTTCTGCTTGCAGCAACTTGTAGGCATGAAATTTCCATGCACGCCATACTTCTGTTGTAATCAGTGTTTGCAATGGGCAAACAGCCAATGTTGGGTCTCCAATTGCCATCACCAATTCATACACCTATATTATATAATAATGTTTGTATTACATAAATTCACTAAATAATAAGAAACAAAATAAGTATTAGTTTTTAAGGTTGTTGGGTATAAAAATGACTCTAAATAATAAATTGTTTGTTAACATTGTTAAAACTAGTAAGGTTTATGTTAGGCAAAATTAGGATGTTTTTTATAAAATAGCCACAGGTTTATTTGTAAATATATAAATATATCCATTATTCGAATAATGTTAACACCATTCGTAAGAATCATGCCATATATTTCATTTCAGCTTACCGGTTCAGTGTTTATTTTGGAAAAGAAAAGCAACAATTGTCTTTTTCCGCATTTGTCCCCTTTTTGCTTATTGTGGCAATTGGGAACTCCAACGCTATATTTCGCATTTCTTACTAAAATTGCCAACAACCAAAATCAATCACTTTCGGCAAAGTGCAGGAATGCGTAACACCAAGAAAACCGTTGTATACTGTCTGTTTAGCGAACCAACCACATAACGTTCTGGTTATTAAAATTAGTCCAAAGACCCCTGTAACAGCGCTACTTGGCCAGGGTGGCAGACAATGGAGGACTTACCCTCCCCTCTCACGTCTCCCCAACCACTCTCTTGTCATCGGCACCAGCAACTTTCAATAAGGACGGTTTTAACCGCTATTAAGTTAACACCCCCCTGGCAGCAACCGCCACCAACTACCCCTGCCTCCAGAAAACCAAATCGAGGAGATGCATGCAAGCATCAAACGATAGGCCTTTCAAACGTAAGTAAACGAAAGAGAAAGAGTGATAAAAAACTCTATTCTTTTAATACAATGTTTAACTCATCGCGTTTTCGAAAGTGCTTTCGAAATGCTTTAAGACAGTGATCTATATACTCCAGGAACAAACTTTAAAAATTCTGCCCATAATTATGCCAACGTCCTTAATTACAACCTAATGACTTTAAGACATTAAATCAGTCGGTCAAAATGTGATTTTCAACACAACTCAGACAGACGGTGAAATCAACTAAAAATCAATGCTTACTGCATAGAGATTACCGTTAATTTTAGAACATTACTGTGCGGAGAAGAACAACAATTCTATTAAGAGCGCTTTCATGCTGTGTTTGAAGGGCCAATCCCCACATGCTTACTCGAAAGCTGGGGACATTTTAAAAGAACTTGAACTCAAATAACCCTGTTATCAATGTGACTAGATTATTTGACAAAAAGAAAAATTCAAGTCTAAATTTGTGGCTTTAGAACAATAAAAACACAATAAGGAGGCCAAAAGGTCAAAATAGTCACTTTAAACCGCCTGTATGTCTCATTGCGTCATACAAGTTCAACCTACAACAAATCGAAACCACCCAATACAATGTAAACGTTGTCAAAAGTATGGACACATCGCAAAGCAAACTGCGACTCACTCCGAGGTGCGTTAGATGTAAAGAGTCACACCACTATTCCTCACCATGCACAAACCAAAACGAGACAAACCAAATTGGGGCGTAACTGTTGGCGAGGAAGGCACACGGCCAATTACAAAGGCTGCCCTCATTTTCAAGAAACTCAGCAAGCACGTTCAAGACCTTCTAAATGACGCAGGTCAGGGTCAGAGCAACCACCGCCGCTGCGCCACATCCCTCTCGTAAGCCTCCAACATTTAGCCCCTCGCGATTCGCCTCCCCTTCCCAAGAGCAATACCCCGTGGTCATCGGTTCAAATCTTTGCACAAACCCAAATGCCAACTGATGTAATCCCCAACTAATAAACACAATAGTATCAACACAAGTAATTTTAAGCTATAATCCCGCAAAATTCAAAATATTATACAGTCAGTTGCTAATAAATTTCCATATGGCAAAAAAAAAATCACTTTAATGAAATTGGAAATGCAAAACGGAATTAAAAATTCGACAATCACAAATATAAATTTTTCTTCACGAACACAAAATCGATATTGCATGCATAACCGAAACCCACTTGGTTCTAAATGAAAAATTTCAAAATTTCTGGTTATAAAATCATATATAGAAGTGGCAGAATTTCAAATGTTGCAGCGGGGGGTGTTTTGATTGCTCTTTCCAACCCGAATCAAACATCACCTTTCACCTAGCTCCAACACTTCTAACCTGAAAACGTGTTCAGTCACGTAACCATAGATAATAAAGAATTACAACAATAATAACAGCTTATAAACCTATCCCGAATGAATAGATTTCCAGTAAGAGAATACAAAGAAATATTTAACCAAACAACACCAACGTTATTCTACTAGGAGAACTAAATCAGTAAAAAACGCAAGCCTGAGGATGCAATTGCTCAAACCCAGAAGGCCATAAATTTCATCTTTGCAGTTTAAACAATAACTTAGTGTAATAGCACGCTTGGCAGCCAACACACTACCCGTACAATAGTAATATATCCCCAGAAATTTTAGACATCATGGTGTCTAAAAACGTCCACTACTCTTACATCTCAAACCGTACTTCCTGAATTAGATTTCAGATCATTTGCCCAGTCATGCATTGAACTACATATCTTCAACCCTCTTGCAGTCTAATAATCCCTTCACCGTTTTGGGCACGAAAGGGCACGTGAACTGGTAATAAATCTTTAGAGACCTATTAGAAGTCAACCTTCACTACGCGGAAAGATACAAACAATAAATGAAAATAGACCAACCAGATAACTAAATCACACAGAAAATCTACGTTGCAATTGCTACAATCAACAACTCCTTTCGCAAGACCTTTCGCTAACAATAGAAATCTGATTCCAAGGAATATTCTAAAACTAATTAAAAGTAAACGTAGCCTTCGACGGCTCTGGCAGATCAACCGCCAGACATGACCTAAAGCAAAAATTAACAAATTAGGGAGAACATAATGCAAAAACCAAATTAAATTCAAATTCGAATAAGCAATTTTCAAAGATCCATAGCTAAATACACCTAATAGTAGACTAACTCTTGTGAACCATAAAAAAGACTATGTAAAGAAGCTACTGACATTCCGATCCTGAAAACAACTCAAATGTAGCTTATAGGCGATCAAATGAAAGCCAATTATGTTAGGTAAATATCTTCAAAATAGTTTTACTTTCCAAACCCAAATACAAATTCCTCCTTTCTAATTATAATTGCAAAAATTGTGCCTGTTACTGAGACTATAATGTCCCAGATAAAATAAAATTTATTATCCTCATCCGACATCTAAATTTATTAAGCATTGAAAACCTTGAAAATCAGTCAGGTCACGACCAAATTAACCAATAGAGCTCTTAAAGGAACTATACTAACCGAGCAATAACTATTTTTAATCCGCCCTATTTAATTCCCTGTCTTGGGCCTTTCAAAAGATTGGAAATTCTCTATAATTTTACCATTCTGTAAAACATGGCAAAGACCCGCTTTTCCTACAAGCTACAGACGCAATAAGCCTCCTACCCTCAATCGCAAAAGGTGATTTTAAATAATTCACAACATATTAATCTACTTACCTAACAAAAATGCGTATTCCCAGATTTTCAGTTCGGATTCAGATCGCAACACCCACGGCAAGCTCCGTTTAACTGAATATATTTGCAAATTCCATTTCACAACAAGAAAAATATACGATTGCAGTTTTCCTAGACATTGAGAAGCCTTTGATAAACTCTGGCAGGAAGCTCTAATGGCAAACTGTCGCCAACTAGGAAACTCCCAGTATCTACACCATGGCTAATCAGAAGTTTTCCAAAAGATAGATATTTTTCCGTCCGTATTAACTAAAGAGTCTCAAACAGATTTTGGAAATTAATACAGGAGTCCCTCAAGGCTCTTGCTCTCTCCACTTCTCTAATGTTTGCATGTCGGATTACACACTCAAACTACACAGAAATTGGTCCTTTATGCAGGTGACACACTTTTACCTCTCATTCAGATCATTAGAGCGCCTTCGACAACATACAGATTGACCTAAATAATTTACATTAAATGGCTTCAAAAACTCGAAAATAAGATAAACGCATCTAAAACTGAAAGCAAAAATATTCACACTCCACAAACTCTCAAGCCACCTCCTTCAGCTTAGAAAACACAAATTATATAATGGATGAGTGGAAATTCACCAGCAAAATACTTAGGAGTCACTTGTCACCAACTAAAACTGAAACACATATCAAAATCTTTAGCAGATAAAACTATGCTTGGATAATTTGGGAAACAATTATATCCAGTATAAATAGAAATTCAAACTTAGCACTGACTGCAGCTTAATCATCTATTAAAGCAATAATAAGACTAACCTCACATATGCCTGCCCAATCTGGAATTAACGCTCAAAATAAACCTAAATAAAATAGAAATAATATAAATAAATTTCCTTCAGAAAGATCATTAAAGGCTCCTTGGTTTCAATGCCAACATACAAATCCAAAATGACTATATCTCAAACCATTAAATGACTATATAAATCTTATGACTAATAATTCTTCTCATCTCTCCCCCAATCGTGCAGTACAACAACTAATTCAAGCTAGGTAAAACGTATGGGCTCATCAAAAAGAATAAGATCACGATTTCCCTAAAGACTTTCTTCGTCCCCCTTAAATCACCAGCCCATGCTTCCACTTTCCAAAAATTCGCACCCACTGACACCTCTCCTCCAAAATTATCACATATTAATCTCAATAAAACTGTTATCCAAGTTTTTCTCAAAGAATAACGTTTTATCAGACCCCTGAGAGAGAAGGTACACGCATCCCTAAAAAGTTAATGTGTACAATTTTGTATAATGAACACCCCTGAAAAGGCAGAGAATGCCGAGCAGGTAGAAATAAATCTTTAAAACAAGCCTTCATCTCCAGAGGGCCTTGGTTCAGCCCTCCACGTTCCCACGCACACTGCGAACGCCCCACGCTGCCACCTCGGACAAGACGGGTGGCACGGCAAACCACCTACATACCACTTCTACATATGAATTTGCATCAAAAGATTTAGGATACAATGACCACGGTGCACAAAATTATTACGCATACAAGAATTCGAACACTGACACCAATTGATAGCACAACGTATGAGTTAAATTGTGTCGTAAAAGTAAAATAGAATAATCAAAAGGAAGTGTGTGTGTGAAAGGTTCCAAGCATGGAGCCCTTCCTCCCTCCTCCGTTGGCTCCTCTGGTCATTACCAGTCGCACTGCGTCAGCTCAAGTGGCTTCAGCGCTGAGACGCGTGGCTCGCCCCCCCCTCAGCCCCCCCCCCAATCAGCTGTAACACGTCCTGAAATCAGAATTTTTTTATTTTGGTTGATTGATGGTGTTTTTTGTCTTTAGTGGAGCTCTTCAGCCAAGAATTCCATCAAATGCTCGTATTCAGCTGACAGCGCGGAGGTTCCGATGCCGCCCGCGCAGTGCGTTAGGAGGCGCAGTGAGCGCGCAGAGAAGCCCGGGCGGAGTGAACGAGGGAGGTGGGATGGGTTTAGTGGTTGACTTAACAGCAAAATAACTATCCTCCTATTAATAAGAATTGCAGATGGCTATTGTCCCGAGACGCAAATACAGAAAAAAATTTCGTTCGCCAAGCGTTGATTCTACCTGGGTCTTCTCGGGTGTCGATTTGTAGAGATTCGTCCACTTCCTCGAAGTCCCACTGTACACAAGGCCTCGTTTTTCTGGTACGTTGCACTATGTGCCGGTCGTTCTCCGGTGTCGGTCTTTGGTATGGCGACACGATTTTTACCAAATCCACCGAATACCATAGATTGAATGTAATCAAATTACATAAAATTAAAATAATAATAAAATGTATTCAAAAGCTGTAACAAAATACTTTTCATTACTGGGTGACGTCCATTAACATTATTTATTCTTCCCTTCTACAGACTTCTCTTCATGAGCTGTATCCCATTTTGGACTCTAGCTTGCTCTAAATTATGTTCTTTCCACTAGAGCTGCGTTGACCGGTTCACTGCCTGCCTCGTTCTCCCTACCTTCGTCGTCCGCTCCTCTACCCCCTACTTATATTTCAACTCTCTCCATGCATCTAAGGGTTATACAAATCGCAGTACCGACCCTAATTGGACTGGCTCTGCCCGCGGCGGTTTGAACGTAGGCGTTCGTGACAACTTCTGATAGGTCAAAGGTGGGCAGCACTGTGTAAATAATCGAGCCTGGAGTCAAAATCATTCCACGTGACCCCTACGGGGAATCTATTTGTATCTATTTGTTAACATTAAACTACACAGACACACAAAATAAAAGAGTTGTCATGATCAAAAGACCTTCCTCTATGTATATTGATTCGCTTAATCTGATTCTGATCCAGAATTGCGCTACACCTCCAGTTTTTTTAAAAACCGCAAACAGCTCACGGTGAAATTGGTAAATTCAATTTCATTTTAAAAACTGGTGGGATGGTGGCGCAATCCTAGCTTCAGCTTTTGACTTGACACATATAGAAGAAATCACGTGTCAAGACTTTGGGTCTTTTTCTACTTATTTATGACTTTTTTATTTGTGCGCCCTGTGTTATTGCATGAGGGAACTAAAATTGTTGATTACAAGGTATACAACTTCTGCTTCCGCCGTTTTTTTTTGTCTCAAAAATTATGACCCTTTATTGAAGAAAATTCTTACAACCAGATATTATTCCAATGTAATGTCGCATCAGGCTGGCAGAACTTTTTCCCATCTTTGCGGCAGTGTGCGAATGCCGGTCGAAAAATTGTTCAATCTTTGAGGCGATCCACGTATCAATCCCTTTTTGGCATCTTCAAAAACGATCGAAGTGTTGGCTCAGCCAGGTCGGGGGCCATTGATCGGGAACAAGTGATAATCAGAGGGAGCAACGTCTGGTAGAAATACGTGCGGGTGAATAGGAGTCCATTTCAACGTTTCCAGGTGCGTTTTGACCACTCTTGCAACGGGCGCCTAGCATTGTCATGCAGCATAAATTCACCTTATCGTGCCTCTTCTCGCTGTATTGCGGGCGTTTTGTCTTTCGAATGCCTCGGCTCAAACCATTAATTGCGTTCGATATCGATCACCGGTGATCTGTTTCAACTTGTTTTTTAAAACAAAAGCTCATGGTTTCAGGAGCCGACTGGTCTTCACAAATGCAGGAACATGATACTTGGACCCATGAATGTTCGGTTTGGCCGTACGAGGTGGGAAGCATGGCTGGGATTACGCCCCATGATTTTTTTCCGTTTTTACGGTTATCGTAATGAAGCCCATTTTTGTCCCGTCACAATACGATGCAGAAAACCCTTCCAGTTTTTGGCTCTGAGCAACTGTTCACAAACACACAAACGCCTTTCAATGTCTCTCGTTTTCAACTCATATGGGAACCCATGTTCGTTCTTTCTGAATCAACCGCCATGGCTTTGAGATGCGTTTTGAAATGGCTTGCTGTGGTCACCCCCAATGATCGTGCCAGTTCTTCTTGAGTTTGAGCGAGTTTCACTCAGCAATGCCTCCAATTCTGCATCCTCAAAACTTTCCCTCTTCCGCCACTATTGCCGGTCTTCCGACGTTAAGTCCACCATTCTCTGGAAATCGTTGAAACCAACTCGCGACACGTTCTCTTCACTAATACAGTCTCACCATAAGTACTGGAGAGCAATTCGATGAGACTCAGCCGGCAGTTTCCTTCGCATTTGGAAAAAAAAAGGCAGAGCCTCCCGCAAATGAACCGATAATTTGGCTTCAGTACACTACAATTTTCAATTGCGAAGCAACGTTACGTTGGGCACACACACAAATCCCACTAATATTTGAATGGGGGTTATTTGCCGGAGCTCACAGCTAACTGCCTGACCGTCTGCGATCTGTTTATCGCGACCGTTATTACCACTGTTAGCAACCTATTGAAAAACGGCGGAAGCAAAGTTGGTACACCTTGTATACAAAATTGTTATAAAATACTATTACAATATTTAAAAAATGTCTTCCCAAAAAGTTGTTAGAAGAATGGAAGTGGAAATTCAGAACTGGTTACGATAGAGTTGCATATTGCTTTTGAGATAATGAATACTCTACGTTCAATTTTTAATATTTTCTATTGTTCTAAATCATGAAACACTTAAAATGATGAAAAGGTATTGGTGGAGCGACGATTTCTTCCCCCTGCTTGCGTGCCGATCGCGGGAACCGCGACCCGCCCCGCCGCCCCCGCGCCGCGCCGCCGCCGCCGCCCGCCGCGCCCGCCGCCGCCCGCGCCGCCCGACTACGCCGACGCCCGCCGCCGCCCGCCGACGCCGCCGACCGCCCGCGCCGCCGCCGCGCGCCGCCGCGCCCGCCGCCGCCCGCGCGCCGCGCCGCCCCGCCGCGCCCGCCGCCGCCGCCGCCGCCCGCCCCGGCCGCCCGCCGCCGCCGCGCCGCCGCCCGCGCCGCCGGCCGGCCGCCCGCCGCCGCCCGCGCGGTCCGCCGCGCCGCCGCCCGCCGCCGCCCCGCCGGCGCCCGCCGCCGCCCGCCCGCCGGCCCGCCGCCGAGACGCGCCCGCCGCCGCCCGCCGCGCCCGCCCGCCGCCGCCGCGCCCGCCGTCCTCCCCCCCCCGCCGCCGCGCCCGCGCGCCCGCCCGCCGCCGCCCGCCGCGCCGCCGCCGCCCCGCCGCCGCCCCGCCGCGCCCGCCGTGCCGCGCCCGCCGCCCGCCGCCGCCCGCGCCGCCCGCCGCGCCAGCCGCCGCACCGCGCCGCCCGCCCGCCGCCCGCCGCGCCCGCCGCCGCCGCGCCCCGCCGCGGCCGCCGCCGCCCGCCGCGCGCGCCGCCGCCCCGCCGCCGCCGCCGCCGCCCGCCGCCGCCCGCCGGCCGCCCGCAGCCGCCCGCCGCCGCCCGCGCCGCCGCCGCGCCCGCCGCCGCCGCGCCGGCCGCCCGCCGCGCCGCCGCCGGCCCGCCGCCGCCCGCCGCCGCCCGCCGCTCGCCCGCCGCCGCCCGCCGCGCCCGCCCGGCCGACCCGCCGCGCCCGCCGCCGCCCGCGCCGCCCGCCGGCCGCCCGCCGCCGCCGCGCCGCCGCCCGCCGCCCCCGCCGCCGTGCCCGCCGCCGCCCGCCGCCGCCGCCGCCGCCCGCCGGCCGCCCGCGCCGCCCGGCCGCCCGCCCGCCGCCGCCCGCCGCCGCCGCCGCGCCGGCGCCGGCCGCCGCCGCCCGCCGCCGCCCGCCGCCGCCCGCCGCCGCCCGCCGCCGCCCGCCGCGCCCGGCCGCGCCCGCCGCCGCCCGCCGCCGCCCGCCGCCGCCCGGCCGACCGCCCGCCGCCGCCCGCCGCCGCCCGCCGCCGCCCCGGCCGCCGGTCCCGCCGCCGCCCGCCGCCCGCCCGCCGCCGCCGCCGCCGTCCCGCCGCCGCCCGCCGCCGCCCGCCGCCGCCCGCCGCCGCCCGCCGCCGCCGCGGGCCGCCCGCCGCCGCCGCCGCCGCCGCCCGCCGCCCGCCGCCGCCCGCCGCCGCCGCCGCGCCGCCGCCGCCCGCCGCCGCCCGCCGCCGCCCCGCCGCCGCCCGCCCGCCGCCCGCCGCCGCCGCCGCCGCCCGCCGCCGCCCGCCCGCCGCCCGCCGCCGCCCGGCGCGCCGCCCGCCGCCGCCCGCCGCCGCCCGCCGCCGCCCGCCGCCGCCCGGCCGCCGCCGCGCGCCGCCGCCGCCGCCCGCCGCCGCCCGCGCGCCCGGCCGCCGCCCGCCGCCGCCCGCCGCGCCCGCCGCCGGCCCGCCGCCGCCGCGCCGCCCGCCCGCCGCCGGCCAGCCCGCCGCACGCCGCCGCCGCCGCCGCCCGCCGGCCGCCCGCCGCCGCCCGCGCCGCCCGCCGCCCGCCGCGCCGCCGCCCGCCGCCCCGCCGCCGCCCTGCCGCCCGGCCAGCCGCCGCCGCCGCCCGCCGGCCGCCCGCCGCCGCCCGCCGCCGCCGCCGCGCCGCGCCGCCGGCCCGCCGCCGCCCGCCGCCGCCGCCGCCCGCCCGCGCCGCCCGCCGCCGCCCGCCGCCGCCCAGCGCCCGCCCGCCGCCGCCCGCCGCCGCCGCGCCGCCGTTGCCCGCGCCCGCCGCGCCGCGCCCGCCGCCAGAGAGACCGCCGCCGCCCGCCGGCCGCCCGCCGCGCGCCCGCCGCCGCCCGCCGCCGCCCGCCCGCCCGCCCGCCCGCGCCGCCGCCGCCCGCCGCCGCCCGCGCCCCCCGCCGCCGCCCGCGCCGCGCCCCGCCGCCGCCCGCCGCCGCCCGCGCCGCCCGCCGCCGCCCGCCGCCGCCCGCCGCCGCCCGCGCCGCTAGGCGTTTACAGCTAGGCATTGATGTACAGATACTGCCAACATTTAAATCGTGCGTCTGGATCGTTGGTAGTTTTCGAGTGACTTGCGCTAGTCTTTCTAAATTTTTAATTAGGTTGCTTTTTAAAATTAATCAATGTAACATTGCAGGCTAGCGCGTTTTTTTGTTAATTTATTTCAAGCTATTTTACATAAGTTAATTTAAAATGTTTGTTCTTTGTGTTGTGCCATAGTTTTGTTTACTACCTCCGCGTACCCGTGCGAGAACTCTAGCATGTTTAAACCGCACACTCTTCCATGTTCTTCTATTTCTATTCTAAGAGGGAAAGTTGTTAATAAAACGTATTTATTTGTTAATGTATAGAGGTAACTCCCAATATACTAACACAATAAAAAATAAAAATAAAAACAATGCAATAGATGAGGAAAATAAATTTTCACTAAGGTTCTGTACTACCATACTACTACTGTTCAGTATTACCGAGAGATTTTTTGGAAATATACATGATTGAACACGGTGAAAGGCACTGCTGATAACGAAAATACTGGTACAGGTAAAACACAATTCAAACCTAACAAGACATGTCTTCACTACACACTCACACCCCTCAACAGTTAGGTATACAACACTTGTAGATCTCGGCTAAACGTTAAATCAATGTTTCTACTGCACACATAAGCAACAATCTTTATCGGTATCAAACACTTATTAATAGTAGTTCTAGTTGTTGCCGCGAGAGCGAATAATTATGCAAAAAAAGTCGTCAGTCTGCGCAAAACACAGTGTACACAGGAAGCATAAATAGAAAAAGATAGAGTAATCTAAGGCTTTTAAATGTGACGTCACAAAGATAGCCAATCACAACAAATTGAACTCTAGGCCGTATTGGTAGTACCGTAAGTGCTAAACAAGCAAAAATTTAATAAAATGTTAAAGAATATCACATCCGTAATGACAGCGTGAAACACGTTTCTTTGAAGACTTAGGCTTCAAAAGTTTAGTTTTTAAGACTCTAGAACGCTTTGTTAATGAGTTACTTAACGATATATCTGATCGAGTGCTGCGGGTTGCGTTTTATATGAATATATTGATACGTTTTTTAAACAAATCCTTCATATTTCTGAAGTCAAAGATATTATATTGAGATTTATTTAGTCAAAAAAATAGTATGAGACGTATAGGGGAGAAGATTATCTGTGCACGTTTATTGAGTTCCAGAATCCCTTCTCGTCATTTAACTATAAATAGTTGAAAGATGAGTAAAAGTTTAACACGTATGAATAAAAATAAATATTAATATTTCAGAATTATAGAAACCTTATTTGCATCGGTACACGAATTGAAAGTATGATTTTTCTGCATTGCTGACAAAATAGTAACTCATCCTTACTTCTACTCCTACCACTACAAGCAAAAGGAGAGTTCAACAAAACGTGCACATAGGGAAGCTACATCTATGTCCAGAAGCAAAACAAGGGGCCCTCTCAGCATTTGCTCAATATATCAGTGAAACTGGACATTAACATGATCGAGATGGCGGGCATTGACCCGGAAGCTGAAGTACATTATTAGTTACAAACACATTAAGTCTTTTAAAAACAATTATATAATACAATGTAAACTAATTCATTATATATCACTGTTTTGTTAAAATAACATCATTTTTCTTTTTGATAATCAGTATAGTCTCTAATTGTATAGAAACAGTTATGCAGCAGAAAAGATTTTACTTTTAACTCAAATTTGTAAATAAACTTCATTTGTTTAATGTCATTTGGTAGTGCGTTGTAGAGTAAGGTTGTAGATTTCTGATTGTGAGCTGTTGATACCGACACTTGATGAACGTGATTTTTACGACGTGTGTTGTAATTATAAATTTCAGTATTGCATGAAAATATGTTCCCATCGTTAAGTCACTTTTGAAAAATTTTACAGATTCGTAAATATATAGGTAGTTTTTACATGAAGCCTTCCAGATATTTTAAATCTTTTCTCGAGAAACCTCCAATTTTTTTCTTTTAAATTTCGTGTAATATTGTGGCGTCATTGAGTTTTGGTGATTAAAATGTATTAAAATTCGAGTTCATAGCTCTTGCAGAACGCACCGTATGATCGGCAATCTTTCTCGCACCCTCCGCCCGCCCTTCTATTGCGGAGGTCCCCATCGCCTCTGCTGTCGACTGCCGAGCCAAAGAGGCAGCTGCGGCAGCGGAGAGTTTGGTGGAGCCCCCTCCGCGCCCTCCGCGCCACCCCTTCTAAGAAAGCAGCTAAACTCTCTATTTCAGAAAAATTAGTTTCATATAATGACATTAAAAAAGACATAGACGTCTTCATCTTCACAGGAACTCTACGTGGTATCAAGTGGTCAGTTTGATCAATGTATTCGGATTCACGAAACGCACATTCACTTATAAACTCCCTCCCTGATTACTCAGTGAAACATCTCAATTATATAATGTTTTCAATCTAATGGAGGCTAATGTCGCTAATGGAGGCCAAAAAATTAAGCTTATTAAAAATACAACAAAACAAAAAACAAGAAAATAAATCATAATTTAAAAATGGATTCAATTTTTTTTCTTCATTTTGTTAAAGACAGTGCCAAATGTACGCTATGACATGGCAAACACAATGGTGCTTTATTCCTTTGGTTTTTCAAAAATTACAAAATGTAGTTTGTTAACTTGTTTCTCACGTCGTTAATATGTATATTATCGGGTATTTGTTCACATCATTGTATTCATATTTGCATTTGTTTTAAATAATGTCATATAATGGTTCTCAAAAACGCCGTTAAAATGAACTCAATTTTTGCGTGTTCAAAAACGCTCAAACGTTTTTTCACCTAAACAATTCCAAATATTTTCTGAATTTTTCGTACGGCTAGTGCTGTTTGCACTTTTAAAGATTAAATGAAAGTATTTTGTTGTATTCCTTTGTTTTTCAAAAATTGAGCAAATGTATATTTTTAAATGTCTCTCACACCGTTATTATGCACTTTTTCAGCAATTTGTATTACATTTGTAAGAGAAAGTGCTTGAATTTACTTCAAATGAAGTTTTTCGATAACTCGATAGATTCCTGATAAAAAGAGCTTTAAATTGCGCATTTCCAGTAACGCTTACACGCCATTTTCCTAAAATTTTCAACGAAAATTTCCATATTGGACGACAGTTTACTCATCTTCAATATTTTAAAAGAAATATTTCGTATCTACAATTTGGACACCAAAAAAAAAAACCTATTGATCGCGATATGTGCAATTTGAAAAAAGTTAAAAAGTAAGGTTCTCGAAAACCTCTCCAACTTATCTCTTTAACCTTTTCGCAGAGAAGGTGCTAAATATACTCTGAATGATAACATAAACATCATAATGCTCTAATCGTTGTTTTCTCAAAAAATTACAAATATATAATTTTTTAACTGTCTCTCTCGGCGTTAAAATTGACATTATAGATGTATTTCATTGTTGAGTGGGTTTCTTAGCACATAAGCTTCAATGTATCTTTAATAATAGTTTAGATAATGTCCGTAAGTTGTTCATAATCGTTGAGTATAAGGGAACTGAAAGTGGGTAATTTTGTGGCATTTTCGAAACAATTTCTCTCAAAGACGATGGAAAATTTTTTGCCAAAATTCTCCACAATAGAAAAGAGTTTAATTATCTCCTATAATTTCAAAATATTGATTTCGGGCAAGATATTTGGGGTCCAAAAATCAAAATTATGCTAAAAAATGTAGGTACTTTTTGAATCACACACAAAAGAAAAAGTGTTTATGGCATAAAAACAAATAGTAAAACATCATGTCAATTGAAAATTTTAAAAATTTGTTTTACAATTTCTCGAATTTTGTAAAAATTACCGCAAATATCAATTTTTTATTCGCTGGCTTCAGAAATACTCAAAGTGGTTTGGAGTTGAAATTGGTTCCCATGGTAACAAAATAGTCATTCCATTATTGAAAAATGGTATTAAAGTTTTTCTAAAACCAATCCCAAAACTATTTATCAGTGGAATATTGAAAGAATATTACGAATAAGTGTGTGTGTGTGTGTGTGTGTGTGTGTGTGTGTGTGTGTGTGTGTGTGTGTGATTGTGTGTGTGTTGAGACTGCGAAATATTGGTTAGATATATAGGGAGAGCATTAGCAGAAACTGCAACGAACATTACCTTCTATGTTCTCATCAGACTATAGAGTTCTCCGTCTGGACGAAAAGTTTACCCACCGACTGATTTCTCGGAATCAAATATTTTGTCGCGGCCGTCCAGGAGGTGGTACGACCTTTTGGTGAGCTGAAGAACTTTTTGATCGCAATTGAGACTTATAGGAAATTTTTATCATTTGACAATCGCCCGCAGCCCTTTTTGTCTTTTAAATTACATTTTTTGTTATAATTTTCAAAATTTTGCAGAACCTTTTTCGAAACTTTTTGAGAACTCTTGAACTTATTGTTTGCTACTCAGAACTCTTAAAATACTTATGATTTTCAAAATTCAGCCCGCCAAATTCTTAGACCTTTAAAAAACTTCACAATCCATTTTCGTTGAACTCTAGATTTTCGAAAATTACCTAAGTTATAAATTAAGCACAAAAATATTCTATTATAGCACCACAAGATCTATTCTGCAAGTATGGAAGCCAAAAAGTTAATAATTATCGTCAATTTTTTACCACTGATAGCTCGCAGCCGGGGGGAGGGAGGGAAACAAAACCAAAAATCCAAACGATACAGATTAGGAAAGTAAATAGTACGAGGAAGTCTAAGCCATTTTGTGACTCCACTAGTTTTAAGTATGTCCAGCAAGTGAAAAAATATGAAAAAAATTAATAATTGTTCTGAGAGATAGTTTTAAGAATTTTCCTCCCTGATCCTGTGTTCTAAAACATTTCTTGTAAATGCGGGAGCAATATGTTCCCCTTCATTTCCTCACATGTCCCCATTTATGACTATGATCTATGACTGAATTGTTT
This sequence comes from Gryllus bimaculatus, assembly GCA_017312745.1. Taxonomy (NCBI): domain Eukaryota; kingdom Metazoa; phylum Arthropoda; class Insecta; order Orthoptera; family Gryllidae; genus Gryllus; species Gryllus bimaculatus. The sequence continues at coordinate 19,688 of BOPP01000408.1, forward strand.
TCTCATAAACTATCAAAATCTCTTTTTCCCTTCGCTTGTGATAATCAAAAGATTGGACAGCTTTAAAAAACATGATAATTTGTTACAAAGTCAAAATATCACAAGGTACTACAACAACGAACATAAATGTATAATACTCGGAAAGAAATGCTCAGAACTGTTGCAGACATTTTCAAAGTACATTTAAAGTCAAGGTGGTTTAAAGATGGTGAACTATTTAAAAAATATTTTTTTACTGGACTATTTTTTTAAACATATTTGGCGTTTGAATTTGTCGATGAGAAAATGTCGAAAACTGTTCTGATACTCTGATAGTATGTGTTATTTTCATATTTTTCAATCAGAAAAAGGAGAGCTAAGTTGCTGAAAAAAAAATATTAACACGTTTGCTGTAGAGGGGTGTGGGTGGAGGGACGAGGGGCTGATAAAAGCTTTACAAAATATTACTTTTATGTTAGAGTTATAGTGTGGCTGTCATTTAGTTGAGGGGAATTGTTTACCATCTTATCCCGGAATATTCTTTCTATAGTAGCCGGGCAAGGCTGCATTCAGAGGGAGGGAAGTTGGATGCTGAATTGAAGCACTGAAGTGTAGGTTACAGTAAATTGCGATGAAACGCGTAAATCAACAGCTCCAGCCAGAACGTCGCCTGCTGGGTTGAGTTACTTCCGGGCGAAGGCTCAAGAAACACCTGCGACGCGCGGTCTGCTGCTATCCCCACTCCCACCCCAACGCAAGCAGTGAAGATTCGGCATCCGGTGGACGTTGAGGTGGGATAACCGGCATTTAAAACAATATTGACCAATTTATCGTTTTTTGTTGCTTCCTTTACCAAATTATGGTTACTTAGCTATAAATCTCTAAGATGAGTACTAAACTATAATGTTCGTAAAGTTTTCCACATATTTGTGATAGCATTTTGGCAGAAATACTGCAAACTACGAAACGCGAACCCTGTTTAACATTCCGCTCTTCCAATGACAGAATACGAGTCTCGAGTTAATTCGGCGGGAAACAAAACGAGATAGATTTACACAACGTGATCCATGTAATTCAAAGTATTACGTAAATAGAAAAAAAAAATTCACAAATTAATACTTCATATTGTAAGGGCTAAAATATTCATAAACGATGTACAGTATGTGAACTGAAAAGGCGGAAATTCTACAATAAAACCAATAACGAGGCTTTCCGTCTTATGCGAAAGTACGAGTAATACGCCAAATTAAACGGGACGAGATCAAATTCATATATCAATAAGTAGCAGAATTCGGCTGACTATCTCCTTCGCCTCACGCTTCTTCTCTCCACCTCCGTCTCCATCTCCGTCCCCAACCCCCTCTCCTAAGTCGTCTCCTTTATCTTCTCCGTCTCCTTCTCCGTCCCCCTCCTCGTCTCCTTCTCCGTCCCTGCCCCAGTCTTCTTCTACATCTTTCTCCGTCTCTCTTTGCCTCTGTGTCTCTCTCTTTCTTAATAACTCTCTCTTAGTTTCTCTTTCTCTCTCTGTCCCTTTCTTTATCTTCCTGGCTCTATTAGTCTCTTTAGAGCTCTGCCTGTCATTTCCTGGTTCTCTGTTTCTGACTTGGTCTTTCTCTTCTTTTCTCTCGTCGCCTGTGTCCAGGAGCAATGAAATTTAGATGGAGCACAGTTTGAATGGAAAGTGAGCCAAATTAACCGCAATTTTCTCCTGCACCGCCATTTAAGTTATTAGAAAATTGACAGCATAAAAATCTTCTGTGTGAAGACACACGTAGATATGTCATCTTTAATTAGTTGGGGTTGGGGCAGGGTACTAACGTACAGAGCTGCTGCAAAGAGAGATTTAAACTTCATAAAAGTCATATCATTGTGTTCATGACAGTCTAAATAGTTTAACTAGCTTAAGCTTTTAAAATGTCAAAACTTTTAGTTTTTACGTCAATGCGAGTCCTCGCAAAGCATCTTCCCAACCGCCCGCCCCACATCGTCTCATTGCCTGCGCTGCGTACGCCCCTTTTCCTCCCTTCCACACGGCGATGCTCTGTTCATCCACACGAAGCGGGCCGGAGGGTGGCGATTGCGCTGTGGCTGGAGGTTGAAAGTCTGTCCTTCTATCGTTTTCTACTAGTATTGCGGAGTACGGGAAATATATAGCATTAGTTTTAAGTCCTTCTTTTATGTTGAAGTTATTGGAATGTTTTAAAGTCTCATTAGCTTCCACTTGTAATGTGGATTTCTAGAGGTTGGTGACAGTATTTCAGTGTGGGCCAACAGGAAGTTGAGTTCTCTTCCCGGAAGAGCATGCTCACCCACCGCTGATCTCGCCTCTGATGTACCTCAATCGCCAATTTCCTTTGTGTTCCTTCGGTGAGGCGAATGTTGACTTAACGCTGTGTTTTGCCTATCTACACAGAACCACAGAAACAGTCTATCCTGTAGACCCCTGCTGTCATAGGTATGACCCTGCTGTCTTTAACTGGTAGAGATTGTAGAACTGAGTTGGGGGTTGAAAATGGATTTCATGTTGTGGTGTTTCAGAATCTCGCCAATATAAGGTTGTTTAGATTCTGCAGTGTGACCTTGTGGCTGTTTTCTTCGGGAGGAATGCGTGCGATGGTATTTGGACGTAGTGCTCTCTTCACCTCTTGGATTGAATACCCATGAGCTTGAAGATCATTTTACAGATGACCGAGTTCATAGTGAATATCCGTCCAGAAACTTTCTTGAAAACTATTTGAAGCAATTCTAATCGCGAATACTTTTAACCAAATCAAATAAGGTGGAAGTGTCTGTATGTGATTTTCGAATTTTTAACTTTTAAACACATTTTCACATCTTTTATTGAATTTTTAAAACGTATGAACCATCGAATCACTTGTTGTCTTTCCGCACTTATGACAATTATAGAAAATCCAAATCTCTGTATACCGCAGGTGGCCCAAGTGGTTAAATGTCAAGTTCTGTCTCAGCGTTTCATGGAATAATGGCCTCTGTTTTGAGGTTGTCTCAGGGATACTTATTTGTCATATTTCTCTGTTGCTTTTAACCAGCAAAACTTATTTACCGAGTCGAGTTATGCCTTCCGAGCTGCAATCTTTCTCTGCCCAAAAGATATTTATTTTTAATGATGTTAGTACTTCCGTTGCCTAATACTAGAATTGAAACACGAAGCTCTTATGACTATTATAGACGGGCCCAATCCCTGATCGCCCCGTGGCCGAGGTTTAAACGGTGTGTATTGGCTTAGCGCTTCGGAGGCAAGGTCGAAATGTTCGAGCCTCGCTCAGGGATAATTAATTGTCACAATTCTGTTCCCAAACAAAACCATTGAAAATTGTAAAAACTTAATTAAATATCATTTAAATAATTTCTTCTAACAAATACAATAATTCAAGGTAAATAATTTTAAAGTGTGTATGTGATTTTCGAATTTGCAACTTCTAATTCCCTTGTTTTTTCCACTTTCTCTGCTAGAACTGAAACATCCCAACACCATAACACAACAACATTGTGTCTTGAATAATATGGAAGTGTAGGGATCTTGTCCTCATGGATGACTCAGGTTGTGTGGTATGTTCAGGTTAATCACTTGAAACCAAGAGGTTGCCGGTGCGAGTCACACACAGGGATTTTGATTTAATGAAAGTAGTGATGTAGAAAACTGTTACAGATCCGAGATACTTTATTGAGAATTATTTGAAGCATTTCTACTCACAAAGGCAAATACATATACAAATAAACCGGACGTCCTCTTGTAGTTCGGAGGTGCGTTTCTGAACACGCTTTTGCAATTCGTAAGTTTTAAACGTTTTTTCAACTTTCTTTTGCGATTAGTCAAATCAATTGTTCAGTTTTTTTGCACCTGTATGAACCGATTTACGTAAACTAATGAATTTATCAACATGAAATTTAAATACATTACCAACGTGAACCATGTGACCAACTTCGTTATGCGCGGATTGAGTCAACTGCCCTTCCCCTCGAACTGGAGCGTTCCGTGTTATTCGCGAGTCGCGTGGAAAGTTGAAGCAAGTGCCGGTTGTGTCGAGACGACCGCCGGCCAGGTATAAATTCACCGCTGCCGGCAACTGCATGAGTAGCAGTGAAGACGTAGTAACAGTCAGTGTGTGTAGTCGGTCAGACCGTCATTGTGAGTATGTAGTCTGTCTAAAGTGGAGGCTGAGTTCTAGTGTGCATTGCGGTGAACAGCAGTGCAGGAGACCCTGCCCGGTGAAGTGTAGTCTGCGCAGTGAATTGTGGTCAGCGCAGTGTACCGTCGGCAGTGCATCGGACTTTGCGATAGTTTAGAAGAAGTGAATAGTGTAAATAAATAGTTAGAAGAAGTGAACTGTGTAAATAAATACTCAGAAGAACGGAATCGTTTATAAGGAAAAGAATCAAGTGAAGAACACAAGGATTGTGTAATCTATCTGTAAATACATCTAGTATTTTTATTTTATTCAGAAACTAAATAAAGGTATTTTTTAAAATATTACCCGTGAGTGTTTTAATTCGCCACCGAGAAACGTTACAATCGGTGTTAGGTGTGTGGGGTTCAAATCAGTATAACGTGTGGGGAATTAAAACCTTAATGAAGATGAGTTTCACAAGAACTTTATGGGATCTGAAAGTAAGGGAGTTGAAGATGGAGTTAGAAGAGAGGGAACAGGACACTACCATAACGAAAGCAATGTTAAAAGAACGTCTTGCCAACGCGATGAAGGCAGCAGGAGAGCATTTAAAGAGTTTTCTCTTTGAGACGACCGGAAACCTTTCGGATATAAGCAAAGTATTGTCACAAGCAAAGACAAAATATTTGAGAGTGTTAGAAGAATTAACAAAATATTCCAGAATTTAAAAAAATACTGAATGAAAATTACACCCCTTCAGAAGAACAATTGAAAGAAAAAGCCAAAATTTTGGAAGCAAAGCTGTTAGAAAATCTGGAACAACAGAAAAACAGAGTAATACATTGGTTCGAGGAGCTATCGAGGAGATAATTTTGAAGAACGAGGAGAAAGTTGAGAAAACGGAAGGGAAATTTCTGCAGAACGTGGAAACTTTTCAAAATTGTTTAGAAGAGAAGATGATGTCTCCAACCTTAAGGGTCTCTGTGATTAACGACCGATGACAACACAAAGAACTTCAGAAAGATCAGAAAGACGACGCAGAATTGAAACATATTCGGAAACGGAAACGGACGGACACCGAGTGGCAAGAATTTGAAAGGTGGTCGAATGGAATCCGCGGGTCGTCGATTCCAGTCGGCTGGCCCCGTGCGCGGGAAGGAATGAAAATGACGAAGAAGACACCGCAGGAGTCTGTGCACTGGACTTGAGAGGGTTCACTTTTGACGAGTTTATGTCTCATCATGGGCGGAAATGTAGCAGTGCTTTATGCTGTGACAATAGAAGTGCAACAGGATCAGTTTGCAGTACCCCAGAAACATCCATTAGCGCATTACGTCGCCCAGGATCTAGATATGACTAGAGGTGTTACTGCTGTATTCAAGAAAAAATACAGGGGAATAGAAGAATTAGAGAACCGTCAACCTGCCCCTCTGCAAAGTGAGTAAAGATGTCATCAGAAAAAGAAAGTCACATCGCAAGGCCTCCTATCAGAATAATTGGAAAACACTGCTTGAATTACGCCAACCAATATATGCAAAACCACGTCAAGAAGCTTGCCATATCCAAACTGGGATGTAGTTTTCATGGACTGGGCTTGAGAGTAGTAAGAAGGATGTTGGAAGTACTCTTCCGGTACACTGGGGAGGAAATCTTAGTCTGCAGCGACCACCAGGGAATGTTAGCATATCCGAAGAACACAATATACTCTCAATTCTTCTTAACCACCAACTGCAATAGAAGCTCGAGCTTCATGATTCAACAAAACGCGCTGTGGGACGATCTCATCTAAGGTAAGGGCAATGTACGAATATTGCGTCATCTGTCGAGATTCGCTGCGCGGATTGCGTCATCTGCCGAACTGTACGGTTCCGGGTTATTCGCGAGTCGCGTAGAAATGTTGCGCACGTTCCCGATGGCTCGAGACGGGCGCCGGCCAGGTATAATTTCGCCGCAGCCGGCGAGGGTAGTCAGTCACTCACTCAGTAGTCCGAGCGTCGGCGTCGGCTGACCCAGAAGGGGCATCTGGTTATGCGAGGAGTTTGCTTATGGTGTGTAAGGTCCCCTTATCACCGTGTCATCCTCACGGTTCCTCACAGTCACCATTCCGTTACACGCAATAGTGGTCGCTAATGACCTAGTCGTTGATGCGACCTTAAATAACGAAAAATATACGTAAGTACCTAGGTTTTTTGAGTTATATTTGTTGATTATTTTTAGTTATAAATTGAAAAAAAAATAGAGAAGCGAGCCTCAATTGCAAAACCCATAAATATGTTTTAGTGGAAAAAGTGAGTGACGACGATTATTTCCTGATGGGAGTGAGACGCGGTGGCCTGGGGCAGGGCAGAGTGGAGCGAGGATACAATAGAACAGATGGAAGCAGCCTGCGCGGCGGTGCAAGGAAGATAGAATTCCTCTTCCTCTAATAAATTATTATGACGGAGGCGCGGCTGCGCGGGGCGTGAGAGGTGGGTGCAGACACTGAGAGTGATGGCGCGCAGGCGCCGTCCGGGGCCCCTGCCTCCGTCGCGCCGGGGGGCGACGGGGAGGTGCGCGGCGCTTGGGCTGACCACACGCGCCGGGAGCTGAGTGCGGAGTCGTGTGCTCCGCAGCCACGCCGACCCGCTCGTTACATCACGACAGCCTCCCCGCCCGCTTCCGGAGCGGATAGCTTTGTTCTCTTGGCGAAATTGCTAATGGGTTTGCAGCCGCGCTATTTTGGCAGTGGTGGCTCCAAGTTTGCAGAGAAATATTTTATTTTGAGTGCATAATTATTCTTAACTTCTGTGTCCTTCAACCGCGTCTAAAATATACTAAACAATAGTTCCTTACACTCTATGTAATTAAATTAGAAATTGGAATATCAAGTTCAGAAATACCGTTCCCTCCTCGTGAATAAAATTGTGTGTGTGTGTGTGTCTCAGAATACATTGTCACAAACTGCAATAAATTGCATTGGGAACAAAGATGATTGAAGAGAGATTGAGTTGAATTTTTGTCAACGAAGATGCTGTATAAAACTTCCTGTGTAAATGTTTTCATACTTCCTTCTTGATAAAAATGTTTCAGAAAATTGTGTCATCATAATTATATTACAATTGATTCAGAAAGCAAAGTTTCAGCCACTTCGGAAAAGTTTTATTTCATGTTAAAAAGTGAACTCTAGAATTTCCCTGAGTTACCCCTTCTAAAAACGTACGTGATTGGTGCCGATAGGAAGAAAAGCCACCCCATTACGAAGCAAATATTAATTACTATTAGCCACGGATCTTTGCAAATTGATGCCATGTCTTGTTGTCAGCAATTTAGCTCACGAGCTAATTTCAGGTGTTGCTTTTTGTGTGAGCTGAAGGCTTGCATAGATTTTAGAGAGAACGTCCTCAGGTTTGACCCGCCGTCTTTAATGCCGTTCACCGGCGAAACTAATGAATTGAATTCAGGATCAACAATTTGACTAAGGGCAAGGTACGAGAATGTGTCACCCAATCTATTGAGTCAAATGCGAGATGAGTTGTTCGATAATTTGGAATTCTTCAGCGGCCAATTAAACATTTTCTCTTTCCATTCAGCTAACCGACCACTCACCCTTTAAATGTAGAAATTATCCTGTTCCGTTTGCTTTAAGGACAGAAGTGAATAAGACAATTTCAGACATGATCGCAGGAAGAGTTATTAAGAGGGCTCTACACTATTTGTTAATCTCCTGGTAAAAGTAAGAAAGAAGGATGCAGGTGTTCGCATATGTCTTGATGCAAGAAGGCTCAGTCAGGTTACTATACCGGATCGCGATTCGGTCGTGCCAATGGACATTACTTTAGGGAAATTTCATGGAGTTAAATATTTTTCGGATATTGATTTTGTTTTCTCTTACTGGCAGATGGCAATTCATCCCGATGACCAGAAATACACAGGATTCTTGTACGATGGCTTGAGTTGTTTTGTGCCGCACCCCTTTCGGACTCCGAATTTCCAGAGCATCTTTTATAAAGTGTCTGGATCCGAAACTGCCAGATCAAGAGAAGTAATTTATCTCTATTTTGCTGCATTGTTATTAGTGATTATCACTGGCCTCCTATAAATTGTCTGGTGTTGTGGATAAAATTTGTATTTTTTTGTGCATGGCAATTATTTTACGACTCAACCGCCCGCTTGTTTGTCTACTGTTGCCTTAATTAATTAATTAATTGTCATTTTAATTTAGGATTTTATCGCTAATGCGTTGGTTGTGTTGTTTTTATTTTATCTTAGTGAGAATTATTTAGCCATTTTTTCATGCAGTAGGGAATTTTATTCTTTCCGTTTCTTATTATGACCGACAGAATATTTTATTAGACTTGTGCTATTGCGAAGCGTCACCGTTATCAGTTTATTGGTTTGTTATAACCAGTGTTGGTCGACCAACCTTTTGCTCCCGTCGCGATTTTCTGTTTGGAGGCATGAACCCGTGTTGCTCGCCGATTCCATAGCTGGGCGGCGGAGGGGTGAATGCCATGGGGCGGTCGCCGCTGGGAAGGGGGCCAGGAAACGCGGGCGCTGGTTCGCGCCTAGGGATCGGCGGAAGCCGCTCCTGTGACTCGAACAGTGGTGATGGGCAATGTCCGCTAGCGCATGACTGCGATCCCAGAGTGACGACACGACCGCCCGCTGCCGTGCGCGAAGGCGCCAGCCTGCCCCCGAGGGCCTCCGCGTGGACGCACAAAAGGACCTGTGGCCGCACCGCTGCCAGACCTGCCAGGTGTTGGGGCGCGGGGCCGCCGCTCCTGCGCGCCGCGCACGACCGCCCGACAGGACAACGCCCAGCGAGCTCCGGTGAACTCTGGATTTTAAGATAGTCAGTAAGCGTAATTCGGTACCTGGCTTCACCTACATTGCATATAGAACCAATTAAACGCATGTTGTAGGGTAGTAGTTAGTCGCAACACCCTCTCGGAGCAGCCGGGGCAATGCTCAATCGCCAGGAAGGAAAAATAGGTAATCAGGAGAGTCGGGGGTGACCACGACGGTGTGGGTGGTTACTATATATATATATATATATATA
>BOPP01000408.1:33597-48739 GCA_017312745.1 Gryllus bimaculatus
ATGAACAGAGCTGACACACTTATACATAGAGTGCTTTCGAGCCGCAATGGCAGGGAAAGCGACCATCGTACTGGGCGCCCACCAAATTAAACGGCCCTACTGACCGGCAGTGTTGGGAGAAGTACGGCTCCGGAAGTGGTGGGAGATAGAGCGAACCCCGTGAGATGTAAAGAGAAAAGGGCTGCATTCCTATTTAGACTGGCGGGATATAAAAAAGGCAAGAGATCTGAGGGCCAAAGGCAAACGGCTGAAAAAACGTTCGCTGGTAGCTCAAATCCATGCCGAAGTTTACCAATTGGAGAACTTTAGACAATGCATTGAGTTCATCCAGGCTGGTGTTGATCGTGGAATCACTGGCAATGTTTGACGAAAATCTCTCCCTCTAATAAAATCATTGCCAACCTATCACATTGGTTATGATTGCCTACTAGATGCGTGTGTGTACGGTTCTTGTCTAAAGCCTCCAAAGATTTTTATGTTGCCATCGTGCATTCATCCCAAACAATTAGTGTACATTGCTCCAAGGACCGTTGCCATGCAGATCTTCGAAAGTTGAGGTCGGAGTGATTGTTTGCTATTTAATGAGTGTTACCTGAATTGCTGCTGTTCTACCACCTTCAGAGCAAAAGTTGCATGCGAATTCCCGTACGAACGAGAGCAAGTGCAATTTTATTTTGTGAACGAATCGTTGCGTAATATAATGAAATCAAAAAAAAGATTTTCCTGTTACCACCAGGTGCATGAAATCAATGCTTCATTGTAAATTTCTTCACTGATTTGTATATTTGGAGTTTCCCATTCTATTCGTATTTCTGATACAAAATTATCATCACACCCATATAATCTTTGTACTGAATTCACAAATCAATTGGGTTTGATGGAAGCACTAGATATGATAAGAAAACAAGTTGTATATTTGATAGAGCGTTTGATTGATATTACAGCATCCATTGAGAGTTTTATTCCAATAGTCATTTCTAGCAATTCTAGCAACACCACTGGCAGACTGATTAGTCAACAAGTTCACGTTCAACAGTTCGTAAATGTTGGAATGGATGTTGGGCCACGTACATTGACTAAATACCAGTGTGTGGAGAAAAAAAACATTCATTGCTTGGATGTACTGAATAATTCGACCAATTTGGCACGGTGAATACATCTGTATAGATGGAACTTGTTTTCCTTGTTCCGTCCTATAAATCTACCTATTGTCCGAATTGGATTTTCCAAGTGGAAGATTTTGCCGCATAGAATAATATTATGGCAGTTCTCAAAAAAATACTGGTTAATGTAGTAGATGGTGGCCTGAGCAGCTCTTTTACTGCGTTCTGTGCCTGTAAAAATACACTCATGTTGGTCCATTTTCTGAAATGTCACGTGCTTAAGTGAACAAGTGGAAGGTGTCTCTCATGAATAGGAAAAGAAAAGTATTCGCCATATACTTCATTACTACATTAACATAGCGGACCCATTGTGGCATTGGGTAACGTTCATCCATGTGGAAATATCTGCCACCCAATTCCCAATCACACCATAGTCACTCCCTTTGTTACGTATTGCAAATGTATTTAATAGATTTCACTGAATGCAAATTCAACGTTGATGTTGCTTTGAAGGTCTTTGATAAATGGGAATATGGAACAATCACAACGATTATCTATATTCAATATCTTGTTGATTTAATTTGACCAATGTTGTGATCTTCATTGTCTGCTGTCGACGATAACAGCGTGGTATAATCGTCAATTACGAAGTAATTGTCTCCGATATTAATGCCGTGGATATCGTTTTGAACATTTACCATCCACCACATACATGGTGAATTTTGATTAAGAGTTCCACAGGGCCATGTATCATATTTTTGATAACTACCTCATGCAATCCAGGATCTACTTGTACATCAGGGATTTCAGCTGATATATTGCATCAACTTCATTTGACCTTATCTTTTCAACCAACCAAATCAAAATGTGTGCATGTGGCAATCTCTCGTTATCTGCCACTCCACAGAATACATACAGCCAGCCGTGTCTCACCAAACACATTAATGTTTTACGATGAAATCCCTATTAAGATTTCAATTTTTGTCTATTAATACTCTTGCTGTAATATCATGGACGATCAATGTTGTGCCACGGTTAATAAGCCTTTGATTTCTATCAGTGCGGATTGCATGTAAATGTGATGGAACAAAATCTGCCTGTACCATAATGACGAACATACGAACATGGCATCTTGACCATATTCGTGCATAAGTCAAGGGCTTCCGATGTATGTTGCTGAAGAATAGTCATCCGACCAACATTCTGTGCATTTCCTCAGTATTAATCGCATCTCGAAGGTGAATATACTCTTCAGATCGCGGATTGGTCTGACTTCAACCTGATGAATGTTAATCTCTCCGTTTCAATTTTAACATACATGTCAAAAAAATATATTTTGTGATATTAATCGCCGACATTTCAATATGTGATTGTCTTCATTTTCCGGAATCATTAATCGTATGAAATAATAGTTCATTGAACTGACTTTTTTGTTAATTTCAGAAACCTGTAAATTAGATTTTGTTTAATAACATTGAATTATAAAATTAAATATACATAATATTAGTGACTGAGATATTAACTAATATTTTAATTACCTGTAATGGGATTTATCTTTTTATGAGAATCATAGCCATCTTCACCCTTGCCAAAATATAATGGGATGATTATCCAGTACATGTATAATGAGCAACGTGTGTTCCTATATATCTATGTAATTGATTATTCCGACGATGTAAAAACGATATCACGGGATTCCAAGTTTTCTCCAAACTACAACGATAACAACTTCATCATATAAATTGGTGCATTAAAAAGTCTTGCATTGACCCGCAGGTGTTTACTCAGCAATTTGTGATTATCTGATGGCACCCAGATTCCTGGGCAGTTTTAACAATATAATCAATTGATCTGTCTTCATGAAATAAAGTTTGTAATTGTTTACAATAGACCTCTTTACTAAATTGTTATTGTGCACGAAGTAGATTTAGTTTTCTGTGATGAATTGCCGCATCAACAATAAAAAATTTGCAGGAATTTGTAGTTGCAATCTGACATTTGTACAGTAACCTGCTCTGTGATATATTCTCTATCTGTTAAATTTAAAAAAATATTAATGTTTGTACCAAACACTATAAAATAAAAAAACAAGCAGTGAGGGTATAAATTATGGATTGTCAGGATCAAAACAATTAAATAAATGTTTGACTTTAAAATTATCATATGTCTCATAATTAGTTGTAACTAATATCTATCATCAAATGTATTGGCGTTTCAAAATAATAAAAGAGTGCGCTTAAAGTGAATCACCAAATGATATGGGGACTAAGTGATGATTATGATCTTAATGATTAAGAAATTGAAGATTTAAGTAACACATCTTAACTTAGGTGACAGAACATAAAATAATTATGATTAACTGCTATAATATCATACCTTGAAAGTTGCAAAAATTTTTCGCGAACTACATTGTGTTGACCCAAATGAAGTCATTTGGAAGCAATTGCTTATATGTGGATATTTGTCAAAAAAGTATATGGAATTGTTCCTATTCCTGAAAAACAATGAGTACAATGGCTCTGGTGCGTGGTTCCAATTGTTCAATTTCACTTTACCATTTGCGCAACACAACCATTAGCCTTCGTTTTTAATTTCAATCTTACAATATGAGCAAACCGAGTTCATAGAACCAATAAACAACACCATTGGTAGTTACTAGTAGTCAATTGACACATCGTAACTGAAAGCAGCTCCCATTAAAACTTGTCGCGATTATTAGTTGAATGTTGCGCTCGCGCTTCACGCGTTCAGTGATATCCGAATTCTTTCACGTTCATTTCGGTCGTAACGTTCTTGTGCAGCATGATTAGATCGATATTAGCTTGGTTGTAGCATTTACGGGTTCTTCTACCTAAATTGCTTCGCTAATAGGAGGCATATCTATATGTATAATAGTTTCGGGAACGCGACAATAAATCGTAAACCATGTTTCATGCTTCTCAACCACACACGCACACTGTTTTGATAGATATGAATTGAATTTGAACTTGTATAACTGGTAATAAAGTGCAAATTGGTAGGTTTGCCACCTCATTGCCAGAAAACCGGTGACCGCTGCGATCGGCGGGGGGGGGTAAATTAAATATTAATTGCTTAATTAAGTGTGTATGTGAGTGAAGTTGTTAATTATAAATTAACTTAGTTCATCTATTATGTAATTCAAATATAAACAAAAAAAATAAATGACAAAGAATTTTGCTAAACATTTTATACTAAATTATCCTATTATGTAATGTTTTAAACATACCTTTCTATTAATTCGTTTTTATATACGAATTACACAACTTTTCGGAATTTCTTATAAAATGTTGTTTCGCCTCAATAAATATAGTTTTAACTTCAGTTAATTTCTAAACAAAGAATTATCATTAATTATTTTTAGGTTATAGAAATATGTAAAACAAATTTGTATGTAAAACTTACCTGTATAATTATTCGTTTTTAACATTTATTCAAATTGTTATTGTATATCTAAATATTCAGCCTTTGATACGAAATGTCGATACGAAATACGAAAATTGATCTTGTTCAAAATGAAGATTATCGAATAGCATTCCGGGGATTATTCTGGAAACTGTTGCGCGTGCTCGATCTCGCCATAATCGGACAATCTGTCTGTCTGATATGCGTAGAAGAAAGAAAGAATGGCCGATATCAACAGAGAATCGCAAGAACCAGTTTCATGTTTCTGCTCTTTATCTTTCTAATGAGAAGAAGGAAGAAGGACAGATTTTGATGAAATGAAAAAAGCTTTAAGTTTTAAATGAAAAATCTATTTATTTTGTAAAAAATTTGAAAATGTATCGAAATGAAAAAAAAGAGATAATATTTTTCAAAAATCGGAGACCGGAGATGAAGCTCAAAAAAACTGGAGTCTCCGCGTCTAAAACCGAGAGGTGGCAACCCTAGCAAATTGACTCTTTGACGTAGGAACATACCTACAACAATGAGTGCTTGGGAACTAACACAACAATGAGTGACTTTATACAACAGCTATAAAGCTCAACAAATCTACGTTTTAGAAAACATTTGATAGGAGAAAAGAAAAAAGGCTTGTTTAGTTTTTTTCGGCATTATTCGAATTTTTCGAAGTGTATTATATATTTATTCGAATTCGAATTTATTCGAAAACCATCCTTAGATACTCTCAGGGACGAGCATTTTAGTGAGAGAAAGAATGCTTCAAATTTAGTCCAAGCGTTGTTGAGTTATGCGACTAACACACTTTGCGAGTTCATATTATTTATATTAATATATTATTATATATGAGGTAGTATATATATATATATATATATATATATATAGCAAATAACTTCCTTTAATCACGTACTGTTGCCAGAATCCATGTTGCTACTGAAAAATCGATATTGACGACAAAACGTCTGTCTGCCTTACCTAACGTGGTAAACGCTAGTGCGTAAACCGTTCAGCCAATTTTCTCTAAAATAGATATCCCTCCTTCCACCTGGACGAACTCGAGGCTTTGGGAGTTTCAAATTTTTGAGGGCACTTTGCATGAAGACTCGGTGCCACTACGCTTTCGCAGCAAAGCAAGTGCTCTTGTGCCCTCCGCTCTGCAGTTTCCGAATCCAGAGCAGAAGACCTAAATCTCTTTCCATGAAATAATTTACTCACAGTTCAAATTATCAATATTGTCACGTTAGAAGGGTCTTTCGTCAGGTTAGTTACAAAGGCAGCCATAGCGAATAGTAATTGCCAGCTCGATTACTATTGATTAAGTAACCGTATGGCCGCCTTGATGGATGAGGTTAAAGGGGTGTTTGTTGAATCACAACAAGCAAATGACGAATGCGCATCTGGCGGTCACAAAGAGTAAGGACTCCTCAGCCAAGTATTCGTATTGTCCAAATGGCGTTAAAGACGTGGAGCCTTACGCGTTCCCCCGCAACCGCTGCCTGAGGGAGGTCGGGAAGGAAGGAAGGAGGGAAAGAAATCCCCGCTTAGACGCGTCCCCGGCGTACCACACGAATTGAAAAAGGGGAAACCGATGCGCGCGAGCCCTTTACAGAGTTAGAAGCCGGGAACAAGTATAATACCGCGGCCGAAACTCCAGGCGCTAAAGCCTTAAGAGATTTATCGAAACCTCTTTAAAATGCATTAATAGAGTCGGGTGGCCGCACGAATTGCAAACAGTTCTAGAGACACGCTTTACGAAAGCGTTCACATATCTGGGCCTCAGCCAGCACATCAAATATTCAAGAAATGCATATTTTCCAAAATAAATTACTTCGAATCATTACAAAAGCTCTCTGGTTTGTTCTCAACTCCCAGTTACATAATGAATTGTGCACCATTCCAAACTCCGTCCATTTCCCCCTCCTACCCACTCGCTTGAAACCTAAAATTCTGCAGATTACTTCAGCCGTACATTTCAAAATCGGAAAATAAAATCTTCATCACAACAGGCTAAAGCGGAAACTACCTCATAAGTTTTTCGACCCCCCCCCCTGATCTTCATGTACTCGATGTGGCTTCGCACATTCAATCCACGTACTCCGTGTATACATCTGTGAATAATCTTCCTTCAACAAGATTAATATATTTATTGTACCCTCAAGTATCGTAGGCGAATGCTAAGGGCCTTCTGGCTAATTAGAAATAAAAAAAAATACATAAATATATTGAGAATACCCATTAAGTAAAAAGTGAGAAAAGAAAAATACAATTAATATTGACATTACAATAGGACATTATAATACAATATATAAATTTAATAACATTCGCGGGGTCTTCGACCACTGGAGGTGGTCAGCTTTATTACGCCGACTGCAACAATTTGGTGGCCCAGGAAATCTTTATCCAATGTTTCGCAGCTATTTCGAAGACGAAAGAGCAGGAATTCGTGCAAGTGGAACTAACGTAGGAAAAAACTAACACGCGCCTGTCCGCAGGGGCCCATTTGCGGACCATCTTCGTAGAATATCCTAACGGATGCACTCCTTGCTAGTTGAAGAGGGGCAGGTGTCACGGCAATAGCTTATGCGGATGATGTAAGTCGTTGTTCTTGGAAAAGCTGCAAGGATTTGGAAGAACGATCAGTTCAACCACTCCATATAGTTTCTAAGTGGTACAAAAGTGTAAAAAGTGTTTGTTGAAAAAACAGAATTTATACTAAAAGGGCCCACTTTTCCCATAATGTTTTCTCCGCGCTAGAAAATAGAAGGAAGAACCATGAAAGAAACCAGACTTGGAAGATAATAAAAACAATTTTGCTTGCTTGCTAATAACTGTTAATAAAATAATTTATAAGAGCGCATTTCTATCAATCATACGTTACGGATCAGCGGTGTAGGCTCTCAGAGCAGACTTACAAGAATACGAATGTACTGAATAGTGCACATCGCACTACTTGCTACCGCCGCACTATTGCAGGCGCCTAAATGTCAAGCCCAACCATGAGCCTTCAAATCGTAACAGGTTTGTTTCCATTAGAACTGGAAGGGAGAAAACCCGCTGCAAGATGCGCTAAACTAAACCAGAAAACTGTGGAAATTTTAGGAACTACTAAAGTCGCAGCTGAAGACACGAGAGAAAAGAGGCTGATGCATTTGCTGAAGAAGTAGTGGCAGCGGTGATGGGACACAGGAAGGAAGACAAAAAAATTGTGCCAAATATTTCATTATCTGTACAGGCTAAATGGTTCAAACCATCAAGAAAAACAATATAGTTTCTAACCGGGTGCAGCTTATTTTTTGAGTAACTGTGCAGAAGTGGCCTAACAGGCATCCTCATGGGCCCATGTGAAGTGTCAGACGAAACTGTTGCACACGTCTTAACTGAGTGCGATCTACATGCAGTGCATCGCCTGTCGTTCAGGAATTCTACTTGATACAAATAACTACGACCAACTAAGAAGAGAGACACCTTTTTTGGATATTTTGAAATACAATGTTTGAAGATTTATTAAAAACGAGAGACTATTTTAGACATTTGAGATAACACGAAGACCTACATCAGTGCCTCGAAAGTACTCAATTAGAACCTTACTTGATTAACCATTGTTTTCATGTCTTCATGTAAATGCATAGTCATACATGCAAAACTTCGTAGCCGCCTGGTGCGGCTGGGCGCATCAGAACCAAGGAGAGTAGCGTCAATAAGAGCAAGAGAACACGAGATGAACCACAGTTATTCTGCATTCGGCGACGTAAGCTCAAGGGTCCTTAAGACGATCCCTGCTGCCGTCATCGAGGTGAGCGACCAACAGGTGGATGCCCTTACAACATGTATACTGCAACACAGACATATAACACAGGACAAGCATAATTCATAGATAACACATACATACAGAATGGATAAGGTAATTATTGTACACATCAATAACACGGAACAATGCTCCGGAAAGAGTGAAAGTTCACGGACGGGGCCTAAATGCGTATCTGAACATTACATCTACACATGTCCGTCCGTCCGTCCGTTTGCCGTCTGTCCGTCCGGTTGCCGTCCGTCCGTGGACAGAGACAGACGGACAGAGACAGACGGATAGAGACAGACAGACAGACAGAGACCGAGCGAGGCAAGGCACGAATATCGACAGCCATCTGTACGCAATCTTACACGGAAGCTCAATCCAGCAACTTGCAAATGGGGCGACCACACGCCGATGGACAATAGTGTTTCTGCCTCAGCGTCAGGCATCCCGCCAACCTTCAACGAGCGCCAAGCCGCCGGGACCCTCTCCGGTAAAAGATCGCGCGCAAAGGAAGGTAGCACCCTTCATAATAGTGACTCAAACCTTCAGAAACAGTACAACGTAAAAAGGTCTAATAGATTTAGCTTTCTCAACGAACAATTACCTAAAAAAGTACCTGAACCAATGCAAATTCTGTCAACTTTTGTTACCGACACAAGCAATCATGCTGAACTTATTTGGGAAAGTAAAAGTAAAATATGTAATATATTAATAACAGAATTCAAGACCAACGAAATTACAATTAAATTCCGATTCACACACTATTTGCGTAGTACTGTAAAACATTTTATTGTAACTAACAAATGGTTTATACCAGTAGTGATCCTTCATGTAAAAAATTTGAACAGCGAAAAAAAATATATACCCATGAATCTCAGAAGAAGAAATATTAGCAGACATAAAACCTGAGTTTGTCAGACGTCAAAGAAAGTAACACCCACACCCTTATTTTCAACTTCTCTTTATTCAAAGTGCTTTAAGTGGTCGAATTGACCGCAACTAGCACTACGCCAGTTGTCCCAGACAAGGGGGGGGGGAGGGTCCCAAGGTTCACCGACCTACCCGCTCTCGTGGTTCACTGAATCAATCCTTACCTGGCTGCTCAGCCTGACATTTTGATAAGACGCAATCGTGACTGGCTTCAGGAGCGCAAATGCGCGGCGAGTGATAGACGCGCATCACGTGGTGTGCACAGCCCGGTGGCGGCGCGCCGAGCACTCCGAGCAAGCGGCCCTGGCCTGCTCGCTCGAAAAGGTGCCTCTCTCCTGCCAGGGCCCTCCACTTTCGGGCGCTCCAACGACAATTCAAATAAAATTTCGAAAAATGCGTGGAAACTGGACGCGTGCAACCGTCAAATTACAGTAGCAGATAAATGAAAAAAATATAACAATTACAGTTGTAGCAGTAGCATTTAGTGGGAAAGTCAAAATAGAATTAATTATCTAAATCAATAATTTGTGCAACTCCATTGTTAAACTAGAAAAAGTAAAATAATAAAAGGTGCAATTAAATGCTTGAGACGCCTAGATTTTGGTTGTATACATATTAACTGCAATCATAACATTTCGTCCGCATTTTGTGCAGAAAACCACTCCACAACACAATTCCCACCAATAAGAACGAGAACGAGAAAGACGACGACGCGGAAGCGAAGGCGTAGAAAAAGGAAAAGGAAGAGGAAGTGGAAGAGGAAGAGAGAAAGAGAGAAAGAGAGAAAGAGAGAAAGAGAGAGAAAGAGAGAAAGAGCGAAAGCGAAAGAGCATGGGAATGGGAGAGGGAGAGGGAGAATAACAGTAAACTTTATAATGGTGTACATGGGAGAGATTTTCCATTAATAAATGTTCACACTCGGAGAAGCGAATAGACGAAAAGCAAAATGTAAAGTCTAAGAAATTCATACCAATTTCTCTTGTAACTCTATCACATTGATTTAATCTTACAAAGTTTCTTTCTCACCCACAAGTAACAGAAATTCCAAATTTCAAATAAATTACAACCAAACCCAGTCACCCCGTCCTTACACTATCACAAACCAAAAATTTATTACAACCAAGGACACTCACTCTACGAACAAGAATAACACCTTCACTCAATCTCTGAAGAAAAGAATTCGCTTAATCACTCATTATATATCACCAATCATATCCTTAAGAATTCCAACAATAATACAAAGTATAGAGAATTCAA
This sequence comes from Gryllus bimaculatus, assembly GCA_017312745.1. Classification (NCBI taxonomy): domain Eukaryota; kingdom Metazoa; phylum Arthropoda; class Insecta; order Orthoptera; family Gryllidae; genus Gryllus; species Gryllus bimaculatus. Next base: position 44,101 of record BOPP01000408.1, read on the forward strand.
TAATCTCGTACTTCAGTAATAATTATGGCCAATCTTTCCCTTATAGTTTTATTATTGCCATTTTATTTATTTATTAATTTACGGCAAAAACAGTTAAAAACTGCGTGTGACAGAAGCTTAAGTACAATACTTATTACAGGTTCTTTAGATTTATACAATCCAAATAGTATAAAATATATTCAATCATTAAATATCATTGTTAAAATTAATATTACTTTCCTTTTGGATGCTGGGTATAGTCTCTAATTGTATAAAAACAGTTGTGCAGCAGAAAAGATTTTACTTGGCACATGAACTTTTGTATCAAATTTTATCGTTTATTGTCATTTGGTAAGGTGTTGGAAAAATAATGTACATGTACTATAAGTGAATTTTTTGTAGTGAGCTGTTGATACTGTCATCTGATGAATATGATTACTACTTCGAGTGTTGTAGTTATAGACAACGCCGTTTGCTGAAAATATATTCCCGGCTTTAAGGCCCGGCATATTTGACCAAAATCACTTTTTTATATATGAACAGACAATGCAATGGAAAAATAACTATATTAATAAACAGAGGCTTACAAGAATCACGAGTGTGGAATTTGCTTATGATTCGTACAATTCGTTTTTTAAATCCAAAACTCTGGGAGCTATATGATGTATTCCCCCAGAATATTATTCCATATCTAAGTCGGAAATGAACATTCGCGAAATATATATAACCCAGTGTAAAGGCTGACTAAATTTGAAAGAATTCTGAAAGCGTAGCATGAAGAACTTAATTTAGTGTTCAATTCATTTAAATGGGCATTCCATTTAAGGTTTTCTTAATTGAAAGACCTAAAAATTTTGTTACCTTAACATCAGTCAATGGCACACCGTTTTCTTTTCATTTACTATTATTTTTTTATTATGGAACCCATTTGAAATATCTGCTATTGTACTATTTACGGTTTCCTTATTGCAAAGATGATTCGTATCATCCGCAAAGAGAACTTCTTCCGTTTCCAATCATCGAGGGCGTATCGTATAGTGGGAAGAGAATTAGGGCATAAAATCTATCCCTGCTTCACTCCACATACAATTAGCAAAGTGTTAGAAAGGTGCGAACATAATGATCCATTATTCCAGTAAAGTATGTCTACTCTCTGAGCGTTTTTTAAGGTAAAAACATAACCAATCTAGAGCAACACCACGAATTCCATACGAGGGTAATTTTGAAAGTGAAATGTTATTATCAGTGACGTCAAAAGCTTTTGAGAGATCTAAAAATATTCCAATAGGTGCTTCGTTTTGATTCATGGATGAGGCGACATTTTTAAGAACAGAAAATATGGCTCTTTCCGTAGATTTTAATTTTCGAAACCCACGTTGGCGATCTGAAAACGCGTCGTGTTTGCTAAGAACAGTTTCCATTCGCACGTAAAAAAGTATCTCCTATGTTTTTGAAAAGACTGACAAAAGAGAATTTGGCTGTTAGCTTTTAATTTCATTTTTGTTGCCTTTTTTGAAAAGCGGCATTATCTTAGCTATTTTACAAATATCTGGAAAAAATTCTGAGCATAAGGGTACATTACATATGTGAGTTAACGAGTGCAATGGCGGGCGCGGAAACCTTTGCCAAACAATCCGGAAAGTCATCCCGACCGGCCGAATATTTATTTTTTAGTCTACCGATTATTTTGAAAACTTCATAGGAAGAAGTTTTGGAAACAAAATCGTGCCTGAAATATTTGGAGAATTGGAACTCAAAAAGTATCTCAAACAAAACTACTAAAACAGCACATACTTTCTCGACCCTTAGTAAAGGTTATGTAAAAATATTATACCGCTATTTCTGTCTACTTCAACGCATCTCAGTCAATGAGCACTGAAAATATAGGACGCATGCAGTGATGGGTGCTGTCATTTTTTTCTTAATTCTTGCCAAAAGCGTAATTTTTGCTATAAATGGAACTGTTTTTCAGTTTGCATTGTTGTGGTTTATAAAAGTTCTTCTAAGGCTTCGAAGTGCTTTATGGAAGACTATTGCTTTTGTCGAAGTCATACAATTATTTTTTGCAATGTCTCCAAAGTATCTTAAGTTTATTCTTAAATGTTTCATTTTCTTTTAAATGAAATATTATAATATAAGCTCATATACACCGAACCGGGCCTTCGGAGGAGTGGCAATGATCTGGCAACACTGACATCAAAAGAGCTCCCTTCATTTTGAGAAATTCTTTCCATGTGTTAATAACTATGTTAATAATGAAATCTTCTTCTTCTAAATATAATTTTAATTTTTAAAATGATGTAAAGTACGCTTACAAAATATCTCCAAACTTTTGCATGTACAGAGTCACTGAAACCATAGAAGTTCAAAGCTAGTTAAAGGCGTTAGAAATGGCATGCACGTCCTCGCCCGCACTCCCGCATAAAATTACGCGAAAAGGACACAAACTTTCAGAGAATTATACATGACATTATTTCTCTTTTTTTGGTACAGACTTGATTAAGGGAGAAAATCCCTTATCTTTAATATTTTAATTGTAGGAAAAAATGATGAACTTTTACAATTTTCGAAAATTCTGAGTTTTTTACGAAAAAAACCCTAGTCATTCTCTTAAAAGTCTTTTACACTATTCAACAATAAAATTGACGGTGCCGCAACATCAGCCAGATCAATTCGGGAATACTAATTTGGAAGAAAATCGGCTTATCGGTTTGGCCGCTATCTTTCACGGACGGACGAACATAAGACGTTTTGCCGACAATCGATTTTTGGCTATCAAGGTCCCACAAAACATGGATTGTAGCTACACTACGTGATAGAGGACTTTTTCTAAATTTAGCAACTGCAGTTATCCACTTTTTCGTTTCCATGGTAACGAAAATCAATAATATACGATGTAAAGGTAATCATTACCACACAAGCTTGACTTTTGTAAATTTATTTACTTAAAAGCCTATACGTCGTTTTTAGATAAATAAGTACCAAATAGTGTATTGTTTTACTAATGATTCACTACAAATGTCAGAAGATATTACATAAAAAATTACAAACTGTCGCTCTTTGAAATTTAACAAGTACTTTCATCGAGGAGCAAGGCTTGCATTGCCTTAAGAGAGGGGCGGGGGACGGGACGGGGCGGGACAGAGGAGAGATGAGCGATCGTTGCGGCAGAGGGCGGCGAGGGCGGCGAGGGCGGCGAGGGCGTGGTGTTTGGATGTCAGTGCCCTTGGCTGGGGGGGGGGCGCTACTTATGCTTTTGTTTCTGGCTTCGATGGCTCCGAGGGAGGAAAATGTGATCGATGGTGCGATGCGTGCGTTTCGGGACAGCAATCAGATGTGACTGCGGCCCCACACAAGAGCTATGGTGAGGGATTAGTCGCTTGAACATATGCGGTTTTAAGGAGCTCAAAAGGTCAGGACAGGTGGAATATATGAATATAACATATTAATGAAGTTAACGAGTATCACCTTTCTGGGTCAAGAATTTTATTTTGTACAATTTCAAAAACACCTTTTCCGACTTCATTAACATTCATGATTCATTGACTTCGAAATGAGATGGCAACACAGTGAGGAACTAAAAGTCAGTAACTTTCTGTTTTATCAATAACCGATCATATCAATAAATTAGTAAGTATATTTCTTCTAGATAATACTAAGTACTTTTAAAGCATACTTAATTTACTTTATTATTCAATTTTTTTGTCAAAATTAAAAAAATGGTTTTCCTTTCTCTTTCTTCCTTTCCCTTCTTTCCTTCCTTCACTGAGAGAAAAATACAATGAATAAAACTGTTAACTTACAGTACAAAGAGTCACTACAGAAATATTTTACTTAATACAACAGAGTAACAATACAGTTCATTGAAATGTAATACTCAGTACGGTTAACTGTAAAAATGCAGTTCATCGCTGTTCAACCGAAAATCACAGCTGTAATGAATGAGTTGTCACAATTCTGCCAACTGAGAAAGTTACACTAGCGCCTACTGTAATTTACAGTTGGAGCGGTTCAACTGACTTAGTACAGTTAAAGCAACTGGACAACATAGTTTTCATAAACTAAGAAAAAAAACATTATAGGCTTTTTTAGGGAGATATTTTTTTGAAAATTCGTCGAAAAAAGGAACTATTACTACTTTTTCAATTCTTTTTATCTTCCAAACCTAAAATAAAAAGTATGCAACATAAAGTACATGGATATATACATAAATAAACGATACATGTATCACGTACAACATGTACAAAATTTTTTCCTCTTTGGTAGAAACATTAGACGTTTTAATTATATTTAGATCGTCTACATTAAATAATTTTACATTATTATTTACATTATTACATTATACATTTACATTAAATTCATATAATTAAATAATATATTAATAATAATATAAAATATTATTGAAATTTATCACATTAAAATTTACTTATATTCTGAATTTCATTGTAAATTTATCTTTATGTAAAATTATTTCAGTTAGGTAATTTTTATAACTTACCTTTAAAAATCGTTATGTAATCATCCAATTGAAACTCTGTTAATTGGAGTCCGTCACAGACAGCCGTCGAGTCAACATCGCGCCGCGCTGCGCTCAGTGACAGCACAGTGTTACGCAGTGAGCTTGTGACTTTCCTTAGTCTGCGTGTTAATTGTGGACAGT
>BOPP01000408.1:63669-76489 GCA_017312745.1 Gryllus bimaculatus
GTTGCTGCTGTTGTTGCTGATGAAGGAGTTGCAGATGTTGCTGCTGTTGTAAAAGTTGAAATTGTGCTATTGGGAGAATGCACTGATCGCTGTTGCTTGCATATAAGGTATCCATAGCGTTCACAAACAGTTCTGTTGTGCTGTGTAGCCCCGACTCGTTGCTACCTTGTACGTTCATTTCGCCACTCGCGATCACAGGTTGGTTTTCACTCACTAGTGGAAAATATTTGTAATACTAGTATCAAAATTAAACTGTTTTTGATGCAACAATGTATAATATTTAAAATAATCACGTAGATTTCTGTGCAAGCGAAAATAGTTTGACACTCAATCTAAACACACTACGCAGTGGGAGAGCTGTGGCGTCCGATGTGCACGGCACAGCTGCTCGGTGCTCGGCAACTGAGGTGATAAAAAATGCAAACAAAACACTGAAGTACGAAATACTTTTTGGGAGATCTATATCTGCCTTTTTTATATAAATGGAATCAGGTTTTTTTGGTCATGGAATTTTCCATAATACGTCTTTTAGTTGTCGGCGTTTACTCCTAGAGACCTATATTTTAGAAGTACAAAAGTGTATTCGTGTACAGCACGTAACACTCATCTGAAAATGTAAACGGTCCCGTATTTCGGGTGGAACAATCTCAACATACTTTGTGCGGTAATTTTGGTAGGGTCGTAATATTTCTAAAAGATGGGCCCCTCCCAAACGCCCGAATCACCCTGCACACAAAGCCCTCAGTCCTTCTGGCAGGCGCCGCGGGCCGCCAAGGGTCGCCACCAGCGCGCACCTGCTCAGCAACTGCTCCTGGCTCTTCTGGGCTTCTTCAGGGCAACCTTCAGGTTCGTTGCAAAATGGAACTAGCCATTTTTTGAAGCTATTCAAGTTATACATTTTGAAGCTTTTCTGTATGCAAAAAATTGAAACAATGAGGAAACGATTTTGAGAAAAAGCGAGAGCGCGAAACAGCGTTTGAGAATATTGCATAAAGAAGAAATTATGTGAAAACTACTTTTTTTAAAACCATTGCGCATGACTTATTTAAATATTCAACTTTTAGAACTGGTTTTATTTAAGAAAAAATATCATCAATATTTTAATGTACTGGAATGCCAAAGTTTTGCAATTTTTAAAAATGCAGTTTTTATCGGGAAATGATAAAAGCAACACTTTTGTATTCTTCTTTATAAAAAAATAAAAAAATGAAGCGAATTTTCAGAAAATATTGGAGTAAAACTTCCTATATTACTCGCAAATTTATAGATAAGTACTTCTTATCGTCTCGAAAATTGCCCATCACCTCGTTTCAAGATCTCCCTTTAAAGCACATATATTTAAGAAGAAAGCTCTACATCTAGTTTGTAATAAGAGGTCGAAGAAATTTTAACTTTTTCAATTTTCGAAAATTCAGAAATTTCAAATTTCAAAATAAGACTTGAACCATTGTAATGCGATCTTTACACTATCCAAGGAAAATATTTAATCAGCGAATGTGGAGCTATTTTTGAGAAAATGTTGGTTATACTTCAGATAAAGTACACCCAAATATGAAAATATTCTTTTCCAACTCGCAGGGCTTCGAGCTCGTCCAGCACATGCATAAAAGTTTTATAATATTATAATATTCTATCAGAACCCGGAAGGCGTGGTTTTGCCTTTCATCATCCTCTTTCTTCTTCACTCCCTCCCTCTCCGTCTCTCTCTCTCTCTCTCTCTCTCTCTCTCTCTCTCTCGCGCGCGCGCGCGCGCGCGCGCGCGCTCTGTGTGTATACCTCTTTCTCTCTCTGTCCCTGTATCAGTCTGTCGAACTATGTCTCTGTATGTGTCTCTCTCTACCTGTCTGTGTCTCTGCCTCTCTCTGTCCTCACATTTTGTAGCAAATTCAGCACGTCTCTGAGCAGGTGAGTTAATATTGAGAAGCGCTGGACTGCAAAAATGTAATAGAATGTTAAAAACGATTTCCACTTGTAAGTTATGGAGTCCGAAAAGTTTCTTTGATGCCTGAACATTGTACTTTTTAATGCTCTAGAACACTTCGTTTAAGTTATTTAACGATTTACTAGATTACTGCACAGTTGCAGGTTGCATTTGAGATCAATATATGGTTTTCTTTTACAGCAACAACTGGAGGAATTACAAAAAAATTAACAGTGCATAAACCTCGGCGAAAAAATACGGTGTGACGACTTTCATGGAGATCGGTCACTCCGTGTTAGAGTTAAGCACTCTTTTACACTTAGAGTCAAAAGTACCCGGGCACGTGGCTGAAAATGACTTACAAGCTTGACGCCCTCCGTCGGTAATGCTGGAATTCAATAGGATGTGGCGCACCTTTAGCCTAGATGGCAGCTTCCTCTCTCGCAGGCACACTTTCAAGCAGATGCTGGAAGGTTTCTTGGGGAATGGTAGCCCATTCTTCACGGAGTGCTGCACTGAGGAGAGGTATCGATGTAGGAGGGTGAGGCCTGGCACGACGTCGGCGTTCCAAAACATCCCAAAGGTGTTCGATATAATTCAAGCCAAAACCTTGTGCAGGCCAGTGCATTACAGGGATGTTATTGTCGTGGAACCACTCCGCTGCAGGCCATGGAGTATGAACAGGTGCTCGATCGTGTTGAAAGACGCAATCGCCATTCCCGAATTGCTCTTCAACAGTAGGAAGTAAAAATGGTTTAAAACAATGAACGTAATCTAATGCTTATATATGCCACTCAACAACAACAAGGGTGCAATCCTCCTCATGTAAAACACGAACCAAACCATAACACCACGCCCTTTAATTTCACTGTTGGCCACTACTCACGCAGGCAGTGACGTTCACCGGGCATTCGCCATCCGCAACATCTGCCATCGGACTGAGATTCGTCACTCCCACCTCGTTTTTCCACGTTCAATCGTCCCGAGTTTGCGCTCCTGCGCCAAGCGAGCGGTCGTTTGGGATGCCTGCGATGTTGTGGATTCCAAACCAGCCGCTCGACCACGAAATCCTAGTTCCTCCACCTCCCGCCTAACTCTCATAGTACGCGCATGGATTCTTGATGCAGTTTCGAATTTCGTGACGGTCTGGTAAGTGTGCCTATTTGCACTTTACGACCCACTCCAACGTCGGAGCTCTTGTCAGTCCACAGACGGAGGGTTACGGTACTTCACGGATCCACTTCCCTATAAATTCAGCAACAAGGCCCTAGCGATTGTGAGGATGTGGAAATCTCGCGTACAGGGACTCTGACACATGGGACTCCCAATCACCTGACCACGTTCAAGCAGAGTCCACCGACGCATCCTTCTGCCTCTAATGACTATGCGTTGCTTGATATGAATACCTTGCAGTAGGTGCGCTTAATGCACCTAAAATGAAAAACGGGCGTTTCAGATACTTTTGATTCACAAAGTTACTAATTTATATTTATAATTGCTTAAGATGTTGAGAAATATAGATATTTTGCGACACACCCCGACTGAATATTCCGACTATTACAGTAAACGGCCCCAAAGCCTTCCTTCTCTCGTTGATCCCTACGAGAGATCTTAAGGCCAGCGCCCTGTGAAGGCGCCTGAACGCCATGCGAGACCAGAGAACCTTAGAGATTTCCTTTGCATCTATGCATTCGCCATTGACATAATCTGGAATACATATCAATGCTTGCGAGTGTAAAAGATTTCTCAAATTAATACTATGAACTGAGCTAAAAATTGACTTGTTAATCCATAAACCCCCCGAAAAAGGGGAGGAATATTGACATGGCCCAATATTTGCTTGAAATATTAGACGAATTAGTTAGCCCCACAAAAATCAAAAACAATTCATTGTAGCATGAGTCACTGTAGCTACATACTAGATGATTAATTGAATTGAATGAATTTGCCTTATTTTACGTGGCGAGACTCGGCCATCAGCCCGCTCTTCATCTGACACGCAAATTTCGCTTACGCTCCTTTCACCAACTAGGAGAGAAAGAGTATTCTGGGCGAGAAACAGGCGATTTAATTTAGCTCAGAGGCGTCATGTAGGCTTGAGAATCTTACATCCGGCTTACTTCCCCTCCAAGAAGCGTATGAAGGATTTTTTCGCCCTTAAAGAATTCCACGGCTCGGGATCGCGTAAGCTAACCTTACACCATCGCCGCCGCAAATATAATATTAACCGCCGCAGATATAATTATACTATTATATAGTAATATCTTAAATATAATACAAAAACTGTACTAAGGACTTTCTTGATTTGTTCATTCTCCTTTACCACGTTTCACAGTTCAAGAATCACGATTATATTTTCGTTTAACAAAGCACTTTCTATTGTTCGTTTTCTTCCAAAGGGATTTGGTGCATCGACGGGTTGGTCAGCGACGGCATCAAACCCGCCTGTTGCTGCTTGAACGTTGCCGTGCCCACCATCACCACCCCACCGCCACTGCCGTTACCTATCTGCACCTCTGCCTGCGATGGACAGGCAGGCACACCCCCCCCTACCGCCCCCTCGCGCCCGGCGACCCCCCCAGACGCGGCGTGCACCGCCCGGCCCCCCCCGACCCTCCTCGGCCCCTCTAGCATGGCACCCCACCCCCCGCACCACCCCCTGCCGCCGAGCCGCTTCCCGCCGACCCTCCCACCCCCGGCCTCCTGGCCGACCCTCCCTCCCTACCCTGCCCTCCCCATGTCGCCCCCAACTGATAACAACAAGCCCGCACAACCCCCACTACCTTCGCCCCCTTCCTCACCACGAGATCAGTCGTATGTCTAAACGTCACGTGCGCACATCTTCCCGCCCAGTTGCTTCGTGGCGTTCACTACGAGAGCACGCCTCGCCCCCAAACCCCCGGCTCTCCCCGGCCTTATTCCCGTTCGCACATAAGACCCATCTCGCGTTCGTCCCGCCTCTCCCACACCCCCCTCTGACGAGGTCTCCGTCTCCTCTTCTCATCCTCGTCTGGCCATGAGCCCAAATCCCTGGCGTCCCGCCCCCTCCCTGCCGCATCGCTTTCCCCCTCCTCGCAGCGGCTACGTTGATGGACGCCGGCGGCCGAAGGCGATGCGTGGGCGGGCGGCGCGGGCGCGGCCGAGCGAGCAGAAAAGCGCCCGACCCGGCCGCCCGCGAGACGGACCCCGGACGCCCGCCGCCGACGCCGCCTCCCACGCTCACCGCCCTCGACGCACACGCCCCGCCCGGCCCCGCGCCCGCGCCCGCGCGCCGGCCCGCCCGCCACGCGCCCCCGACCGGCGCCTCTGGTAAGTGCTCCCTGGCTGCGCAGCTACGCCGCAGACCCCGCACTCCCATTGTGATGACGTGGCAATGAATCTTCCCGTGCCGTTGCGGTGAACTTGGTATGTATGCGATGAACATGTTACGATGACGCTACTGCGAATCCGGATGACCTTGCGGTAGACATCGGACGATGTGAACTCTCCGATGACGTTGCGGCGTTGTGTACTCTTGCGATGCGTTGCGACGATCATGGGATACAACGGCGCTGAATGTAGTAGGCGAACTGAAAACATTGTCCTGTAGTAGGCGAACTGAAAACATTGTCCGACCGCCCATGTTCATGATAAGAAATGAATCATGTGCCGTGTAGAACCTCTCACGTTCATATTTTTATAACGTCAGTTCATACGAAATATCACTAAATCAATACATTTTACTTTAATATTTTGGTATTTATTTGATGACTGTACACATGTGTACAACGGAGTATCTGAAATAAAAAATCGAAAACATCACCAATGGCCATATTATCACGAAAGATAAGAACTATGTATACAATGAACGAGGTTCGTAGGTCAATTACAGAAGCAATTAGGTTTTGAACTGAAAGGAAACCTTTACTCAATGTTGCAATGGCTTGAAATATTCATAAACGTACTCTATTTGTTTTGGTTGTTTTTTACAGTAATAATGTCATGTACAACTTGACAATACGACAATACAGTTTACGGCGTATTACCGATGAAAATTAAATATTTCAATTATTTTCGACTTTTCCGTCTTTTCCTAAACGACACTATTATCTTGCACGTAAATTTTTGTTCACGATGAGGTGTTGATGTTTATTAAAAGCAAATTACAACATTCTCTGTCAACGATGTCCTGAAGTGAGGACAGTTGATAATTTGTGCACAATTTTCTCATTCTCTTTTGAGTAGTGAAAATCTCGATCATTGATTGGTTTGTAATACCGGGCACGTCAACGATAGGTTCATATATCCCGTAAGTGAAGTTCATGTATTCCCCTCGTGAAGTAGCGTTCCTCTTCTCCGCTGGGGGCGAGATCTGGCGCCGACCTACTGTCGGCTAACGGGGTTTTCCCCAACCAGGTGTCTCTCACCAGCGCGGCACCGCCCCAGCCCGGACAGCTTTTGGCTCCCGACAGGTGTCCCGACATGTGTGATAGTGTAAAGCGTGTTAGTGTAAGTGTGTGTGTGAGAGGACTGAGGATAGGAAAAGGAAGAGGATGGTGAGATCGCGCGCGGTCTGTGGCCTCCAGACTCCCTGAATTCGCCAGTCAGCGTCTGAAACAGACAGCTTCGAACACAACAATCCTGCCATCGTCGGTTCTCAAACCTAGCACCTCCTAGACAGTGACGCTCCAGGAACAACAGTTGATGTCCTGAGCCTCATTTCCCGGAATTTCGCACATGATTAGTATTAATGGTACGTAACATAAAATATACTTAATGAATTTGAAGTTGCTGGTTTTTATTCAAGTATGTCATTGTGGTCAAGAAGTAAATCTGTACATAAATTAGTATTCACAATGCTTTGCGTGTTGTACGTCCGGGGCAAATACTTCATAATCCAGTGTTCATTGCTCAGATCGTTCTGAAGAGTTCTTGGTCTCAGCTGGGGTTCTACAAAAACAATTGTTTTCTTTTAAGGGTGATGAAGCGGTTTCCACAACAAAAATGAAGGTGAGCAGGTAAAGAGAAGTGCCGAAAAGTGAACGTTATGAACACGTTTGTCATAATAATATTAAAATCAAACTTTATATGAAGCTTAACATTTATCAATAACAGAGCATTGCTTTTTTAATCTTTAACATATTAAAAATATATTCACCTTTACCCTAGTTTAATGAAGTTATTTTTTACCTAACTCATGAGGTGGCGAGGGAGCATTCGCGCTTGGAGAGGCAGTTTGTGTTGCACGTTATGTAGTGAATACTTTGTATAGTGCTGAGAGATTTAAAAACTTATTGAATAACCTTTTAAGACTTTTTTCCATATTTTATATACATGGTCCACGTTAAGGTGCTTGCATTTTATTGAATGAAGAGATGGTTCGAGTGATATAGATTTTTAGTTTTCAGTACAATACTTAATATTTCTGAAATGTCTTAAGTGATAGTCTCGGATTATGCAATTTCTTGTTGCTCAATGTCTTTACAAGACAGGATGTTTCCCGGCGTGGTGTAATATTATTGCTAAAAGTTGGTCTGCAGTAATTAAATGATCGACAATTTCCGACGACAACAGATGACGACTAAATTTTTTCAAATGTTACACAATTTCATAACTTAAAATTTGTAAATTTGAATATAGGAGCTGTGATTTTATTCTTTAAATATATCAGTGTGCTTTCGTTACTTTATTTCAAACTTTGTGAAGTGTAGAAAAAATGTGTTCCTTAACTACGTGTATTCATTTCTTACATTTAATGAAAGTGAATTTTTTCATGTTTTAAACAAAATTGATCACGTCTTCTTTGCATCTCGTTTACTTATTGGAATTGATGTAAAGTACTAATTTTAAAAAGAAAAACGTTTTAAATAACTATTTAAAAAATATTATGAATAAAAATGTTGATTTTTGAATTAGCTACATAAACCTTCATGAATCACGGTACAAGTTATATTTTGAGCATCGCTTTCCCCGACATTTTCTCGTTCAGAATCGTTGACGACTAATGAATTCATTTGGAATTACAAGGTTTCTTGGATAGTCAAATGCCTTGTTATATATTGATGTATGATATTAATTATTCTTGTTTTTTGATTTCACGTTTTTATTTTTTATCAAAATTAAATTGTTTTTTTAAATAAAAGAATCACCAGAGTGGCACTTAATCGTTTTTGTTAACTCGTAGCGCAAGTTACGAAGTACATAAGCAACTAAGTACATAGTTCCATTTTATGAATCTTGGTGATATTACTAAGGAAAAGTAATTATCAGTATATTCATCTTGAAAATTGATTGCCTAACTTGTGTAAAAGGTGAAGGAAAAGGAAAATGAACTTTATTCCATTTTCTGAGAATTTTGTTTTCAATTTTATCCATTTATTGTGTCGATTACATAATGTATTGGTAGTAATATCCATTTTTTCATATCATTAGGTATTGACATAATTAGTAGGTATTTTTAGTTGTAAATAAAAATTAATTGGAAATCAATTTACTAATTAGTAAGTACAATTACACGTATTGCACAAAAAATTAAAGAAACCTATGCTAGTTGTCAAATACAAGAAAGGTTTTCGCCCTATTTTTTACATTTCAAAACACTTCCTGTTATAAAAAGAAATTGCTGATATATTTTGATATACAATGTTTCTTAAACATTTTTTTCGTGTATGCTCATGAATTCCATGAAAAATCGTTGATTATCACTATGAATATTGCATGCGTGCAATTAAAACACCACCATGCAATTAAAACTCTACTCTGCAATTAAAACTCCACAACTACTAATCGGAACACAGGTAAATGATCAAAATTGTTTAATTATGTCTCTATAATACAATCATAGTATAGTATTTTCAGTTAGCCATGAAACATGAATAAAAATGTATATCACAGATTACGTACATCAAAAACATACAATTCACAAATGAATAAAACGAAAGTATAAACGAATAATTATTACTACTCCTTAGACAATCGTGTTCATATTTATAGTTCAATACGTTAAATTAGAAACCGTTACTCTACTTATACTTGGCATCAGTCATTTCTCATCAATCACGGTTTTCTCAATTTAGGATCTATGACAAAGATATTATTCTTCATTTCAGGTTTATAATAATGATATTTAACGTCTATTCAAATCTGTTTTAATATGAGATCGACCGATTTGTCAGATGAGAACATGATACAATTGTTATAAATTGGTGGTATTCGTAAATACAAACTTCAATACATTGGCTTACTGTAGTCAATCACATTGTTAACATTAATTTTAAAATTACACAATATATTCTACATACATGTGTAGTTTTTTAATGATAGTCATATATTTCTCGTAATGTACTTATCTTTTGAGTAAACATTACGTGGACAAATTGTCTGTTAAATTGAAAATAAATAAATCTTGTTTTTTTTTATTTACAGCACAATATCAATTTGTAGGCTCCAAAGCTTTACAACAGTGCATGCAACATGCAATATATGTAGTTCTGCTGAAGTGCATTAGTTATATTGGTCTTGATATGGCACAGGACACAATGATTATGAATTTACAATATTCGTAATATTTAGGAACTGCAATTCATCCCAATGTTTTAATTCTACAAGTCCAAATTTCACATTTTAACCTAGAATTACATTTATAGTAAATTTAGTGACTTGTATCTCGATTTTTGTTTATGGTACATTTACATAATTTTAATTACTATTATTTTCTGTAAGTTTTTTTCTTTTAATTTATTTAAGGTCGCATCTACATCTAGCTCATTTGCGAACACTATTGCATTAAACGTTATGGTAACTGTGTAACATGTGTAACCCCACGCGTGTCTGTCTGGAACGGGAATGGGAATTTCAATAATAATGGTCAAAAACATTTGCGTTAACAAATATTTACTTAAAAAAATTGATGATGATGATGATGAATTACAATTATTTTACAATTTTTTTATAAAAATATAAAACGACCCTGAAAATATAAAATACCCTTTCTTTTATTATGATATGGTCATCTATTTAAATTAATACAATAAAAAAACAATGGGTCGTCATGGTTACATTGTTCTGAAGGCACCCTTTCCACCCCCTCGTTTCGCTCAGTAAGTGTTCGACCGCATCTATGCGGGAGCCAAGCGGATTATTTACCCTCGTTTCTGTTGGCGGGCCTCATTGCACGCCCGGTGGTGTAGCCCGCCGTCGTCCCTGTTGGGCCGCCCCTTCCAGGCAGAGCGTGGCAACACGGGGCTCCCAGCGTGGCCGTTTGATGTCGCCGCGCTTCGCGGGGCCCACTACTCTAATCAGCGTCACCAACCTCAGCACCACGGTGATCATCGGCGATGAATGGAAGCCAAACAACTTCCCTCCGCAATATGCTTCGAATGCTACTTGATTAACTGAGCAAGCGAAGTGAAGACTCGTGACCGAACTATCGAATCGAAATCGAAATCAATTGATTTCTCATGGCCGAGTCAAGACATCGAGTGACTTCTCCTGGCTGCGTATAAAGTCAAGTCTCATCGACCACTCGCGCCATCTCAAGCCACCCCTTTGAATCGACCACTCCCGGCACCTCAACAGCATCCGTTCTTACCGAGCGGCGCCTATAATCATAAACCTCGGTACCCCCTCCCTCAAAGAACGTGTTATCTCCGATACGCGGGTTGAGTTTCCCGGAGCAGGTGGAGGCGTGTGTCTGACCAATCACCGGAACTCTTTCTTAAACGCCAGAATGTCCGTTTCTGTTGTAAAAAACTATCGCCTTTTTTTCTCGCACGTGCGCGCTGACCGTTTTGTTGTAAAATTCTCCCCCCCCCCGAGGAGGCGCACTCAGCGTTGGGTCATTTATTGAGCGGTCGCTTGGATAGGCGCACTACTGACATTTAGCGGGGGGGTGTCCTGCCATAAACGTTATAGAACCCTCGCTCAATAGACGAACGGGCGCGAATGCCTACAGACCGGGGGGGGGGTCCCCAGTCCCCAGTCCCCCAGTCCCCTTCCTTGTAGCTGCGTCGCGGGCGTCTGCTATTTTTTTCTTTTTTTTTCATGGACATTTTCCAACGCAGGAGCTTGTGCCGTTACACATGATATGGTGATGATTGGTAGTGAAAGAACGAACACAAATACAACCATGCCTGAGGCAAGACTTAAGCCCGCGATCCTTATGTCCGAGATCGCTACGGCGCTATTGCCTTAACGATCTCGGCCATGTAAATTCTCGCAATGTAACTATCTCGGCTCTGTAAATTGTGTGTTCAATGTTCATAATTTTTATATCATACACTTATCTGAGAGATTGGTCAATACTAAAATAAAATTTAAAAAACATTTCAGATTTCAAAGACAGCCCTTGGAACATGTAAAAATGTAATTAAACCTACCTGATTTCAGAGAAACCCCTCAAAGGTATAGATTTTGATCGGGCTATGTATTTTATCGAAGAGACTAGCAAATTCAAATAAACTGTGTGATATTGAGTCACTATTTGAATTACCTTGGCCCTATCAGTAATGCCCTTGGCCTTGTCAGTAATTAACCCGCACAGTTTTGAAAATTGTAGGGAAGAGTAAGGGTTATTACGGGAATTTGAGAATTTAAAATGGCTCAATGGGGAAAATTTGCTATATTATTCCAAGATAAATAAAATCACTGAATTAATTTATCAGATGTTCATACTATTTTGTAGCTATTCAAATTAAAGTCAAAATTTGGTGTTGTCAGGCAGTTGCAGCAAAAGGGTATCCTTTATTAAACTGCTGAGGATTTATTGATGGAACTACCAGAAAGATATGTAGACCGTTCGTAAGGCAAGATCTCTATTGCTCAGGCCACAAACGCATACACTGCGTTACGTTTTGACTCTCGATGAAATAATAGCGAGTCTTCATGCGGCATATCCTGGAGGGAGATATGATACAGGAATTTTCAGGCAATCGGGGCTGCAGAAACAGCTGATAGAACTGTGTTTGCAGGGAAAAGAAAAATACTGTTATTTATGGAGATCCTGCATATCCAATCACCAGTTCGTTCCTTCCACTCCAGTACGCTTACAAACAATCGGCAACAGTTTAATGATATAATGAGCTCAGTTCCTCAAGTAGGTGAATGGGGATTTTAGAAAATTATTTCTGAACTCATTTTTATAGATTCCAATGAAAACCAAAATCGTTTACTGTAAAACACTTGCAGTACGCACAAAGCTGCTGCAATTTAAACTTATCGCAATTCTTGCCTGTATGGTAATCATACAGACCAATATTTTGGAACTACCCACCTACATTGGATGATTACTACAGATACAGACACAAATAGATCCTACTAAAATGTAACTTATAATTTAAAGAAATTAAAAATACATTTACTATGCATGTGTTTTTTGTATTTTTATTTCTTTTCCCAACAGCTTTTGATTTAATAAATTAATTGTTTTATTTGGGTTTTCATGCATCTCGAATAGCTATTTAAATCTTTCTTCTCGTTCTAACCTTTTTTACAATTCTATTTTCTGCTGCTTCAAATCCAGCTTCTATTGCTCTAACTGAAAATTGCTCTCTGTTTTGTTTAAGCATCTCTGCCAGGTAGTTTTCTTTTCATTTCTTCTTGTGCGCCAAGAAGAATTTGGCGTTGGCACTTTCCAAACTTCCGTTTCCCCTCTCTTACAAGGGGTGGGAGTGGAAGTGGAATTGGGAATGTACATGTGTGTTAGACGAGTGTTCACCCAGTTCTCCAACATCCAGCAAACATATCTCTGGCACATTAAGTTCAAAGATTTCATGTTCCATCTCGGTCTCGCTTTCTATCGTTAAGCTCCCACTAAATGAAATCAATGCGTTTCTTGCTGCTGCTCTGATGTCAACACCTCTCTAGGCTTCATCTTTTTTTTTTTTTTTTTTTTTTTTTTTTTTTTTTTTTTTTTTTTTTTTT
>BOPP01000408.1:89717-105292 GCA_017312745.1 Gryllus bimaculatus
CCTCGTTCGTCGAGGGTATCCTTTATTAACTGCTTGAGGATATTATTGATGGAACTACCAGAAAGATATGAGGACCGTGGCGTAAGGCAAGATCTCTATTGCTCAGGCCACAACGATACACTTTGCGTTACGTTTTGGACTCTCGATGAAATAATAGCGAGTCTTCAGCGGCTATCCTGGAGGAGATATGATACAGGAATTTTCAGGCCAATGGGCTGCAGAAACAGCTGAAGAACTGTGTTTGAGGAAAAGAAAAATACTGTTATTTATGGAGTCCTGCATATCAATCACCAGTTCGTTCCTTCCACTCCAGTACGGCTTTCAAACAATCCAGGCAACAGTTTAATGATATAATGAGCCAGTTCTCAAGTAGGGAATGGGGATTTTAGAAAATTATTTCTGAACTCATTTTTGTATAAGATTCAATGAAAACCAAAATCGTTTACTGTAAAACACTGGTTTGCAGTACGCACCAAAGCTGCTGCAATTTTAAACTTATTCGCAATTCTTTGCCTGTATGGTAATCATACAGACCAAAATATTTTGGAACTACCACCTACATTGGATGAATTACTACAGATACAGACACAAATAGATCCTACTTAACATGTAACTTTATTAATTTAAAGAAAAATTAAAAATATTATTACTATGCCATGTGTTTTTTGTATTTTTTATTCTTTTCCAAACAGCTTTTGGATTAAAAATTAATGTTTATTTGGGTTTTCATTGCTCTCAATAGCTTATTTAAATCTTTCTCTCGTTCTAACCTTTTTTTACATTTCTATTTTCTGCTGCCCCTTCAAATCCAGCTTCTATTGCTCTAACTGAAAATTGCTCTCTGTGTTTTGTAGCATCTCTGCCAGGGTAGTTTTCTTTCATTTCTTCTTGTTGCGCAAGAAGAATTTGGGTGGCACTTCCAAACGTTCCGTTTCCCTCTCTACAAGGGGTGGGAGGGAAGTGGAATTGGGAATTTACATGTGTGTAGACGAGTTTTTCACCAGTTTCCAACATCCAGCAAACATTATTCTCTGGCACATTTAAGTTCAAAATGTCATGTTCCATCTCGGTCTCGCTTTCTATCGTTAAGCTCCCCACTAAATGAATCAATGCGTTTCTTGCTGCTGCTCTGATGTCAAACACCTCTCTAGCTTTCATCTTTTTTTTTTTTTTTTTTTTTTTTTTTTTTTTTTTTTTTTTTTTTTTTTTGTTTTTTAAGGTTTCACTTATCAAGAGGGAAAGTTCTTGAAAGTAAAACTGTTCCTTCTCACCATACTTCTCTTCGGTTCCGATTTCCTTAAATTGGCCTTACCATCCTTAGTAAAAAGTTAATTAAATATGCTATATTATGGCACGCAATTAAAAAAACATTTCTGCTAATTTGCATGAATTATAGTGAACTATTTCCATTCCTTGTTTCTTCGAAAGGATTACAGGTTATCATCTATTTACGGAGATTCAAGTTCATTCTTACATCGAAAAATGCGATTTTTGTTCTCTTCTCAGTTTATTAAAATAAAGTTAAAAAAGTGAATTAATATATAAATGTTAACCAATTATGAAATAAAAATGTGCAAGCTTTATATTAGAAATTTTAGAAGCAAATTATATTCAACATTACTGAGAAATCATAGGAAATGGGATGACCATTATTGCAAACTGCGATATACGAATTTGATGTTTTAGTATCTTGTTCACATCCTTCTGTTACCACATTCCGCTTTGATAGCCTTTTCGAAAAATTAATTTATTGAATGTTCAATTAAATATTGATTCAGAATGTTATGTGAAGAAAAATTTTCATTTAAGAAAATTGATGGAAGTAACATTATTTTTTTTTTGTAAAAGTTATGCTACCCTGCATGCACTTTTGCTAGAATTATAATGAAATAATTTGTGTAGAGGTTGTTGTTGCAAAACTAGTGCTCTCCCAACTACTACCAGTCATCAGCATCTGAATGCCCGTTCCTGGCCCACGATTTCAGGTTTAATTGCATTCAACAATTTAACAATAAATTATCGTTAATTTTGATTTAATTGCGGTTTACTTTCATACAATTTATTCTTAATTATTACTCAGGATGATTCACTAAACGAAATATTTCAAGGAAATACACAGATGATTACGGTTATAGTTCCTATTTGGAAAGGAAAGTTTTCAAGATTTTCGAGAGATAAACGTATTATTAGGACATCCAAAACCTACCATAGACCTACTCATAACTTCCAAATCATATACGGACATCTTAACGTTTAACCCTACTTCAGCGCTTAATTTTCTTTCAAGACATGTCGCAAAAACTAATGTGTGAAGTCTCTGACACATTGACGGCCCCAAATTACTTCAAATTGGCGCCTTGTTTTTTTTTTAACAGAGCGGTTCCGATGTTCTTTGAAGGCGTTTCAGAGGAAAGGATTATACATTTAAACTTGGCGCCTCCGAGATGATTCCCAAAAAGCCGCGCGAATTTCTTCTCTATTTGATCAAACATTCATTTTCTTCGTGCAAATTTCTCTGAAGTCGATTGTCAACTGCTTTCTATTAGTTCGGAGCGTCACCAAAGCAGTTGCACCAGCTCCTGGGGGCCACTCCAGCGTAAATTACCACTGTCGAAATACTAGGAATTTCCATCACAGACGCCCTGCTCGCATTTGTCACCCACAAGCTAATTGCGGAAAGCTGAAGTAAAGCGTTTTGAACGTCGTCAAGTGTCGCTCCACAGTGTGCCAGGCACTGGATGTAGTAGAACACGAAGCAAAAAAGCCACGGGAATTCGTAGGAAAGGTTGTATTTTTCCTTTGGGACAGAGGTAACTGGTGACAACTTTCTTCAATACCGTTAATTCTTTTCTCCAAGTAACAATTCCTTGTCAATTGTGTGTCATCTTCTTTTCCAGAACACTCTTGTCTGACAAAAACTTACTGAGATGAAGAGGGCGATGTTCATTGCCATTTCCATCAAAATCTCTCCCAACTTTTCTTTCGGACTATGTCGCCTCCTGAACATTGGTACCGAACCGCAAGACCAATTGAAGTTGTGATGGTGTATCTAAAAAAATATTTGTTTTTTTGTTGTTTTGGTTTTTTCTATAAGTGTAAATAGTTGATTCACATATGAAGTTATAAGTGTTACGTTCAGTTTGTGAGATTATTTTTTAATAAGTGGTTCTTTTCAAACATTTTATGTTCGGTTTAAAGAAGCCACAAATCAGTGATTTGGTGAATAGATAGTTAAGTAGTCTTAAGCATTTTATTTTAAAATTCAAGCCCAAAAATGCCTGTTAAAAAAGACGGGCAGATCTTATCGAATGTACAAATTATTTAGATTCAGCATTGACAGAATCGAAGAGAATCTAAAGTTCTCTCTCAGATCTTAGCAGGACCAAATTTAGAATTTTCTGGACAGGGGTGGAGGAATTGTGGAAGGATTATACGATTTTTCAGTTAACGAAGGTATCAAACAAGAAGGCTTTAGATGATTTAAAACCCCTCGTTTTAGAATTTAGAAAGCAGATATATGCATTTTAAGAGCCATGTTCTTTCTGAATGGCAAATGCAGAACAAATACAGGTCGTTAAGCCTAGTCTATGGTAAGCCTACCACATGGTGAAATTGCCAACTTCTCAGCATGTACGATCAGTTTATGTATTTCATGATATCTTTATAACGGCAGTAGTGGAAATGATTCACTGAGCAATATTAAAAAAATATATGCTTTTTATTTGAGTATTATAACTATAATCCCCAATCTCTATTAAAGGTATCTCCTGACACATTCAAAGCACTGACAAGCAATATACGGTTCCCCTTTTAAATGTGAAAGCATATGCAATATTTTTCAATATTGCTCAGTTGAATAATTTTCCACTACTAAAATATTGATGAAAATGAATGTTTGATCAATAGAGAAGAATTCGCGCCGGCTTTTTTAGTGAAAATTAATCTCCGGAGGGCCAAGTTTAAATTCTGTAATCCTTTCCTCTGAACGCCTTCAAAGAGAAATCGACGCTCTGTTTAAAAAATTGCCAAGGCGCCAATTTGAAGTAATTTGGACGTCAATGTCAACAAAGTCAAACGATTGAATTACTAAGGTGAATCCGCGTGCAGATTTCATTTGCAATTTTGAATTAGATTTTTTAAAAAAAATTGCGAAACCTATGAACCAGTATTGCCTTGGAACTTATGATCTTGAGAATTTCAAGTGATACGAGAAAACAAAAAACTGTATTCTAGAGAATGAATGAACGTAAAATTTTAATCTATTCAAAAATTAGAGGAAAAAAACGATGGAAAGTGTTAAGGAAATCCGGGAAGGAATCAAAATGTAATTGAAAAAGTATGTGACGACAAAAATTGTCGGAACTAAGTGAAAATGATTAGTATTTTTGCATTTAGCATTTGTTGCTAATGTAAATGTTGCTAGGTGCATTTGTGTGCATATTACCAAAAAACGTAAAACTGGTAGCTGTTATAAAATTTATATTTAAGCCTTATCAAACCTTACAAGTATTTGCTTACGGCGAATATGAATTTTGAATTTGCAATAAGGACTATTCATATGTCCAGAATGGAGGTAAGAACCCGACCATTTTGGTGTTGAAACTTTTGAACGGGAGTATAACGTCACCATGTTCGGTAAGTCAACAAGGGCCATAGAACTATGGGCCCTGTTCCCGGAGAACTCACAAATGCATTTCTGGGGTACTTTAATCTATATCAAGCAAAGTGTTTAATAACTTTCATCTTTATTCTTGAGGTTGGCCGAGGTAATATTCCGCGTACATGAAAGAGTTCCTCCAGATTTATAGCATATTAACTTTGTCATTCTAATTCAATGTAACAGGCCAATGTTACTGATATACGAGAATTACATGGGTACTTAAGGAAGATTGAAAAATTGAAATTTGGAAAAAAAGTATTGTAAACTTCAAAATTGGTGGATAGAGATTTGGAGTCTCAGACAAGTCTGTTGAACAAAATTAGCTCTTCAAAACCGGTTATGTACAATTGTTTGAAAAATGAATAGTTTTAGGCCCATTTTGCGCTTAATTCAGGCTGGGGGATATTTTCATGGCAAGTTTACATCTTACTAACATGGGAAGTCCGGCTTACGTCCCATCCGATGGAAGGGACGAAGGATTTTTTTTGCCCCTGAAAAGTCCCGGCATTGATCGATACGCTAACCGTTGTACTATCGCCGCCACATGTATTTAAATTTCAAAACTACAAAATTGAAGATAGAGTGTTGCCTGAGACAGAGTCTGTTTGTAAAAAAATGAGTATTTAAAAAAGGTACGTACAATTTTTAAAAAAAACATGGTTGCTGCGTAATTTCTACTTGAAATTATTGTAATATATATAGTGTTCACATCAACCTACGGGTAAAGAGAAAATTTAATGATTTATATGAAACATAATTAATTGAATTACAGATTATAATTGAAAATGCCAATAACTAATTCATTTTTCCTTTGTTGTTTTGTACTTCACTGAGTATTCTCCAATGTATTAATGTATTGCTTTTAAGCATCGGAAAGGCAATAGAAATTTTCGCACAATGGCCGCATGCCGATTGATAAGCATTTGGGTAGCATTTGTTTGGCCGTTCTCTCATTCGAGAACCATGGAAGCTCTCTTTGTTGAAATGCAATAGTGTTTATCGTATCTGAAGTGTGGTGTGGAAAGCCTGTGATGAAATTACGCAATTGGAACTGTTATCTTACGACGAAAGGCATCTCACGAATGTTTTCGTAATTATTTTGAGGTCAATTGCATATATTGTTATTACTGTATTGTTATTATTAAGTCAAAGCAAATGCACATAGTTTGACAACGCTGCGTGGCAAACAGTGCGTTTGCTCACTTCTTTGTTGGATTGTGTTTTGAAATAGTCTGAGGTGTCGTAGCGCAGAAAATGTGTATTATCTATATTATGTAGCTCTTTCAATAAACGCGAGGAAGTATGTGCTGTGTTAACACCAATCGTTTCTTTACGCCACTTGTTTGAAATTGCGGGAGTTTACTAACCATTTTAAATGTAATTAGTTTAAAAGTAATTGAAATTATTTTAAATAATATGTAATTTGCAATTAAATTATGCAAGGGTAAAAATGCCATGAGCCTAAAACTTTACTTAGAGTTTTTCACAAAGCACAGTTTTGGAGTTAACCGCCTTCTAGGGCTACCGTCTCAAATTATTTAATAATTAATATTGTTACATATGATTATAATAAAATAATGCATTACAATTATTATTTTTAATATTATATATATAATAATTGCTTATATTGTGGGCAACGAGTAGCAATTTCGCAATCATATAATCGCAACACCGCCATTTTGCCAGTTCTCTCTGATAGGTATTTCGTACCCTGGTACATGCAGTAACGCGTGAACATTTTAATATTCCACTCCAGGTTTAATATTGAAATTGTTTGGATTTTTCAATACCTCCCCTTCGTTACGAGGCGTATCAAATATTACGCGTGAGAATATTAAATTCATTCCGGCATTTCTAAACGCCTACTCTCTGAGGTCGAACTAGCGGCGTGCGGCTAGTGTAGCGTTCATTTTAGAGGCTGGCGGGCTGTAAATACCCATCGATGCTTAGGCCGCCTCTCCATCGCGTCCGCATTTTCATTTTTCGGCCGCTCAATAATGGCGACTCCAACTCGGATTCATTCGAAACAACTTTCAGTTGTGTTACATTGTAATCCCCGATCTGGTTGGGGATAATTTCCCTCCAATTCACTCGTATGTTTGCGTTTTGTCTAAGCATCATAAACAATTGTGTTAGAGTATGTCCAACAGACTTTCTCGTTTAGTAGTTAGATTTTCTAATTTC
The DNA here is from genome assembly GCA_017312745.1 of Gryllus bimaculatus. Lineage (NCBI taxonomy): Eukaryota > Metazoa > Arthropoda > Insecta > Orthoptera > Gryllidae > Gryllus > Gryllus bimaculatus. The sequence goes on from BOPP01000408.1 coordinate 96,562, forward strand.
TTTCGACTGGTCAAATTGTTTTAAATTTCCCCTTTCCTCTTGCCAGCTGGCCATCTATCGCTCCACGTATTGCTGCAAACACACTTTAGTGACACATTAATTTTTTTTTAAATTTAATTCTTTTCTGCGAACTTCGAGACTTACTTACTCTAAGTTTTACAAATACTTTACATTTATGATGAAATGGCCTTCAGAATAATTACTGCGCCAATTGTTCCCCAGTTTCACAGATTTTTCAGTAACGTTCTGTTGTACTAAAAATTTTATAGCTTTTATTAAATTACTTACCCAGTTGTCAAAATTAGAGAAAGATATGCTAAAAGCCAATTTATGACATAAAAAAAAATTCTTTGAATTTCACTTACCAGTAAACTATGGTCTTATTACCCGCATGTGCGCAACCTGTGCGAAGGGCCTGTGCAGCAAGGGGTAGGCGCGGGGGGGGGGAGGTGATGGTCTGGCCGAGAGATCGGGGAAGTAGCCCTTAGCGTTGGCGAAATAGGAAAGTACGAGAGGGAAGGATAGGAGTAGAGAAGCACTATGTGAACGGGGGACTGCTTTGGGCTGTATCCCGCTAATGCGAGATGGGCATAGGGTGGTGGCTGATGAGCTAGGCAGAATCGTTGTGGTCGACTCGAGTATTTTGGTGGTGGCAGAATTGTATTGTAAGGGTGAAAGAGTATCTGGTTGCGCAGAATGATGAAGTTATTTGGTGAAAAAGCAGGTAATTTTGAGGTATTGATGTGGTGCTGAAGTTGAAGGGTGGAGGCAGTTCCGATTGAAGATTCCAAAAATGCTGCTCATAGAGGTGAAGACGAGAGAAAAAGGCGAGGTTGTCTGAGCTCGAGTGTGTGTTCGGGTGAGAGAAAAGGCTGGTCGATGAAGCAGCTTGGCGGCTTGAGTTGAGACGACGTGTGGAATTCAGGTTTACTCGATATAGTGGAGCTTGCAGCCATCCTCAGCTCAATGTAGTTCACGCAAGGCGCAATGCCGCAAGAGTATGGAGGTGGTGTGGCTTCGGGGAGGGGGGCAGGAGGACCGGGAGGGAGGGCGAGGGCCAGCTATGCCGTCGGAGGCGGGCTGGGGCGGCCTTCGCTCTTCGGCGCTGTCGGGATTTACGGGCCGGGGAAGCGACGGCAGGAACGGCGGTGTGCAGATGGGCGAAGCGGGTCGCGGGTGATTCCCAAGCGTTGTTCTATCTGGGCGGGGGAGTCAGGGGGAAGACTGATGGAGGAAGGCAGCGGTGTTATGTCGCCAAAGTTGGTGGTAGACGGAGGAACTGGAGGAAAGGAGGAGTGACTATTGGCAACGTTGTTTTTTGAGGTCAATTGAAGGTATGACTTTCCAAATTCGCGAAGGCGACAACTGGAGAATGATAAAGATTTCGAAATGGGTTGGATGTGGTTGTAACGAATACAGTAAGTTGTCTTCTTCAAAGTAAGACCTTTCTTGGTAAAAATAAAATTATGATTTTTTGGAATTTGGAATGTATTGTACTTTATGAGTGAACAATAGAAGATATGTGTTGTAAGTAATTTAGTTGAGAAGAGGTGAGGTAAGAGATTTAATGGAGAGAGGATGGCTAGTGTAGATTTCAAATTACGACGTGCGAGGTTGGTAAGTTGGATATTTGTACTACCGAAATGCCTATTTAGAGTCTTAATATCAGAAGTCTTTTTTGATTGAATAATTTGTTGGCTGGAAGAGTGCAGTTTGAAAGCGACAGGAAGTCTCAGTAGAATTAAAAGTTGTATGTATATTGCGTTTCTATCTTTGAAAAGTCTGAAGGAAATCCTCAAGGGGTTCAGAATTGTCGCCATGTGTTCGTTCAGGCATGCAATACTAAACCACATGCAATTAGCGTCTCTCTACTAAGATTCCGTGTGTGCGATGCCTTTCAGTATACGATGAAAGTATGCGAACGTTGGATGGGTTATTTTGGCAAGAGAACCCGCTCAACACGATCACAGACACGGACGCAGAATGTTTGAACGGCTGGTGGAAATTTTGCAATGCCAGTTTTCACAGAAGATGCGTGAGGGGAATGGAGTCATGGTGTGAGAGCGTATTAGCGCAGCGTGACCTCGTGGCATCGTATTTGGGAACGCGTGGTAAGGGATTGTAAAGAGGAAACTGTCCTCCCAGCAGGAAGGAGAGAAGGGTTTGTCCGTGAGAGCAGAGGACTGGCGGGAGACGCGGGGAACACAGAAGCTTTGGTCTCCGGGTCGGTGTTAGGAAGCTGCTGTAAGTGTGTGGGTAAGAACAGTGGTTGGAGTGGCGTGAGGAGCGTGGTATCACGGTGGGGGCACACTAAATATAACGGAGTGTTCAGAGCCAGTGGGGCGGGGGGGTTCTAGAGACAGTGGGAGAACCTCGCCTGCACGTTTGCACAAAACGTTAGCGCCAACGACTGGTGGTGGGCGGGCGGGGGCAGGGCTGCGCGAGGCAAGTCACGGTTTGACGAGCTGTGGGGAGGATTTGTGTCCTTGGGTGGACTGCGGGTCGACGGGTGGGCGGAGATTGCTGGTGGTGCGGTCGTCCAGAGGCTGAGGGAGTGGGTGCGCGATCGACTCACGCCGAGTTCTTAAGCGGGAATTAAGATGTCGTCCTGCGAGTCGAGGCAGAACTATCTGTTGGTAACGCCAGTGACGGAGCGTGGTGTCCGCGTGAGTGTGTTATTGCCGGGGTCACGGGAAGCTTGGCTTTGTGGCGCGCTTCGATCAAGTAGGAGGTGCGGAAAGTGCCAGAAGTCAAAAGCGCGATCATGCAGTCGGTTGGATCGCTGCTCGCGAGCAGGGATAGTAGGGTCTAGTCACGAGGGGCGAGGTGTAACGAAGGAGTAAGTTATTGTAGGAATATTTGTGGTGTTTGTGATTTGTACCATTGAAATATATTAGTGGATATGAAAGCTCGGGTGTCTGAGTGGTTCGCGTGTGGAGTATCCTGACGTTCAACGAACTGGTAGGAGTACAAGGTTATGTAGAGTATTCAGTGTGGGTTAGTGCGATTGATTTACTAGATAGTGAGATAAACTGTGCATTTTAAGAGGGGAATATTCACAAATTTTTGGCCCATGGAACAGAGAGCGTGGAGAGAAAGGAGCGTATGCCAAGTAATGTCCATATCGTCATATGTTACGAGTAAGCATTTTTCGAGTAGTTTCGGTGGTCCTTGCCACCGGGCGCGGCCTCCGCATGCGGCCGGGGCCTCCGAGAGCAGCGGCGGGCAACGACGCGCGGACGCCACCTGAATGATTCAGAAAAGGCTTCCCTGGCGTCATCAATGGATTTGTCGTTGTTAAGACGCTCGTCATGTGTAAGGTTAAAAAATAGGGATGTATAGTTCCATTTGAAAAAAGTGTTGTTGCTCAAATAATGGCTCGGTAAAATGTACAGACTGATAAATGGGAAACGAGATAGCACATGACCAATTACCGCATTTCCGCACGCACTTCTTGTTGAAAGACTGGGCGATTTCATAACTGTCCACCGCTCAAAAATCCTACAGGTGTTGAACTCGAACGGTGTATACAGTGAGCTCACTTGTAGTACAGTATATGTACGGGAATATCTCCGAGATTTCGTTACTGTGGTAACTGTGTGATAGAGAACAGCATGTGACGTTCAAGCCAAAAGTGTGATAGTACATGGTATACAAACAGAAAAAATGACGAAAAAAGGAGTATTAAAGTACAGTAACGGCGGAATACATGAATACATTGTCTGACTTGGTGCTCGCACTCGAGCGAACAGCAATTACACTTTATTTCTAATAAGATTCGTAAAAAGGGACGAAATGAGGGCGAATGCCGATAGCAGGCAGTTAGCAGCGGAATAATTTTAGGCACAGGCATTCAGAGTACGATAGCGTTTGCGCGCCAGCGATTGGAAAATGTGGCAACAGTGCTACCCTTTCCAAACAACCAAGAAAGAATGTTCAGAGAGAAGAATCAGCGACGACCTATAGACCAATAAGCAGGCTACTCCCCTCAATGTTAAACTATTAAAGAAACTGATATTAAAACCGGATTATTAAACGATTCATGTCTCAAACACACTGTTAATCCCAGACACACATTTGAGATTTCGGACCTAACTCGGTGGCCACAAACACATCAAAGGATAAGTACGGCTCACCGAGGATATATAGCGCAAGGTTTCCATGACCAAACAACACACTATGCGGTCAATGATTTGCATGGACGATCATCGGCAAAGGCGTTTGGACAGAGATGGCCATCGAAGGGCCTTCGGTTGACGAAATTGAAGACAGATGAGTCAGCTCCAAGGACTACTTATTCAAAGAATTATTAGAACGATTTTCGTAAAATCAGAAGAGAAAGTTCAAGAGGGTCAGAATATTAAGCAGATGCCATGAGTCATGCCTGTTACAGCCGAGATCTTCACGTTTCAGGGACTGCTCTCAAGTCCCCATTATCACAGGCGTATTATTAAAGTTGGGGTTGGATGATATAGTGATAGAGATATATAGTAGGTATTATGAGGTAGGTAGGTATAGTTATATAGGGTGGGCTATATGATAAGTGGGATAGTTATGACTATAATAGTAGGGAGGTATATAGTAGATCGAGGTTACTCCGGAGCGCACTAGATAGATTCGGCAAATAGTGTACGGCTGAGCGAGCGACTGCACTCTTCTGCCAAGCGATGGGACGAGTGGGGACATTATGACAGCTAGGAATAACTTACAAGACGACCTCGACATATTCAATAAATGGGCAAAAATTGGAGAATTAAAATAGATCCAGATAAAACACAAGCGAAAATTTTCACCCTAAGTTATCCCCTCACCCCTCCACTGTTAATTTTGAACAACAAAAATATTCCCTGGGCAGTAAATAATACAGCAGCCAAATATCTAGGAATGAAACTTGATACAAAATTGAACTGAAAAACACACATTTACACAACAGGAACTAAAACACAAGCAAAACTTTCCCAACTTTACGCACTAATTAACAAAAAATGTTCCCTTAAAATAGAGACCGGATTGATAATTTAAAAGTCTATAATTCGACCAACTATGACTTATGCATGCCCAATATGGGGAAATGAAGAAAAATCTAAGCGCTAAGAACTATTTAGCCCCTAAGAACTATTACATTTTGAACAAGCAAATCCACTACGAATTGCAAATTCCGACAATAAAAGGTCACATCACCAAACTGTCTAAAGACTTCTTCACATCACTCCCCTCATTTTCCAGCGCCTCCATTTTCAACCTTGGACGCACAGCAGAACCGAACTTACGCATCAACTTACGCTTCCCTAACGAGAGTTTCAGACCACCATAAAATAGAAGAAAATGGGCCTCAAATATTATAACCTTCATCGAATAATCAAATCAACGATCATTCTCTGTACTCTCAATATACTTCTGTATTAATTTAAATTATTAAAAAAACCAAAAACATTTATCGCATCCGTCTAGGGCACCCACAGTTAGGAACTAAACCAAAAGTTATATATGATTCTATTCACAATCCTGAAACCATGTATGTTGAACAGGTAGACATTGCATTTTAAAAAAGTGCCATAATTTACGTATTTGTTGGATATATTTTTAATTTTTTCAGTTGAATTCAGAAATTTAGTTTCTAAAATGCCCCTACTTTTATGTATTCTTAAGCACTTTTACTTAAAAAGGCCGTTGCAAAAAACTTCCATGACAAATGAATTTTGTGCTGTCTGTGACCCGCCAAGTTTGAAATGTGTGATCTTTTACATACCTTCAAAGAGTACGTAAACTGAGTACTCGAAGAGTAGCGCCATATTTGAATTATTTTGGACACCCATGTGCAAACAGAATGAGGTGGAATTTTATTTTATTTTCATTCATAGGTTCCTTCTGTAAATATTATAATGTTCCTAAAAATGTGATATAACAACGTTTAATGATCACCTACAAGTATTTTATTTTTTAAGAAAACTATCAGTTGAAAAATAATGAAACACCATGGTTTTTAAGAATAATGGCTGTACAACGCGTACAAAAAAATCATTTTTTTCCTGACTCACTATTTTCCACTAAATGTTTGAGGCGTGGGGGACCTTTGTCGGTGAGTGGGTCGTGCGCCATCGCTTGATTCGGGAGACGGATGATTTCCGGTTTGCCGTCGCCGGCGCAAGTCATGAGTGCCTGCATCCTTGGGTCTGGCCTGACAAAGACAGAGAGGGAAAGAGGGGGGACGAGTGCGCCCCCCCCCCCTTGACGCTGGTCAACAACCCCACCAGCTGGGTGTGCTCCACCGCCACGCCAACAGCAACAAGGGCAATCATTGGCTTTGCTTCCGCTAAAATGCAGAACAGTGACTGTGCGAAGCTATGGTGAGAAGCAAAAGAAAATGTGCCATCAGCATCCATTTTCATGGTGGCCTATTAATTTATTTAGTTTTTGAATCGAGCCAACCATTCAATTTAATTTTAAATAAAAAAGGGTTGCACGTGACTAATTTATATAATGTCACTTAAATCATCCATCATTCATGATCATCTTAGATATTAAAGTTTTATTTGTTAATGTTCAATGACTGTGCTATTGAAACCTCATCACCGTTTCAGAAGCCACACACGTCCATCTCTTTACACTCTTATATCTTTATCTGAAATTAATTAAAGTCGTCCTATAACACCCCATTCTTTTATTTTAAGTGCTTTTTTTCAGGTTAAACTATTTTTACCATGACCATTAATATTATTCTCTTCTTATTCATCTATTAAATTTCTGAATAGATACAAAATATTAATTCACATGAGAAGCATTCAGTGTCGATAGATTATGTTCTGTACTACATGTCCTCCTCTTGTCGTCCTCGTGTCTGATAAAACACATTCCTCCCACTGTAGATAGTATTCACACAACTGCCGTCTGGTATCGTTTCTCTCTGAATGGTAATGAAAATGCACGAATTCTGAGGACTTCGGAGAGGCTCAGCGTGTCACAAGTCGAGAAGTGTTGACCGATTCTCCGCATCATCGCGAAAAGCCGCTTGCGCAAGGCTGCGAGTCCAGAATCTGTGAAAAAAATAGAATTAAAGGGCACAATATTAATAATATCGCACTTCACAATCATAATCACTTCTCAATTCCTATACTTATATGCGAAATAATGGATAATTATTATAGAAACAAGGTTATAACTGTCATTAAAATTATTACTCATCAATAAATAATTATTTGTGCTCAATGGTTATAAATATCCCTTTATAAATTAAGATTTTAGCATATCGAGATGTAACATGAAATTTTTCATTGTTACCAAAAGCGCATTAGAAAAATGATTAATACTTAAGAGATTTCATCAACAATAGAATATTTTCAGTAAATACCTCATACTTATCTCAGCAGGATTACCACAAGAACCATCTCTATCACTATATTTAATTTATAGATTGCAGATATTCTCAAACAAAATCTACATTACACAGCTTGCTGTTGTTGCAGCTTCTGTAACTCCAGTCCTTCACTTACTAATTCCAGCAACAAAGTTCATTCATAACTTAATTGACAGATGGGCCACACCCCCCCCCTCGTACCACTAATGCTAAACCACACAACACTTAACTTGTTCCTTCCCAATAAACCAATCAGATGCCTACAACTGAAGTTTGACTTCAAACTCAATTGAAAGTAGTAAAGAGGCGACGAACTCAAGCCATAATCAGTCTAATACAATATTGAAGCCATTAACAAACAGACCCAGCTCACTACCATACAATTCAGCATTAAAATATATAAATGAATTATAAGACCCATGCGCCTGCTCAATCTGGTTAAATGCAGCAAAAATCAACTAAGGGAAACTGAAAATATTAATAAAAAAATAATTTCTAAGAATTATTGAAAACGGAATTATTATAGTCTAGACTACCACATCCTCTAACTACTAACTTCTCAAAATATCCCAAATTCCTTCACTGTCAGTACACAAATTCGCAAAAACCCATCACATAGATCCCGAATACAAACGGGTGTCCGTCTCTTATTTTCTTCAATAAATTATCCGAAATAGATCCCGACCCTTAACTATTGTATTAGTCTAACGTTTAATTTAAATTAGCTATTAAGCCATTTTATATATGTAAAGAGAAATTGAACTAATATATGTAATCACTATGTATGAAAATAAATTATTAAAAATGTAGAAATGAGAATGGACTGTAGCATATATCTATAAATTATATTTCGTGAACATATGGGGAAAGAAAGTCGTTAGTTTTGATTTTACTTGTCGAGACTTCGAAACAAAATCTTCAACAAAGATGAATTTTTTTCAAAAAGTTATAAAAATTTTAAACCATTTTCTTAGTGTTTGGATTTAGTTTTTAATTGTAATTCGGTTTGAAGTTCCTCTAAAAGTTTCATTCTAGGTCTCCCTCTTCCTATTTTTTCAACTATTTTACAGGCTGAAATTGTGTTAAAGAAATGATTATGTCTAAAAATGTGTTCTAAGATATTTGCTCTCCTTTTTTTGGTTTTCTTTTCTTTTGATAACCTTTAAATAATTGATATAATCCCTTCACTTAGAATATTGAAAACAACGATTGATCTATTTTATTTGCCGTCAATTTAAGTGTCAAATATTTAGAAACTCGTGTTATACCTTAATTGAATTTTGAGTTCTGGTTATCCTTATCTTAACGTGATCAGAAAGATGTGTATTGTAGTAGGTGTGTGTTTAAAGCTTGTACCCGCTTGCGAGTGGCGCGGGG
>BOPP01000408.1:137760-151645 GCA_017312745.1 Gryllus bimaculatus
CTAATATATATATATATATATATATATATATATATATATAGTGGGCATCTCAGGCGTCGTGGCATTCCATGGAGACGGGTTGATGTAGTCAACCGAATGTACGATTGGGTGGAGCAGAGAAGGAATGTGTTCTTTGTGGACCCAAATTCCGTGTTGAAGGACGGCGATTTCGGTCGTGACGGGTTGCACATAAATCGCTCGGGTCCACAAAAGCTGGGCGGACTCTTCTTCGCGTATAGGAGGCCCCAAACTCCCCCGCGGACAGGCTCGTGAGACCGCCACGGCGGTGGCGGCAAGGGATGTCGTGTCCCTTGTGGAATGGTTTGCGCGGGGATGTCGGCGACGGACGGCGGCGGGGCGAGGGGCGGCGACGCGGGCGCGGCGAAGGATGGAGAAGCGGCAGTGACGGCCGACGACGCAGTGGCGGCGGGGAGGGACGGCGTCGTGGTGGCAGCATCGATGAACGGCAACTTATGCCCGACAGCGACGCGGGAATGACGGCGAGAAGACGGTGGCATTAGAATAAAGAACTACGCGAAGGTGAGTCTCTGGTTATTCTGCAGGTTAATTGTAGGAGTATTTACAATAAACTGTTCATTTCTGGAACATGGTAGAATCGTATAAGTAGATGTCGTGATAGGTACGGAGTCATGGCTCAATGCGGAAATATTAAATGCTGAAATCTTCTGACCACATTTTTTAATATTCAGGCGCGATAGAGTAGATCGCATTGGTGGGGGTGTTTTTAATGTGTATAAAAGACAACTTCGAAGCAGTAGAGGCGTGGGTGGACGACAAATTGAAATCATAGGTTTGTTGACATTCGAGATAAACGATTACTTGATTGGGAATCGATGGTAGGGTGTAGTGTAGTGAAGTTTCATATAAACTAGAAGTGAATTTAGAGTGAGTTAGAAATAAATTGGAACTATGATATGGACCCCTAATTCTAATAGTAAACTTCATTGTAAATGTTGATAATGTTTAGTAATTATAATTCTAATTGTTATCATGTTTGCCACCGTTGCATTAGCTCAAAGCGAACTTTAATAAATCTATCTAACTAAAATAGAATGCTATAAAATGAATTCCTAACTCACCTTGCTTTCGGAGGGATTGGTTTATAATTCAGAATTAATTATAAATCTGAATTAATGAGCACGAAGATGGAATATATTTAGAGAAGATTTTAATTACAATAGGGTCAAATACATTTCCTGGCCTTTGATCGGCTAGGTGGTTAATGCACGGATAGAGTAACAATGAGAAAAGAGAGCACTCAAAGAAATTAATTGCTACACTGCCTGGGCGCACGTCAATGTTGTGAGGTCAATTCTGCCTATCACCTTGCTTAAAATAAATAAGCATATATATTAATATATATATATATATATATATATATATATATATATAAATTAGTATATTAGCTTGCACTGACGCGCGGTAGTATGTAGGTGAGTGTATCAGAGGCATGTACAGCCAGATTCTTTAGCAACAGATTTTTAACACCAATTTGCAACATCGCCAAAAATAGCGCAATGGCCAAGATCAGGTATGCAAATTGATTGTTTGGGATGAATGCACAATGGCCTATTAGAGGTCACTGGAGGCACTGGACAGAAGTTGAAAGACAAAACACAAACAAAATGACAACAAAAATATTTTTGGTGGGGCCATTATTCTGTTGTCAGAAGATTTTCGCCAGACTCTTCCAGTCCGATCAACTGTTGCTGATGAACTAAACGCATGCCTAAAATCATGGAATTTGTGGCAGTACGTAAAGACACACCACTTAACAACTAACATGCGAGTATTTTTGCAACAATATTAAAATGCAAATGTGTTTGCGAAGCAGTTGTTAGACATTGGAAATAATAAATTTGCAGTGGACACCTCGACCGGATTCATCACATTATCCACAGATTTTTGTCACATCACAGACTTAAAAGAGAAGCTTATTCAGCGTGTTTTCTCAGATATTGGGCAAACATTTAATAACCATAATTGACTGGGTGAACGGGCAATATTGGCGGCGAAAAATAAAGATGTCGAGGATCTCAATGCGACCATTCAGAATTTTCTTACAGGACAAATGGTTTCCTTCAAATCAGTCGACACCGTTATGAACCAGGATGACGTAGTCAACTATCCCACGGAGTTTGTAAATTCGCTGAAATTGCCTGGATTACCACCTCACAATTTGCAGTTAAAAGTAGGATTAGTTGTCATCATGTTGCGTAACATTAATCAACCTTGACTATGCAATGGAACAAGGCTGGCTGTGAAAAAGCTGATGAATAACGTCATTGAGGCAACAATCATAAAAGGAAAATACAAAGAAGAGGATGTCGTGATCCCGCGGATACCGATGATTCCAGCGGACATACCATTAGATTTTAAACGCTTACAATTTTCTGGTCTTTGCAATTACCATAAATAAATCGCAAGGACAGTCGTTAGAAGTTTGTGGAATCAACTTAGAGATTTTCTGTTTCACGCATGGACAATTATACGTCACGTGTTCACGCGTCGAAAAACCGTCTTCTTTGTTTATTTACGCACCTCAAAACAAAACAATTAATATAGTTTTTAAGAAAGCTTTAAATTGATTAACAGACTGTATCATAATAGTGTGTGTATATAAATATCAAATTTAAACCTTATAAATAGCCAGTATTTCAGGAAAACTCTGTTTTCTAAGTAAGCAACATGATGTGACGAAAATAATAATAAAACTTCATGCGTTATTCAAATAATGCTTTTTTATTAAATACGGATTCGATTTGTTTGTTTTAAATTCATTTTATACAGACGTTTATACAGATCTTTCATTTATCGTTGAGGCAGTACGAAGTCTGCCTGTTCAGCTAGTGTGCATATATATATATATATATATATCATATATCATATAATATGAAAAGTGTTATGTGGGTTAGTGAAAAGTTAAAATTTGTTCAACCCTGTAAAAGAAGTTTTTATTCCTTTTGATGTTCAAATCATTTCACAAAGGTCTATTAACATTATTAAAAAGACTATTTGACACTAACAAATTGTAAGCTTAGCCTGTAAACAGAGGAAACGACCATTTAAACTAATCACCGCTTCTCTGCTGTTACACCACTTACATTAATAACTTTGAATTGAATATTTTTCAAACAATCGTCCCATCATTTCTGCTCTGGGTCCTTAGTCTCAATCAGGCGCGAGGGGAAGCACGAAACTGTTAGAATAAGAAAATATAATTTCCTTTACATACATACGTACTATACATATATGTGTGTCTGTGTGTGTAAAGATATGTAAAAAATATTATTTGAAGATATCAATACGAAACGTTATATTAATAATATATATATATATTATATAATATTATATATATTATATTTTTCGGGTATGATTCTCCAATAATATTTTTTCAATATGCATCTACAAGAACATTGTCGTTTCACCTGCCATGTCGCTGGCTTCCTCAGGACATCGGCCTTCCAGCGAACGACGCGGCCTCACCCGGACACACAAGAAGTCATGAACATTAATAACCGTATCCATCTCTTTTACTAGAATTTTTATCAAATTGATTGTATTCTTTCGAAATTTTACATGCAGAACTAATTTTAAATTTATTTATCCATTCCTCTTCTGTGGATGTTTGGTGTTGAATAACGTTTTTTAGAGTATTGAAAAATTCATTATATTCATTCTATATATTTTCTTTAAAAAAATAAATTCGACCATTCGTATATCTAAGTGCTGCATCCATTTATGATGGTATACCTGAAAAATCTTTCGATATCATTCCAACATTCTTCTTTTTTCATTCAACAATTTCATCAAAATAGATATCATTATATAATAAATATATTTTGCCTGAATTAAAATTCAATATTTAATGTATTTTTAATTGTTGTGGTAAATTTCTTGAATACATGTTTGATATCCACTTCCTAAATTAATACTATAATAATCGATTCAAATAATACATATTCTTAATAAAAATATGTTTCCAGATGGTCGTTGATAAAGAGCTGTAGTTCCTGTATAACTTTGTGGTGATAATGGTAATATTAGTGATATTTGACAAAAAAACTTTGAATAGATGAAATATCGTCTAAATGTAAATCTAGTAATCAGCGATAATAAGCGTTCATTATAGCATTTCAATCATTTGTAGATTCTCTACCTAATGCATGTCGAATATAATAAAGTAAAAGAGAGTGTACATTCTTTTTTTCTTGTGCTGTATCTGCATCTCTTAATAACAATCGTCATCTAAATCAATATGGATTTCTGGATGGCTGGAGAATTGTTTGCATTAGAAAATTTTCACTCCACCAGCTCCTGCAATCGTAGCACACCCAGTCACACTCGATCTACACTCTGCCACATCCACCACACCGTCACATTACACCACCCCCTAAACACACACCACACTCCACAGCGTCCCGATCCCAATACATGTCTCCGCCGCTCTCCACCCGTTCCTACCCTACCTCACTCCACCCCCACACGTCCTCATCCCTCTCAATGCCTCACCCTGCCAGGTCTACTCATCCCACTTACACAACTAACCCCGTCTCTTGGCTCCCATTCTCACTCTGCTTACCCCATTCTTCCCTTTCTAGGCCCTCTCCCCCCCCCCCGACTAACTGTTCTCACCCTCCTCCTCAGCCACATCATTCATCCTATCCACATCCTCTTCGCACTCATCCTGCCAGCTGTGCATGCCCCACATATCCCCGCTTTCCCACGCCAACGCATACTTCTCCTGGATTCCCGTCCGAGCCTCACACTCTCTCTGGTGCTCTGGTGAACTCTCTCCCCCCACCCCCACCCGATCCTATGAAGATCCACTATCCACTCTCCCAGATCTCATCACCCCTTCATTTTAGCTCCCTGTCTTCCGTCTCCTCCTGTCCTACTGTTCGCCCGTGCTTTGTCTGACCTGCGCCGTTTGCCCCCTAGCGCTGTTTGCGCCCTCTTCGAGGAGAGATGCTCTCTAACCTTTTTCTGGTGCATGGCGCCGGTCACGCACAATCCTGTTATTTAAAGGAGGAGGCAGAACAGACTTACCTAAGTGGCGGCCAATCACCCTGGCGCCCACAATATAGTGTGCGGGTAGTGACGCCGCACTAAAGGAAGTTACGGATGGTCTCAAACTAAAAGCTTTAAGAGAAAAAATAGTCACTGAGGCCATTGATGGCAGTGCGGCATGCCTACTACCGCACACCGAATATAACCTGGTCGCGTGAGTACAAACAGATAGCGCGGGACAGAGTCCGCAGAGGCGCCTCCTCCACCCGTGCACACAGGAAGCTAGCTGCGGAACAAAGAAAAGATCTGGCACAACACCAGACGAAAGCTGGAGTCTGCGTAGATTTCGGAATAGGATTTTGGGGTATTTTAAAAAAATATATGTATATACTCATAGAAGTAAGAATTTTTTCACTAAGCCAGAACGCAAACTGATATTATACATGTATAATATGTATGTATAAATTGTATATATTAGTTAAGAATAAATATTTGTGGTCAATTTTGTCATTATATTCTCGCGTTCGTGGCTGATCGTGGCATTTCTGTTACCACTCTTGAAGATATAATATTTTAGGCAAGTATTTCATGAAAAATAAAGTAAATTTGAAATTATACGTTTCTAGGTGCAAATATAAGTAAATTCGAACTTAAAACCAGTTATAAATGACAGTAATTGATATTTTTCTGTTTTTTATTGATTACATGCGACTGTTTGTGTGTCTTAAGTCTCTGCATGTAGACTTAATATTAGATGTTATATTTAAGATCAAATATCATTAACATAAATTATGAAGTGAATTTTCATATAGTATTAGGCCAAAAATTCTTGTCGCGATATAAGAATCATGTCGTCAGTTTGAAGGTATTTTTAAAGGACTAAGGAAACAAACTCGATATTTTATCTGCAAAATTATGAGCGTTTATTACACAGAAGAAAGAGACTGTGATATCAAGCGGTCTCCAAACTGCGAACTCGCCTGGTTAGAGCAATGTATTATCTTGAAGGGCGCGATTGCAATACTCATTTCCGTTCACACACGAAAAACAAACGTTTCGCCTCATGTCTTTCATTGCGATTAAATTGTAAGAGGTGTCTTGCGTTTGCCTTCTCCTCTGTGATAAATATAAGGGTAATATTGAGTGTTGAATGATAATTACATATGCATTATGATTATTTAGACAGGATACATGATAAATTGATAAGCCAATCACATGTGGATCACACCAAGTGGTGAACTTTTACGTGTCTTCCCGATATTCAAACCGGTTCAGCGACGATGAACGTTTCTGTGCGAGGCAACGAGGCAGGCAACCGAATCTGAGGACCCCTTCACACAGCACCGCCTCGCAGCGCTTTCGAGCGGCGCGTCTGCTAGCAAAACACGATCGAATGGAGGTTTGCGCCGCTGTAGCGTGTAGTGGCGGACTCTGCTGCCTGTGCACCAAACCACCCCTGAAGCCGTTTTAGCCGCTTCCCCAGAGGGGAATGATCCCTACTTTCCCACGCTCAGCGACGCCAGGCGGAGGGCGCGTGCGAATTGATCGAGCCTCCATTGACACTTTTATAGGTTACTAAAATAAGACTAAATAATGATTGTATGTATTCAGCCAAAAATTATGCATTCACATTTGCGATAAAATATTTCGTCTTAGGGAGAATTCATTTCATTCGTATGTAAGTTATTGCACCTACTTACAATCCTTGCAATGGTCCATTTTGATTGTTTTGTGCAAAATAACTTCACAATATACACGCAAATTACTATAAAACCCTTGTAGCTGAGCTTTGTGACTTTTCCTTTGCAAGGTCACTTCCTCCCACCCCACTGGCAAACATTAATTGCATTCGCGTACGACAGGTCGCGCCAAAGGTAAAATGGAGGCTCTGCGGCAGTGGGAGTAGGTGCGACCCCTGGCGAACAGGGCCAGCGGCAGAGCACATCCGGAAGATAGAGACAAAGAATCTCCTAACGCTGTGTTTGATGGCGCCATTTGCAGGAGGAAGTCGAACGCCAAAACAACCAATCCTGATTTTCCAGATTCATTGAAATGTTTTCGTTTTAAAGTGTTGCAGAGGATAATGTGAAAATCCTTTAGAATAAACCAGTAATTGAAAGATTTGGAATCAAGAATAGATGCCCATACATGAATAAAAAACAGTTAATCCATTTTTCTGAGACTATTCAACAAATGTATTGTAATGCTGGCCGCTCAGTCGGGATATGTCGGGCGCCAGGTTCAGTTCCTGTAACGAATGGATGGAAGTGAAGGGAGATCATAAATCAGTCCATTAAATCATTTCTAACAAAATTGAATTTATTCCTGGCACCATGAGTTGCCAGGGAAATTACAGGTCACTAGAGAGCGACACAGATTACTTGCTAACCTTACGTTACGAGCTCATAACCTTAACAGGTTAATGAATAAATTTTCCTTAGACGCTCCATTAACAAATTATTTCAAAATTCATGCACATTTAACTAACAATACACAAGGCTGAGCGGCGGCACTGCTTAGTCTCTCGCAAAATGTTCCTGCGAGGGAGCACGCATCATAATACGCGAGATAGTTGACTCGGTTAAATACGGATTAATCACGCTGCATGGCGTGGCTCCGCGACCGGCCGGATGGCGGTTTCTCATTCGAAGACGCCGGGCGGTCTCAGGTCACGACCCCCATTTGGGTTTTTCTCCTCAGGTGGTAGCGTGGCGTGGCGACGAGAGTCGTCAAATCGTGGCGGACTCAGTCACTTGAGGAACACGGGTTGCTGGCCGTGGTTTTAGCGGGACTTGAATGGGCCCCGATATGGCATAGGCGGCGGATGCAGATCAAATTTACGCGAAGTTACGCGGGATCTTGCCGCATGTCCCGGCCCAAGTTTCTCAGCGGTAATCTAAGGTGGAAGGATGTTTTTCAGTAGTGACTTTAGGCGTAGCTTAGAGAGAATCGAAATTGGCTATTCGATTGAGTATGCGTGATAAGTGATATTCGGAGTGTCTGATTACAAGTGCTTATTTGCTGGTGTCTCACATTCAAAAGAGTTTAATTTGAGCGTCACACTTAAGAGTGTTATTCGAGCGTCTCACTTAAAAGTGTTATTCGAGAATCTGGCTTTGGTGGTGTCTATTCGAGAATCTGCTTGGTAAGTGTCGTCTTCTCTGCACATCTCGCGTTCAAGTTATCTTCCGTTTCCCCCTCCAAAACGTTTCGATCTTGCAGATCTGCCCTTCCTCACTCGTCTTTGATGAGGCGTCCAAGGCTAAACTAAATGCGTCTTAATTTTGAAGTTCGCCAATCGGTTGCATGTTTTTTACGAATTTTCCAGGAGATCTCTCTTCTACTAGGCCCCCCCCTCTTCTCTCTCTTCTATCTTCTCTCGTTCTTCTCTCTTCTCGCTCCTCCTCTCCTCTCTTGTGTGTGTGAGCAATTCAGAAGCTTTCTCTCGCATCTGTCCGAACGCTTGTTCGAGCGGTAGCGTTTTTTCTGGCCATAATTTTGGCAGCGGCGGCTGATCGCCAGCCAGCCGCTGTTGATTGGTAAATAACCTTTGGGAATTTGGATTCCTTACGCGGCAAAAGGGCGGGCGGGCGCGTATTGTTTGCCTTGCGTGCCTGTGGGATCCGCGAAGGTGCAGGCGAGGTGTACTTGACGGGTCATAAATGTGTCGCTACTAAGAGTTGGCACCCTCCTCAGCTGGCGGCGGGTGGCTGTCAAATGTGCGGGCGCGGCCGGGCGGTCGTTAGGGTTCTTCGCAACAAAAGCCCCGTCCCGCGACCTACTTGGGAGGCCCGCGCTGGGCCGCGCGCTCGCTTTGCGAACTTCAGGATTCAACATGGATCAACACGGTCATGTTCAATTTTTCAAAAACATAAGTATTTTTTGTGACATTTTGTGTCAATGACAGATAATTTTTCTTCCCCTTAAACCACATTTTCTTAAAAACCGCACAATATTCTATGATTAAATTAGGATCTTAAATAACATAATGGACGCTTAAGAGAAAGGTCAGATCTCATGTTCATTGAAATGCGTTATTCTACGGAACTTAAAAAAACCTGCATCTTCCTACAACTACAATTGTGAAGATACAATTTTGTTTCTGCACGAAATGTGTTTGCCAAAATTAAATCTTCGGATAAGAAAATGTTGATTAAATATAATTAAAGGTTTTTTGCGTGAATTGCGACAAAATAAATACCTGCTGCGATTTTACTGCTCTTCGTGAACGATTCCACACATTTGGATGCATCTTATGTCAGAATTTGTATATTAATTAATATTGCATTAATCGTTTCTTACATTTTCTTATACATTTACACATTAATCTTTGGAAATCATTTAAAACCTATTTGAAATATTGCTAACTTTCGAGAAATATCAGATTGGAATTCTACAATGACTCGACAACAATGACTCGGGAGCTCAATTTTGTGTATTACGTCATTCTTGGGACATAATTTACCTGTATGAATAGCAGTTATAATTGTCAAATTTGTGTTGATTTTTGCTTGGAAATTTTTTTGTTTTTGCATCAAATGTACGGTTTTGTTATGAGCAGAGATGGACAGTATTTAAAGACTTGTACATGAAATACGTATTTTAAAGAATTGACATGCTAATACACGCCAGTTTTCATTTGCAGGTTTATAAATTCACCAACGTGGAGTTTTGAAAATTTGAAATTATTTATTTGAAAAATCTGTTTTGAAAGGGAATTCAATTTCTTTATATTAGACATATTTGGATATCATTCTCTCAAGCCATAGTTCCCCGAAGTCTTTTAGAGGCTTTGGACGGAAGCGCGCAAGTGGGCAATGCAGCGCTCTTCATGTTTCTTACACTTCCCTCGGTGCCATGGAGAGACCCTCTTCTAGAAAATCTTACCTGTGATACTAATCAGAAGCTGAAATTTGATGGATATGCACAAATATGAATTTTGCTGGTTAGAAATTAGAATGTAGAAACGTTTGAATTTTTGCCACTTTCGAAAAATCAGGGTTTTTAACAAAAATTAGACGTGCATCATTCGCATAAATATCCTTTATACCATCAAACAAGAAAATTTAATAAAAGATTTTTTTATTTCTAAGGAGACTAATGAAAAGAAAAAGAAGTAGCTAAAATTTGAAATGCTTAAACATACATTTAATTATGGTAATTTATTTTGAAAAAGGATTACATAACTAGTATAAAAAGTAGACCCAAGAATATTACTAAGGCGAGAAAGTGCGTAGTTTTAGCACCACTACCTAATGCTAAGACCAAATATTGTACAAGTAAAACATTTAATTTATTCAAGTAAAATATTTTATGTTGTTACTTTACTCAACTAGCTTAACATTTACTTCACTAATTTAGTTTCATCCATTTGTTGTTGATATATGTAGTTGATGAAGTTACGCAATTTGTGATCTACATTTTTTAATGTTTCATGGCCGACTGGAAATACTTTGGCTTTGTCTTAATTAAATGATTTCGCTTCTTTTCTGAATTCTGATTGGTAGGTGTGGAGTTTCAACTGCACGATGGAATTTTAATTACTTTAATTACTTAACATAAAGATAATCAACTATTGTTTGCGTAATTGTTGATCTTATTTAGTTAAATAAACGCAAAAAGTCAGCAGTAGTTCAAGAGATCAGATGATAGTATTTTGCTCCCATTGTTTTATTCACGGTTTTATTTGAACATTTAAGGATCATCTTACTTTTAGTGCTCAATTAAACATTTAGCACGATTTTATACCCTAAAAGAAGCGCTTTGACTAGTCAATATTTAAAAACAATTGTTATATTTTTATGAAATATTTAACATTAAAAATATAACATTTTCAGTAGAGTAAATTAATTTTTGTCGACAAAAATATTACATATTAGTTTTGGTTCTAAAATAAGGATCTGCACTTCTCTGGAAAATTATATGCAAGTGTAGAATGCCTACGATTAAGCGTTGCCTTTTAAAATTTGAGACTATTAGTTTCTTTTCTGAATTTTCTAATCAATTTCTCCTTCGATTTGTGAACGCGATTCGAATACCTTGCTTTCCTCCGGCACTGTGTCGCCTTGCCCCGCACGCCACCCCCGCCTTGCCCTCGGACGACGAGCGCCCTCCGTGTCCGCCGCCGCGGCACGTGTCCACGCCGGCGCCCACGAGTCCGTCGGGGAAATCAATTACGGCGACGTAAACGCCAATAGCGCCGACTGAAGGCGGAGACCGCGCGGCCGCCGCCCTGCC
The DNA here is from genome assembly GCA_017312745.1 of Gryllus bimaculatus. Lineage (NCBI taxonomy): Eukaryota > Metazoa > Arthropoda > Insecta > Orthoptera > Gryllidae > Gryllus > Gryllus bimaculatus. The sequence continues at coordinate 149,029 of BOPP01000408.1, forward strand.
CCACCCCCCCCCGCAGGTGCCCTGGCCCGAGATTTGGAATGCCACGCAACCTGCGTATCAAGTCGGTATTAATGAGTTAAATTTCAATGTGTGTTGCCGAACGTCACACGAGAACATGACGCACATCTAGCTAACATACAATACGAAAAGTTTTGGTTCTTTTTCAATCATTCACTAACAAATAGTATTTTGAGTAAACAACAGAAAAACACTACTTTTACGAACTTATGGGTCTCGTGCTCGTAAGTACGTTAACTATCCATGATACTGTCATTTGTATTGTGAAGAAATGTATGTAATTGGTAAGCTATTAACAATAACATTGGCATTAATAATCGCTTAAGAAGGTTTTCCGCAGTACATTTATTTCATTTTCATCAAAAAGGCTCTTCATATACATAATTATTAAAAGAAGAACTTTTAACTGCGAGCAAAATAACAAACTGGCGATGAGAGGCATTGAGTGCTTTCAGAGACATTTTTGACTTGAAGAATTAAACGATGAGAGAAAATACCGAAGAGATAAGGAGGGTGTGCTGGAGAATCAAACACATTACTGCCCATTTTACAAACGACGTGCGATCGAATTTCCTGAACACTGACAGAAAATATAATACTTTGTTCCTGGGTCGAATTATATTTTTCATAATATATTGGGGAATAATCTATTTAGAAAAAATAATATTTACTTACTACCGTGCAGGCAGCATAAATATTATGGTAATACGGAATGCTTATTGGGGCTCGCTTCGTCCAGCGCAGCGCTGACTCAACTCCCGTGCTGACACGGGAACTATCTTAAGGAAGATGCCGAGAGGGATGTCCTTTGCCTGAACCATTCTCGGCACCTCCAGAACACTTTCTGGTTCTTTTTTCCGCTGAAACGTAGTTTCATCCGAGTGGATACGTCATAAGCCAAAACAACCGCTATTGGAGTGCAGAAAACCCTCATCTGCTTCACGAAGAATCATTTCACGATCGGAGGATGGTCTGCATTGAGTTCCACAAGAATCGTAGGTCCTAGTTTTTTCAACACCACCGTTCCCGCTGACATTTACATAAAGCAAATACGGGCATTATTCCGTGAACAATAGAACAATCCATAGTAGTTGTACTAAACATAGCAACAAATCTATTTTGTATTATTTGAGAAAGTCAAAACCAATAATTTAATTGTTAATGAATTCTGATAAAGGTAATGCGTAGTCATGTTGAATTATGTAGGCAGACGAACAACAAACTTTCATAGACGAAAATATATTCCTTATTCCAGATAAAGACCAAACTTTCAATCTTAATGTTAGAAATTCTATAATGTTTAATTCACTCTAATTTCTGAACAATAGAAGAAATCATTATAAGTTACATGTTCTCAATGCCCTAGATTACATGGTTTTATTAAACTCCATAAAGAAAATATTCCTATTAGTACTGTAGTTAGCTTCAGTAATTCTTGAATTTTTTTTTTCTTTTTTGGCTCGTTTTGTAGTTTGGCGTTGGTTGTTGTTTCGATTTGTACAACAAAGTAAAGCATTCAGACGATTTCATTTCAATTTGAATGGTGACTTTTCCGCTGGAGCAGGATCGGATAAAACATAAACAAAAATAAATGTGTGTCTCACCCATGTTGCGTGCGACACCATATTGTTGCGACGTGTAATATATATATATATGTATATAAATTATATAATATATATAATATATATATATATATCGAATCATAGATCAAGAATGGCCAAAGAACTAACCACACAATTTTTAAAATAACAATTACAATTTTAAACCCTACTCTATTTGCAGAGACCAGGCCATTTTAGACTCAGTAAGACACCTACAGAAGCGCCCATTACCCTCGAGTTAACAGGGAAAAAATTATAACCTTGAAGCATATCAAACCTCTTAAAACAAAAACAATGCAATTCCAGGGGAAAAACCATATCCCGATGGTAAATAGTGATAAACGAAAAAGTATGAACAATAAACAACTTTAATACTTAGATTAACATCTCATACTCCGACAAAAAACAGATATAAAACATAAAGATCCAAAAATTCCAGAAATTTCGTGCGTCTATACGCAAGCAAACTAAGACAAAAACCAGACACAAACCACCCAACTAAAATTTTACAAAACTTGGCCAGTCCCAATGTACACTTAGCGATGCGAAAACTGGAACAATCAATAGCGTCAGACAGAAGAAAAATCAAGCGCAAAAATGAATTCCTGAGACCTTAGCAGGATATAACACTACTAGATCATAAGAGAAATGAAACATCAGAAGTGAACTACACATTCTCCAGCAACTGAGAAGATTCACTCAACGCAGGAGAATTCGTTCAAACACCTAAACCAGAATGCCACAAGAACGGCTTCCAAGATCATATCCACGAATACAAACCAAAAGGGAAACGCATCCAGAGCGACCCCACACAAAGATGGAAATAGACTCTGAGGGGGTAGCGAACGGCCACTAGCCCAAACCTTGTTGGCTGTGATGATATATATAATATATATAATAATATATATAAATATATACTAATTTATAATATATATATATATTATATAGTAATGTATTTGAATTAAAACGATAAATTTACTTAGAAGATAAAATTTCGA